>CM019691.1:43304970-43322024 GCA_009760885.1 Achatina immaculata | reverse complement strand
CCAGTGAAAGGACATCAGTTGTGTCCTGTCATCCAGTGAAAGGACATCCTCCAATATAAAGCTTGGGTAGAAATAGACAGAGACAAAATTGTTGTCTATACATTTGATTTCTGTCAGTCCACATTTTTGTGGGGCTCAGAAAAATGGCAGTCTTTACAGACAGACGACACCAAAATTGAATCAGGTTCCATCACATTCATCTTCTTCTTCTTCTTCTTCGTTCGCATTGTCTGTCTATATCTGCAGTCCTGTCTCTTGGATAAATTTCACTGTTTTTTGTAATTCATGTATGGAACCATAGAGCTTATCTTCTTTAGTGGTTTCACTGGGCCAGTAATTATTTCTCAGTGTCTCATAGTTGATGCAGTTCTGGAGGATATGTTCCACAGTTTGGGGCACCTGGGCACATGTACATAGATTAGTAGTACCAAACTTAAACTTTGTATACATATGACTTCGGAGTCGGCTGTGTCCTGTTCGGAGACGGAAGATGGTGACTTGTTCCTTTCTGTTTAGCATGTGATAGTCATCATGTGGTGGTGTTTGTGGCTTCCTGTAGGTTTTTATCATGCTTTTATTCTGATTATAAGTGATTGGTATGTCTGGTTGCTCCATTTCAGTGCCCTCTTTGGCCAGTTGGTCAGCTTTCTCATTGCCTGGTATCCCACAGTGGGAGGGAATCCATTGCAAAGTGACTCTGTTGTAAGCCAATTTTTGACAAGGCATCCTTAAGGTCTGGTAGTTTGTTGCACTGAAGAGCCTCCAGTACTGATCTTGCATCTGTGAGAATTACTACAGGACATGTATCAATTCTAGAGTCTGATAGTTTTTCAACTGCAGCAATAATTGCCCTAACTTCTGCATCAAAGTTGTTGCAGTATTTTCCAGTGGGTATGGAAATCTTGTCAATGGTGTTGTTGGATATTCAATATATGCTCCTGCCCCTCCATTCTTTATGGCATTATGTGCAGATCCATCTGTATACACACGTATCCAGGTGTCACATGGATATTTGTCATCTAGAACACTAAGTGTGGCTGTTGATCTTACAAGACTGCTCTGCATCTCACCATTCTGCACACCTTTCACTTCAGTCTGAATAGTTATTTGTGTATATCTGCTTCTTTCCATGGTGTATGCTCTGGTACAGATGATAATGGAGCGACTACAGTTGGAAGGTCAGGTATCAGCTTACGCATACGCTTGGCCTGATGAATAAAGCTGCTTCTTTTAAGCCGTCCTAATGCCAAGTTATTGAATCTCTCCTTCAGGGGATGGCTTACAGAGCTAAGGAATTTTTCTCCCATGGTCATGACCTTTGTGTCTCTACGTTCCTTTAGCGCTTGAACACCAACTATTTTCTGCATTTCTACTATTGGTGTGGACCTCATGGCACCTGTAATAATCTGTAGTGACTGATTTTGAACCTTGTTTAGATTATGCAGCGTAGTGTTTGATGCTGTGCACCAAGATGTTGAGCCATATTCTAAATGTGGTAGAATACTTTGCTGATATACATTCTTGAGGATTCTTTCACTAGCTCCCCATGTGGTTCCACTCAATTTTCTTAATATGGCTAGTTTTCTTCTGGCTTTTGTTTCTGCACTGTTGATGTGTTGCTTCCAGGTCAGTTTTGAGTCAAGAGTCACTCCTAAGTAAGTGGGTTGGTTGTCCATCCTTAAGGGTATTTCATTTACAAAGATCTTACCTGCTTTCTGTTTAGATGAGAGGGTGAACAGAGTGGTACTTGATTTCTCTGTGTTGATACTTACACACCATTTGTTTGTCCATGATGTCAAGATGTCTGCTGCTCTTTGGAGTCTCTGTGTAGCAACTGTCGCATATTCATCTGTACACCACATGACCAGATCATCTGCATACAGTGCCGCTTTGATTCCATAGGGAAGTTCCCTGACCAGGTCATTAATGAATACAAGGAATAGTGTAGGCGAAAGGACTCCTCCTTGTGGTACACCGTGTCGCATAAGTACTTTCTGGCTTTTGTGTCCATCCATTACTACTCTAGCTCTTCTGTTGTGTAAATAGGACTTTATCCAGTTGTACAGTCTTCCATTCACATTGCAGTTTCTTAGTTTCCACAGCAGACCTTTTTTTCATACTTTATCAAAGGCTTTCTTCAGGTCTATCCACGCTGCTAGTACAAGGTTTTTCTCTTGGAATGCATCCTCAATCTCTTGAGAGAGATAGGTCACTTGATCTTCTGTACTGTAGTACTGCCTAAATCCTGCTTGTTGTGGAACGAGAAGGTTTTCACTTTCTAGGTACCATTTTAGCCTCAGGTCAATGATGCGTTCCATCGTTTTGCATAGGCAGCTAGTGAGACTGATTGGCCTGTAGCTGGAGGCAGTATCACTGTTTTTCCCTGGTTTTAGCAGTGGTACCATGCTTGCTTCCTTCCAGATTTGAGGTAACTTACCTGTGCTCCAGCACATATTGAAAATATCCAACAGCTTTCCCATTGCTGCCATTCCCAGGTTTTTGATCATTTCATTGGACACTCCATCTGGTCCTGGTGATTTCCTTGGTTTCAGTTTACTAACTGCTAGGTCTAACTCACTGCGTGTGATTGGTGCATCCATGACCTCCACTTTTCTGACTTGTTCCTCCTCTTTCTGTGGCTCGATGCGCACTGTACGCTCCTTCTCTGGATGGATATCAATGTTGCAGTCCTGTGCAAACATGCGAGCAAAGTGATCTGCTACCTGCTTACCTGTAAGAGTTTTCCCATCCTCTATTAGTGTAACCTTTGTACTTCTTCCAGTACTCTCATCATTTAACTGTTTGATTAGTTTCCACAGTTTCCTTCCATCGTTTTCAAAGTTTAGGGACTCTGTTTTCTCTCTCCAACTTTCCCGTCTGGCTTGCAGCTTTGCTCTCTGAAATTTGGCCTTAGAATGTTGGTAATTATTGTGGTGTTCTTGGCATGGTCTATTTTCTGCTTGCTTTCGAGCTGCTTCCACGTCATCATGGAGTTTTCCCAGCTCACTAGACCAGTATGGTTTATAGTCCCTGCGAGCTCCTCTGGGAATGGTTTCACGAGCGGCCTGAAGGATACAAGCATTGAATTCCTTCACTATGCTGTTAATATCCTTACCTTCTATGGACAGCTGTCCCACCAGGATACCTGTACGATGTCTGTACATTGTCCAGTTTGCTTTTTTATAGTTCCATCTGGGGAGAGGGTTACTGGTGTTAAGGAATTCATTTTCTATTGTCAGGAAGACTGGTCGATGGTCGCTACCTCCAAGTTGTTTTCCAACTTCACGTGTAATGTTCCACTTCAAATCTGGCGAGTGGAATGCCAGATCTGGTGTTGATTTTGTATGCCATGCCCTTGAGTAAAATGTTGGGGCATCCATTGGCTGGTTGATCAGGAGAAGTCCATTATCATCCTGCCAGCTCTCAACTTCCTCTCCTCTCTTGTCTATGTGGTCGTAGCCCCAGCTCTGGGAATGACTGTTAAAATCACCACAGACCATCAGTCTCTCTTTGTGTGGGATTGTTCCTAAAGCAAGTGGGCGGTCATTAGGACAGTAATAGTTAAGGAGGTGGAAATCTGTATTACTACTTTTTAGATGGATCATCTGGTATTCGGCTCCTTCCATGTACACTCCCACCTGACATGCGCTGATGTTATTCTTAACAAGTGTGAGTACTCCTCCTTTTCTTCTGTCCTGTCGGTCTGATCTAAAACACTGGTAGCCTCTGATTTTAAAGGCGGCATCTTTGGTTAGGTGTGTCTCCTGTATGCAGCATATACTTACCTGCTCTGCAAAAAGTATGTTCTCTAGTTCCATCTTTTTGCTATAGCCATCTCTAATACTGCTGACACCCTCAGCATTCCACTGCATTATTTTAAGTTCTTGCTTTTTGGCTGTTTTCTTCTGTTGTATTTTTTGGCCAGTAGCTCTACTCTCATGTCTCCTGACTCCACAAGACGAACTGAGAGGACCTCCAGTAGCATTGGGTGGACCCTTTCGAGGCAGGGGGCCCGGCACTGCACCTGCCTGGTTAGTCTTCACAGGGCGAGCACCATGTTGAAAACTGCAGATAGAGACATTTCATTAGCGATAATGCGTGTTACCCTGATTTTTGCGATGCGCCTTTTGGCTGGGTAACTCCGACTTCAGCACCTTTCCTTGCTAGGGCAGACTGTGGTCTTGCTCGGACTGCCATGAAGACAGTGTGGCTGGCCTGGCCAAAACTTTGTTTTCCGGCCTCTGGTGGCTGTACTTAAGCCCCTTCTCCATGTCAGATGGTTTTGAGACAGTTCCACAAAGACACTCTGACTTTGAGATGAGGAATCTGATGAGTGCTTCAACGATATCCATTCCCCGCCACCCATAGTCTACTGGCTCTGTTTTGTTTACATCATTCTGATAGCCATTGTTGTAAAGACCCATAGGCTTGTCACGTCCTGGATTCATTGGTCTCACACCAGACTTCCCTCATCCCCGCCAGAGATCTCCATGTCCCCATCTGTCCACCAACCTGACATTACATTTTGCAAAATAACAATTACAATTAATGTTGATTGCTACAAGTTTCTGGGCTACAGAGGTAGGTCAGAGTTTTTAAGCAAACAGATCTATGTTCCCTGTCTCACAAACACTATGTTAAGATAAGTGTGCTCTTAACACAGTTGTTCCCAGGGGGAATCACATTCATGAATTCAAATAATAATTTTCAATGGACAATCACTAAAAATAAAACCAAAATTTATTAACAATTGCAAATATCAGATTTTCCATTATAACTTTTTAATTTTCATAAACTTTATAAAGAAGTGAAATAAAAAAAACTGAATACATGTAATTGTTGTGGCATGTGACTTTGCTGGACATTTTGATGTCTTATCGGGGCATTTTCATAACATGGAATTTTGATACCTGGTCATGATTTATATTTCAGTAATTATAACTGTATTACTATATAATTACAAAATGGATGTCCTCTGTTTTTGATCATGTGTATTTTGAGGATCATACGAATCATGACAACATGCAGCAAAATGAGCGACACATCAAACAGTCCTCACCATTGAGCAGTCAGAAGGGAGGTTATTTTGTGCTACGGAGATTATGCAGTGGAATATACCTCGACATTGAGAACAAACATAATGTGCCAAAACACTAAAGGACATCCTGATGCCAAATGCAGAACATTTTTGGACATCTTCAGAGTAACGAAGCAGCTCCTTCAGACCAACAACAGAATTAGGTCATAGCCAGTATCCAGTAGTTATTATGTTTTTTTTTCTATAGTGCTTCATTATTGTCTGATAGAGAATGATCTCGACTCCTGAAAGTACTGTTAAAAATTTTTAATTAAAATCAATGCAACAGCAACTAAAAAAAAAACCAGACTATTTTATGTTTCTGTACTTCAAAATATACTATCATTTCATAAAAATATTGTGTCCAGTTTCTTTTAGATGCTCATGGATAGCAGTATGATCAACTCTGGAAATTGTATGTGTGTCTACTGTAGCAGTTTTTCTAATCATGGAGCCATTTTAAGACGCCAAGAAAATGTTTTTGCTGATGTCACTATCATTATTTTGGTTATATGTAGGAGGTTCTGGTGGTGGAGGTGGCTGCATACAGAGATCTTGCTCCCATGTTTGTGTTCGAGTAATCCAAAATGGTCAAAGTACACCAACAGAGTTGTGCTACTGCCCCATTGGGATGGAACTAGATGGAAACCAGTGTGTTGGTAATGACCTTGATTATTAAGTTTGTGGTGAGAGTAGTATGCCTGTGACACTCTTTTGTGCTGCATGTAAGCTCCTGATACACAAACATTGTACAGAGTCATTTGTAGCTTTATTTTTTATTTTTGCATAAATAAATAATTAGCCTTTTCCAGCATAAAATGTCTCTTTTTCTTAAATTATTGGAAGTTAGTAGTGTTCTGTTCTTTTATTCCATTCCTTCTGTTCTTTTCTTCTATTCCTTCTGCTCTTTTCTTCTATTCCTTCTGTTCTTTTCTTCTATTCCTTCTGTTCTTTTCTTCTATTCCTTCTGTTCTTTTCTTCTATTCCTTCTGTTCTTTTCTTCCATTCCTTCTGTTCTTTTCTTCCATTCCTTCTGTTCTTTTCTTCTATTCCTTCTGTTCTTTTCTTCTAGACCAAGGTTCATACCTTCATCTTCAAATGTTCAGTGACATTAAACTTTTGTTTCTATAAGTTTAAAAACAAGGCGATGAAAACATGCAGAAAGATGTAAGTGAATCTTTTTCATTACATTTTTAAATTATAGAAGCCAGTGCTATAAGCTGTTTGTCTTCAGTTCTTTTGTTCCATGTCCTTTAGATCTTTTAAATGTTTCTAAATCAGACAGCAGAGTTTTGAAGTCATCGCACAGTCAGAATGTTTTTGAAAATATCTTTCAGTTTGACACACATAACAGATTGTCTTATTTAAAATACATGTTTTCCTTATATTCATGTTGCACTGACATCCTATTTTACCTTTGCCCACTGACAGGTTTTCTATTCTGGATCAAGTTGAGGACTATGGCAGTCTTCAGGTGCTTGCATCTTTGTCTTCAGATTTGGCTCTTGTTTCTGTTATTGTAGTCTAATATGCAAAACCAACAAAGGTGGAATCAACAATGAGAAAACCTGTGCAGTAAAATGATTCTCACAAAACCCACAGCTATCATCTGCCAGCTTGAAAACTGTCCATTTTATTGAGATGAAAAATGGTCATTACACATTTAGTATATCATTGACAGTGTTTTGAAAATTATTTGAGCAAATCAAAACAGCAGACTAAATATTGTTTTTTTTTGTTGTTGGTAAAAAAACTAGATTGCAAGAACACCACTTACGGCCCTGACTGCTACCGTCCTTGTGAGTGCATTCCAGGACACACTGAAAGATGTGATCCCAGGACTGGAAACTGCACTTGTTTTCCTGAATGGACAGGAAAGTTTTGTGCAGATGATGTGGATGAATGTAAGCTAAACACGACCAAATGCAAGCCATTCTCCAACTGCACAAATACTCTGGGAAGTTACACATGCAATTGCAGCAAAATTGATGGATATGAGGAGTCAGCCAATGGTTTTTGTAGTCCCATAAGTATGTATTAATTCCCTTGATATAAATATTATTATGTTTAGAGACGCATAAGGCAGATCTTTCCATCTTGAGTCTTGGTGTCTTCTTCTCATCTCATTGTTCCTGCTTCTTACAATTCTGCCTAGACCATTTTTTTTTGGTGTGCCTCTAATTTTCTCTTGTTCTGTTTAATTTAGCTGATGTGAAATGAGTGTAATGATGACTGTGGTAAAACTGACAGTAGTGAGCTAGTGTCAGGTGTAGTTGTATGGTGAGAGATGAGTGTAATGATGACTGTAATAAAACTGATAACAGTGAACTAGTGTCAGGTGTAGTTGTATGGTGAGAGATGAGTGTAATGATGACTGTAATAAAACTGATAACAGTGAGCTAGTGTCAGGTGTAGTTGTATGGTGAGAGATGAGTGTAATGATGACTGTGGTAAAACTGACAGTAGTGAGCTAGTGTCAGGTGTAGTTGTATGGTGAGAGATGAGTGTAATGATGAATGTAATAAAACTGATAGTAGAGAACTAGAGTCAGATAGATGTGTATAATTTAGTTGTACACAAAAGAAAAAAAACAGTTACAAGAAATTACAGTGAGAAGACAATGAAAAAACAAAGAACAAACCAGTATTTTAGCACCAAAACATCTTTATCAAGGGAAAAAAAAGCAGTCAGGTCTGGTCTGTGGCTTGGTATTTTTTTCTTAATCCAAAGTAAGTGACCAATCCATCCCTGTGTTATGTATTTAATCTCAAAGTTGAAGTTTGTTTTTTTTCTAAAGTTATGAAATTTCTCAATTTTTGACATTCTCTTCTCAAGCTATTTCTGTTCTTCTCTGTGCTTCTATGTTCTTCTCTGTAATTCTCTGTTCTTCTCTGTGCTTCTTCTATTAAAGCTCAGTGCTTTTTAAGACAAAAAATTCTAATCAATTCCTTGTGTTTTTACTTCATGCAGAAGTATTATTATTATAAGTTAAGACAGACTTGTGATTTCAGAAATAATATTTTGTTAATGCTTTTCTATGTAATGATTTAAATTATATTATTACATTTATGTGAAACTGCATTATAAACGTGCAGGAATGTCATCTTTTATTAAATAAGTCCAAAATCTTAGTTACATGCATGTGAATATTGATTTTATTACTGTCCATAAAAAATTATCAACCATTTATGGAATTCTTTTACTTTCAGCTGCAGTAATACTGATGTGATATTAAAGACTAGTGATATTAAATATATGTAAAGGTGTAAAATTTATCTTTCTTTGTAACACACTACATTACTCCATCATCTTTATTTGAAAGCACTCTCCATTGTTTTCATTTATTTCTAAAGTTGAGTGCTTCATCTTTAAAAAAAAAAAAAGGTACCTTATACAGAATCTTAGTATGTTGTAAATATTGCTCCACAGATTGCAGTCAAACATTCACAAATGCGAGTGGTATCATCAAAAGCCCAAATTATCCTTCGTATTACTTCAACAATGCCAACTGTTCTTTCTTCATAACAGTTGCTCAGGGTAACATCATTTCTCTAAGGTAATTTCCCTTTATTCTCCGTAACATGTTACTCTATATTCACTCTAACTTGTATGTCACACTCTTGAGTCCTGTAACTTATTATTTTGTACTTGTCTCTCTGTAACACTTTAAAGAAATAGAGTACACACAATAATTAATGTATAGTTATAATTATATATTTATATAAATATATATAGAAATTAAAACAGAAAGTAAAACAACTAAAGAATATGTGGAGAGGAACAGACAGAACTACAGAAATAAGATTTTTAAGGGCATGCATCTTTCCCATCACAACATATGCCTGTGAGACCTGACCACTTAACAGCTGAGAAACACATAAATGCCTTTGAATGTAAATACTACAGAAGAGTTCCTCAAATATCATGGACACAAAAAAGAACAAGTATATCCATACTACAAGAACTTAATATTGAAGAAGGCTGGCTAGTAAAGAGGATTAAACAAAGGAAACTTAAATATTTTGGACATATTAAACGTCATGATAATCTAGAGAGGACCATCTTGGAAGGGTACATAATGGGAAAAAGAAAGAGAGGAAAACCAAGGCGAAGATGGCTGCAAGACATTGTTGATGATCTGCAAATGGATGCATCAGCAGCAGACCATTTTGCTCACAACTGAGAGGCCTACAGGAGTGCTGTTAGGGAGGCAAAGTTCCGCAAGGGACATACAAATGAATGAATGAATATATAACTTTATATATTTAAAGTAATAGAGCACAGTGTTGTATGGTTAGGCTTCAGAAAATAGTTTTTAAAAAAAAAAGATGTGAAAGAAGGAAGAATGGCAAGGGAATGTTTGGGATTTGAACCACTGACTCCAGTAAGACGAGGTGCCACCTAGCCATGAGAGTATAATACACTTATCAACTTGGCCATCTTACATCTCCACTGTAACACTTGTGCTGCAAACTTGATTCTCTGTGACATTTATACAAGGGGAAGTCACTAAGTAACTCGCAAATGCCTGTTACAAAAAAACTAAATGTGACAGTAATTTGAAAACTTTTAATTTTTGAACCTACATTATTCCCCTATTTCTCAATGTAATCGCCACCAACATTGATACATCTGTCCCATCGTGTAATCAGTGATGCAATACCCATGGTGTAAAAATCATAAGTCTGATTTCTGAACCATTTTTTTCACTTGTGTTTCCACCTCTTTGTCACTCGAGAATCTTCTCCCGCCAAGGTGGTTTTTCAGTGGACCAAACAGGTGAAAATCATTTGGAGCTAAGTCAGGACTATAGGGTGGATGTTCAAGAACTTCCCAACCCAACTGGCTAATTTTCTCTTGGGTTAACCGAGCAGTATGTGGTCTGGCATTGTCATGAAGGAGAAGCACACCTCTAGTCAGCAGACCAGGATGTTTTCTTCGAATTGCATCCCATAGCATCAACAGAACTTCACAGTATGATACAGAATTCACACTGTCACCATACCTCTGGAACTTCTATCAGCTCTGATAATATCATTCACACGTTGCACAGTCACTTCTGTTGCAATCTGAGCAGGACAGCCAAGTTGGACTTTGTCAACAATTTCGATGCATCCGTGAGAAAATTCTTTTACCCAGTTATAGACCACTTTACGTGATAAACACTTTTCAGCATAAACTGTAATCATTTCCTTATGAATGTCCTCAACTGAATGTCCTTTAGCCCACAAAAATCACACTACACTTCTCTGTTCTTCTTTGGTACACACTAATAGTTTGGTAACCATTTTGTTATTGCTTTGCGCATGCACACATAACTCCCAGCGCCCCCTACATACAACTATTATAAATTTGGATGATGGTACTATCTAAGGATATATTTAAATACTACCTGATAACTGCCACTGATAAAATATTTCAATTTGCAAGTTACTTAGTGACTTCCCCTCCTACTATACACTCAGCTCTCTATGAATTGTCTGTAACACACAATAATTAGTGTATAAGCATACAACTATACACGGAGCCACTGGAGTAAAGCTGTGGTACCAAAATGTATGAACTAGGAAACAAGTAGGAATAGCTTTATTACTTAATGACCACACAGTTGTGACATTTTGGCATGAACCTTAATCATACAACACAGGACAAAGAAATAGAGAGAAATAACTGTTCCTGCTTTTTTTTCCTAGTTTATACATTATGACATTTCTGCTACATTTTTGATTATCCATAACATCTTTGCAACATTCTTGACTTTCTGTAACACAAGTGCTACAAACATGACTCATAAATGTTAAACTACATTCTTTATCATCAGTAACATTTATAAAACATTCTAGATTGTGACATTTATATTGCATACTTGACTCTCTATGACATTAATGTTGTATATTTTATTCTCTAGAACATTTATACTGCATGTTTGATTCTCTATACCATGTGTTTTGCATACATGTCTCTGTAACATTATCTAAAAATGCTTGACTCTGTAATATTTGTATTACTTTCTTAAAACTTTTTTTCATTTAATTTATTCTGATGCCCATTGCTGCTCCCCTTTCCTTTATAGCCCGGCCCCCTTCGAATTTTCCTAAAACCCCTTCCCCCACCTCCAAAGTGGACTCATTTTGGGAACCACTGGCCTACATCTTGTGATATTAGATTATTTAGAAAAAATTACAAGGGTGACTCATCCTGTACCAAATGTTAGATCATGTGACTTACTCTTCTACCAAATGGTGATGATATTGTTAGTGATAGTGAAGATGATATGTGCATATGTGGGTGTCTTGATTCCACTTGGTGTACGTTACAGTTCCCGCCCAGACTGTTATCTGGTTTCTCACAAGACACCTCTGTGATACAAATCATGTCAGTCATAAGTCATACATACTTATCAGGCTGTTGTGACACAGACTCTTTGCAGGATACATCTTATGGAAGTTGAGCAGTGTTTTCTCTTTCTTTGGTTTCCCAGCTTTAGCCTCTGATACCCCACCTACAGCATTAAAAAGTAATCCATCTTACATCGAACATCTTTCCCATGCCATCCATCTTACATCATACATCTTTCCCGTGCCATCCATCTTACATCATACATCTTTCCCGTGCCATCCATCTTACATCATACATCTTTCCCATGCCATCCATCTTACATCATACATCTTTCCCGTGCCATCCATCTTACGTCGTACATCTTTCCTGTGCCATCCATCTTACATCGTACATCTTTCCCGTGCCATCCATCTTACATAGTACATCTTTCCCGTGCCATCCATCTTACATCGTACATCTTTCCCGTGCCATCCATCTTACATCGTACATCTTTCCCGTGCCATCCATCTTACATCGTACATCCTTCCCGTGCCATCCATCTTACATCGTACATCTTTCCTGTGCCATCCATCTTACATTGTACATCTTTCCCGTGCCATCCATCTTACATCGTACATCTTTCCCGTGCCATCCATCTTACATCGTACATCTTTCCCGTGCCATCCATCTTACATCATACATCCTTCCCATGCCATTAATTGTCACATAGGGTCTGCATTTTAGTTTGTCATCTTTTTCTGTTTTTGGCAAGTTTTTCAACCTCATCAAGGGATAAAAGAAAGCAGAGGGAAAAAAATATCACTTCAAATAAAAATTTGGCATAACTAAGAAGTACAACCATAGGAAGGAGTAACCTGTATTTATTCTCACAGCCTCACTCTGCGTACTGATATAAAGAAAGCCCTCAATTTATTTTGGGTCCAACATATATTAATTTGAACTTATGTTGTTCAGTAGTTAGGGATAGTAAACTTCATAAATGTTGAATAAATTTACATATATGTCTTTTGAACAGAACCACACATATATTTTTCCTTCAAATCTTCTCTCATCTTATGTGCAAGGTCTAACAAGAAAAACTATTGTTTTTTTTAAATTAATATCAATAAATTAATTAAATCAGTTTTAAATAAAAGAGTCTGTGTCACAACGGCCTGATAAATAAATTAACATCATGTTTCATTGCCAGACCATTTATTTAAGTTCATAATTACATCTTACATCTTCATATCTCATAATTACATGCATATGTAAAATGTTTATGGAATATTTATAGTATTATGAAAATGTAAGTACAATTTTATGTATGTGTTAAATTTTGAATACACTGAAAAAATTTTACACAACCCTATTGAATATTACTATATATACTATCTTCTTACATCCTTCCTCTGCTGTTAAACATCACAATAGGCCTCATATGGTAGTTTGCCAAGTTTTCCTGTTTTTGGTGAGTTTTTCAATCTCATCAAAGGATTTTATGCCTACTAAACTGGCTTCTCTCAGCAATGTCCTCTTTAGAGTTTCACGTGGTCAACCTCTATTCTTCAGCCTGTTGTGTTCCACTTGATAGTTTGTTTTGGGATTCTCTGATTGTTTCTTCTCATCAAGTGACCAATATATGTCTATTTCCTTTTTTCTGATCACCCATGAGACAGGTTGTTGTTCACTCATCTGCCTTATCTCTGCATTATTCTTGAATTCATTCCACTTTATACTGAGTATTTTCCTTAGACATTTGTTTTCACAAAAGTCTAATTTGTTGCCTATTTCTTTAGTTGTTTTCCAACTTTCACATGCATAAATGAGGGTGGATATTACATTTGAATTGAATAATCTTAACTTGGTCTTTGTGCTTATAACTTTTAAATGCTGTATGTTCTCAAGCAGGAGGAAAGGAGTGTGCAACAATCTATCATGCACTATGTAAAAAGATATGGCATTCAGGTATTTGGCCAAAAGAATGGAAAAGAACTGTATTCATACCACTGCCAAAAAAGGGTAACCTGAAATTATGCACAAACTACAGAACTGTTGCCCTGATTAGTCATGCCAGTAAAATTCTGTTAAAAATCATAATGGGTAGACTTCGAAAGAAAATAGAAGAAGAAGTGAATATGGTCCAAGCTGGTTTCAAACAAGGAAGAGGATCAAGAGATCATATATCCAATATAAGATTAATAATAGAGAAATGCAGAGAGTTTAATGTGAATCTATATTTATCCTTTATAGACTACTCAAAGGCATTTGATTGTGTATAACACCAGAAACTTTGGGAAATAATGGAAAAAATGGGATTTCCAACACATTTGATACAATTAACATCACTGCTGTATTTGGACCAACAAGCAGCAGTAAGAATAAATGGTGAAAAAACAACTTGGTTTGACATAAAACAAGGGGTCCGTCAGGGGTGCATATTGTTGCCTTACTTATTTAACTTGTATACTGAAAATATAATGAGGAATGTTAGAGAAGATGTAGACAAAGAATATTACGATGCCATAACAGTTGGAGGTTATGAAATACCAGAGATTAGATATGCTGATGACACAGTATTGCTGTCCACAACACAAAAAGGAATGGAAAAACTAATTATGTCAGTCCGCAAGAACAGCGAAGAGCAGAACCTCTATCTTAATGCAAAGAAAACTAAAGTGATGACAACTGACAAAACAAACAAGGCAACTGAAATATGTATCAATGAGGAAAAACTGGAAGAAGTGGAGAGTTTTTAATATCTTGGATCACTACTAACTAATAATGGAGATACAATGAGGGAAATTAAAAGGAGGACATCTATCGCTCTTCAGAAAGTAAAACAAATAAAGAATCTGTGGAGAGGAGCAGACAGAACCACAAAAATAAGATTTTTAAGGGCGTGCATCTTTCCCATCGCAACATATGCCTGTGAGACCTGGACACTTAACAAAACAGCTAAGAAACACATAAATGCCTTTGAATGTAAATGCTACAGAAGAGTTCTCCAAATATCGTGGACACAAAAAAGAACAAATATATCTATACTACAAGAGCTTAATATTGAAGAAGGCTGGCTAGTAAAGAGGATTAAAGAGAGAAAACTTAAATATTTTGGACACATTAAACATTATGATAATTTAGAAAATACCGTATTGGAAGGATACATAATGGGAAAAAGAAAAAGAGGAAGACCAAAACGAAGATGGCTGCAAGACATCGTTGATGGTCTGGAAATGGATGCAACAGCAGCAGGCCATCTTGCTTACAATCGAGAAGCCTACAGGAGTGCTGTTTGGGAGGCAAAGTTATGCAAGGGACATGCAAATGAATGAATGAATGTTCTCAAGATATACACTATACACTAGTGTAAATCTTCATTTTAGAGTATATATATATATATATATATATATATATATATATATATATATATATATATATATAATGAAATAGAAAGATAAATAGAAACAAAGGCAGTGGAAGGTCAAGAGAAAAAAATCAAGGCATGATACAATAAAATCATCAACTGGGCTGGAGGAAAATATCAAGGATCAAGATCCGTGGAGGAGCATGATTGCGCCAAAGACTGCCAGCAGTGCATCGAATGATAATGAATGAAACAAAATGTAAATAATGAATAGTAAATTAATTCTAAAACTTCTCTAAAGAGTTAGTGATAAATTAACTGAATTAAAAGGCACATTTTTTATGGAGATGCCATGTAAAGATGAAAAGAAAGTCACCCAGAAAAGAACAACCAAAAAACTAAGTCTTAAATCTGCTTTTAAGCTTACTGATGAATTAATATGCATTCATTAGAGTTGTAATCACATGACTGATCATTATTCTAAGGTAACATGACTCATAAATGATAATAGATGTGTGTATGGTACAGTTTTACAAAAAGATAGAAAGAATGAAGAAAATGAGAGAAACAAGAATGGCAGAAAGCAAGATGAATACATAAAGGACATACAAAAATCCAATATTTTGGCAAAAGCCTTTTTCAAGGATCACATACAAAAATAACACAACAAATAAAAACATGAAAAATTTATGAAAAATATATAGACTTAGCCTTTTGGCCTCCTTATCAGAAAGTCCGACATGAAATATGCCCAGATAGATGAAGTACAGCACAAAGTGAAAGCTAAAGATTGGCTAAGAAGTGTTGTAAATGGATTATCACAGGGGGACCATATAATAAACAACATGGCATTATGCCACAAATTAGCTTACAACCATCAGATACCCAGGGCCCAAACAAAGCCGCCCAGGTGCCACAAATAATAAAAGAGTGTGAGGACAAAACGGGAAGAGGTGAATGAAGAAAGGTTCAGAAGAGCAGAGTACACTGAAAGGACAAGACTGCTTGCTAAGCACACCTAGACAACGGAGTTAACAAATCCTATTATGGGATAGAGAGGAAGAATAGAAAGGGCTTGAAAAAAAACTGCCTCTGGCAAGCATGAGGAAATGCAGTGAAGTGAATAGAGTGAAGTGAATGAGATTAAGACAAGAAAGAAAGTTGGGCATGGGTAGGAGAGATAGAAAAAAGGCAGCAACAAGGTGGAAATGTGGTTAAAGAAGTGGAAATGTAGTTAAAGAAGTGGAAATGTAGTTAAAGAAGTGGAAATGTAGTTAAAGAAGTGGAAATGTATTTAAAGAAGTGGAAATGTAGTTAAAGAAGTGGAAATGTGAAGTTGACATGATGCAAGCAAGAGACACATGTAGAGATGAACCCATTGACCGAATGCATTGTGAAACCACCACGAGATCCAAGAGAGTTACCCAAGGTCAATATGGATCTAATCGTCTGGACAGACAGAACAACCCGGTAATGTGTTATAAATGTGGAAAACCAAACCACATTGCAAAGTTTTCTAGAACAATGGCAGACACTGATAGACCTCCATATTTAGAGAGAAATGACAAGAAAAGAAAGATCTAGGCGTGGTTATCGCTATGCTAGTTATCCAGTAAAATATTCAGAAGGGTGCAATGTATAACTGGAAATCCAAGGGAAACGAGTGTTGAGAACTCGTACAAGACCCGAAGAGCATCATTTGCATCAGTAGGGTCATCAAATAAGAGCAGAGAAAAAAAAACAAATGCAAGGTTCACCATGTACGGTATTGGTATAAATTGCACAGATTAAGATTCACACACTGACAGATACTGGAACAGAAATAGATCTTTGTCGATACAGTGTGTGGAAAACATCAAAGAAGGACAATAATGACATACAAAATGCAGATATAAAGTTACACTCAGTCAGTGGGGAGGAACTAAAGCTAATTGATGTATCAACTTTATCATATTAGATTGGGCATTTAACGTTTTCCCACTCATCTTACGTCGTCACAGGAATAAGGAGATCCCTTATTCTACGTCGTCACAAGAATAAGCAGACCCCCTATTCTACGTCGTCACAGGAATAAGCAAACCCTTATTCTACGTCGTCATAGGAATAAGAAGACCCCTAATTCTACGTCGTCACAGGAATAAGCAGACCCCTTATTCTACGTCGTCACAGGAATAAGCAGACCCCTTATTCTACGTCGTCACAGGAATAAGCAGACCCCTTATTCTACGTCGTCACAGGAATAAGCAGACCCCTTATTCTACGTCGTCACAGGAATAAGGAGATCCCTTGTTC
>CM019691.1:43053301-43304870 GCA_009760885.1 Achatina immaculata | reverse complement strand
CTCTCTGTCTTTTCTCTCTATCTCTGTTTTTGCCCTCGCCAACTTCCTAGCCAACCACAGTGGCCAACAGCCTGAAGGTGGATGTGTGCAGCAGAATGTCAGGACAACACGGAGACAGGTAACCTTTCATGTCACATATCTCAGTCACCGTCTCATGGGAATTTCTTTTTTATTTGTCTCTGGAAGTTTACCGAAATAACGTAGCTTGACTTCCCAAACTGGCATTCTCATCGTCCTAAATATGTTTCCATGATGTAGTCACAAATCTTATATAGTCACATATCTCACATAGTCACATATCTCATATAGTTATACATCTCATATAGTCACATATCTCATGAATTCACAAATCTCATATAGTCACATATCTCATATAGTTATACATCTCATATAGTCACATATCTCATATAGTCACACATCTCATGTAGTCACTATCTCATATAGTCACACATCTCATATAGTTACATATCTCATATAGTCATACATCACATATAGTCACTATCTCATATAGTCACACATCTCATATAGTTACATATCTCATATAGTTACATATCTCATATAGCCATACATCACATATAGTCACATATCTCATATAGTCACATGTCTCATATAGTCACACATCTCATGTAGTCACATATCTCATGTAACGGCATGACTATAGCACTACATTCTGTCTTACAACAACAACACTATACTCTATCTACCAACAACATATTACACTCTCTTTACCAATAGCAATTGTACAAACTCTCTGTAAAAACGACATAATTACACTCTCCATACTATCAACAACATTACACTCTCTCTACTAGCAACAACATTATACTCTCCATGTTAACAACAACATTACACTCTCCCTAATAACAACAACGTTAAACTCTCCCTACTAACAACAACATTAAACTCTCCCTACTAACAACAACATTACACTATCCCTACTAACAACAACATTACACTCTCCCTACCAACAACATTACACTCTCCCTACTAACAACAACATTAAACTTTCCATGTTAACAACAACATTACACTCTCCCTACTAACAACATTACACTCTCCCTACTAACAACATTACACTCTCCCTACTAACAACAACATTAAACTTTACATGTTAACAACAACATTACACTCTCCCTACTAACAACAACATTACACTCTCCCTACTAACAACATTACACTCTCCCTACTAACAACAACATTACACTCTCCCTACTAACAACAACATTACACTCTCCCTACTAACAACAGCAACATTACACTCTCCCTATTAACAACAACATTACACTCTCCCTAATAACAACATTGCACTCTCCCTACTAACAACAACATTAAACTCTCCCTACTAACAACAACATTACACTTTCCCTACTAACAACATTACACTCTCCTACTAACAACAACATTACACTCTCCCGACTAACAACAACATTACACTCTCCCTACTAACAACATTAAACTCTCCCTACTAACAACAACATTACATTCTCCCTACTAACAACATTACAGTCTCCCTACTAACAACAACATTACACTCTCCTTACTAACAACAACATTAAACTCTCCCTACTAACTCCATTACATTCTCCCTACTAACAACATTACAGTCTCCCTACTAACAACAACATTACATTCTCCCTACTAACAACATTACAGTCTCCCTACTAACAACAACATTACATTCTCCCTACTAACAACATTACAGTCTCCCTACTAACAACAACATTACATTCTCCCTACTAACAACATTACATTCTCCCTACTAACAACAACATTACATTCTCCCTACTAACAACATTACAGTCTCCCTACTAACAACAACATTACACTCTCCTTACTAACAACAACATTACACTCTCCCTACTAACTCCATTACATTCTCCCTACTAACAACAACATTAAACTCTCCCTACTAACAACATTACACTCTCCCTACTAACAACAACATTACACTTCCCTACTAACAACATACACTCTCCCTACTAACAACATTACACTCTCCCTACTAACAACATTACACTCTCCCTACTAACAACATTACACTCTCCCTACTAACAACATTACACTCTCCTACTAACAACAACATTACACTCTCCCTACTAACAACAACATTACACTCTCCCTACTAACAACAACATTACACTCTCCCTACTAACAACAACATTACACTCTCCCTACTAACAACATTACACTCTCTCTACTAACAACAACATTACACTCTCCCTACTAACAACAACATTACATCTCCCTACTAACAACATTACACTCTCCCTACTAACAACAACATTACATTCCCTACCAACAACAACATTACACTCTCCCTACTAACAACATTACACTCTCCCTACTAACAACATTACACTCTCCCTACTAACAATATTACACTCTCCCTACTAACAACAACATTACACTCTCCCTACTAACAACAACATTACACTCTCCCTACTAACAACAACATTACACTCTCCCTACTAACAACATTAAACTCTCCCTACTAACAACAACATTAAACTCTCCCTACTAACAACAGAAAGGCCTTACTTTGAACATCAAAAAGACAGAGACTATGGTTATATCTAAGAAACAGAATCCACCAGCTTGTAGTATAAAATTAAACGGAACTATTCTAAAGCAGGTGCAGAAATTCAAATACCTTGGAGCAGTAATAACTTCAGATGGGAAATGCAGAACAGAAATTAGGAACAGAATAGGCCAAGCAAAGATTGCATTTCAGAGAATGAGAAACATATTAGCTAACACATCTTTATCAATGAATGTTAGAAAACGAGTCCTAAAATGCTATATTGAACCTATCTTGTTATATGGAAGTGAATCATGGACAATAGGCAAGTCTGCACAAAAATCATTGGAAGCAGCAGAAATGTGGTTTATTAGAAGAATGTTGCGAATCCCTGGACAGCAAAAAATAACTAATGAAGAATGTATGAGAAGAGCTGGAGAGACAAAAAAAACCTTGTCAAAAAGATAAGAGAGAGACAATGTACTTTCATAGGACATGCAATGAGAAGAGGGGGCATTGAAAATATATAACAACAGGAAAAATAGAAGGAAGAAGATCAAGAGGAAGACCAAGAGAAATGATACTGGACAGTCTGACGGGATGGTGTGAGAGGAGATCACAACAGAACTGAGGCCTGCATGAAGGATCGGGTAATCTGGAGAAGCATAATAGCCAACGCCAATCGGCACGGCACCTGATGATGATGATGATACTAACAACAACATTAAACTCTCCTACTAATAACAACATTACACTCTCCCTACTAACAGCATTACACTCTCCCTACTAACAACATTACACTCTCCCTACTAACAACAACATTAAACTTTACATGTTAACAACAACATTAAACTCTCCCTACTAACAACAACATTACACTCTCCCTACTAACAACAACATTAAACTCTCCCTACTAACAACAACATTACACTCTCCCTACTAACAACAACATTAAACTCTCCCTACTAACAACAACATTACACTCTCCCTACTAAAAACATCCTCACTAGCTATAGACTACACACAGAATAACAATAAGTTTTCAACCTTTGAACTTTTCACTTCCGGTACTGGCTTCATGTTTAAGAAGGTCGCCCAGCCCCCTGCCCTCCAAACCACAGATAAGGATCTGTCAACTCATTGATCAAATCTGATAGATCAATGTTGATTGATAGGTCACTGTTGATTGATAGGTCAAAAATCGACCGGACATTTTTTCCTGCTCTTGTCAAATGGGCGGAAATGATCTTCAACGCATGCGCTGTGTTTTTTATTTTTTTTATTCAGTCACAAATGCCCGCGGGCCATCATACTACGTCACATTCGTTGGAAAGTTTAACTGTGTTGTATCACCACTGCCTCTGGAAAGTTTAACTGTGTTGTATCACCACTGCCCCTGGAAAGTTTAACTGTGTTGTATCACCACTGCCCCTGGAAAGTTTAACTGTGTTGTATCACCACTGACCTTGGAAAGTTTAACTATGTGTTGTATCATCACCGCTCCTGGAAAGTTTAACTGTGTTATATCACCACTGTTCCTGGAAATTTTAACTGTGCTGTATCTAATACATTACCATGGAAAATGAGCTAATGATTGCTAACACACTTTTTAAACAACATCCAAAAAGACAGAGACTATAGTTATATCTAAGAAACAGAATCCACCAGCTTGTAGTATAAAATTAAATGGAACTATTCTAAAGCAGGTGCAGAAATTCAAATACCTTGGAGCAGTAATAACTTCAGATGGGAAATGCAGAACAGAAATTAGGAACAGAATAGGCCAAGCAAAGACTGCATTTCAGAGAATGAGAAACATATTAGCTAACACATCTTATCAATGAATGTTAGAAAACGAGTCCTAAAATGCTATATTGAACCTATCTTGTTATATGGAAGTGAATCATGGACAATAGGCAAGTCTGCACAAAAATCATTGGAAGCAGCAGAAATGTGGTTTATTAGAAGAATGTTGCGAATCCCCTGGACAGCAAAAATAACTAATGAAGAATGTATGAGAAGAGCTGGAGAGACAAAAAAAACCTTGTCAAAAAGATAAGAGAGAGACAATGTACTTTCATAGGACATGCAATGAGAAGAGGGGGCATTGAAAATATTATAACAACAGGAAAAATAGAAGGAAGAAGATCAAGAGGAAGACCAAGAGAAATGATACTGGACAGTCTGACGGGATGGTGTGAGAGGAGATCACCAACAGAACTGATGGCCTGCATGAAGGATCGGGTAATCTGGAGAAGCATAATAGCCAACGCCAATCGGCACGGCACCTGATGATGATGATGATACTAACAACAACATTAAACTCTCCCTACTAATAACAACATTACACTCTCCCTACTAACAGCATTACACTCTCCCTACTAACAACATTACACTCTCCCTACTAACAACAACATTAAACTTTACATGTTAACAACAACATTAAACTCTCCCTACTAACAACAACATTACACTCTCCCTACTAACAACAACATTAAACTCTCCCTACTAACAACAACATTACACTCTCCCTACTAACAACAACATTAAACTCTCCCTACTAACAACAACATTACACTCTCCCTACTAAAAACATCCTCACTAGCTATAGACTACACACAGAATAACAATAAGTTTTCAACCTTTGAACTTTTCACTTCCGGTACTGGCTTCATGTTTAAGAAGGTCGCCCAGCCCCCTGCCCTCCAAACCACAGATAAGGATCTGTCAACTCATTGATCAAATCTGATAGATCAATGTTGATTGATAGGTCACTGTGATTGATAGGTCAAAAATCGACCGGACATTTTTCCTGCTCTTGTCAAATGGGCGGAAATGATCTTCAACGCATGCGCTGTGTTTTTTATTTTTTTTATTCAGTCACAAATGCCCGCGGGCCATCATACTACGTCACATTCGTTGGAAAGTTTAACTGTGTTGTATCACCACTGCCCCTGGAAAGTTTAACTGTGTTGTATCACCACTGCCCCTGGAAAGTTTAACTGTGTTGTATCACCACTGCCCCTGGAAAGTTTAACTGTGTTGTATCACCACTGACCTTGGAAAGTTTAACTGTGTTGTATCATCACCGCTCCTGGAAAGTTTAACTGTGTTATATCACCACTGTTCCTGGAAATTTTAACTGTGCTGTATCTAATACCATTTACCATGGAAAATGAGCTAATGATTGCTAACACACTTTTTAAACAACATCCAAAAAGACTTTACACATGGACATCACCTGATGGGAAAACCAGGAATCAAATAGATTACATTTTAGTGCACAAAAGGTGGAGATCAAGTATAGCATCAGCAAAAACTTTACCAGGAGCTGATTGTGACATGAACCATGAGTTATTAATATCAGACATGAAGATAAAGATAAAAAAGACAGTTACGGGATCAAGACCACTCCGCTTTGATCTTACAAAAATACAAGAACAATACGGTATAGAAGTGAAGAACCGTTTCGAAAACCTGATGGCTGTATAGGAGGAGATGACACCAGATGATTTGACTACGCAGGCCAAAGATATCTTAATAACAACAGCTAAAGACAAAGTAAAGAAAATTCACAAAAATAGATGGATGGCAGCAGGCACACTAGAACTAATAAAACAACGTAGAGAAATGAAGACGCAATGGAAAATGACAAACAACAACAAAGAGGAATATAAATAATAAACAAAAGAAGTATGAAGAAACATAAGAAAAGAAAAAAACAATACATACAAGATTGTTGTGAAAGAATAGAAGGGCGTCAGAAGTGAGGAAGAGATAGTGAAATGTTTAAAGAAATGAAGACACTGACGGGAAATGTCACATCAAAGCTAAATGTAATTTGTGACAAGATGGGGAATACCTTGACAGAGACAGAGACTACTCAAAAGCACTTGATTGTGTACATCACCAGAAACTTTGGGAAATAATGGACAAAATGGGATTTCCAACACATTTGATACAATTAACATCACTGCTGTATCTAGACCAACAGGCAGCAGTAAGAATAAATGGTGAAACAACAACTTGGTTTGACATAAAACAAGGGGTCCGTCAGGGGTGCATATTGTCGTCTTACTTATTTAACTTGTATACTGAAAATATAATGCAGAATGTTAGAGAAGATGTAGACAAAGAATATTACGATGCCATAACAATTGAAGGTTATGAAATACCAGAGATTAGATATGCTGATGACATAGTATTACTGTCCACAACACAAAAAGGAATGGAAAAACTAATTATGTCAGTCCGTAAGAACAGTGAAGAGCAAAACCTCTATCTTAATGCAAAGAAAACTAAATTGATGACAACTGACAAAACAAACAAGGCAACTGAAATATGTATCAATGAGGAAAAACTGGAAGAAGTGGATAGTTTTGAATATCTTGGATTATTACTAACTAATAATGGAGATACAATGAGGGAAATTAAAAGGAGGACATCTATCGCTCTTCAGAAAGTAAGACAACTAAAGAAGCTGTGGAGAGGAGCAGAGAGAACCACAAAAATTAGTTTTTAACGGCATGAATCGTTCCCATCGCAACATATGCCTGTGAGACCTGGACACGTAATAAAACAGCTGAGAAACACATAAATGCCTTTGAATGTAAATGCTAGAGAAGAGTTTTTCAAATTACAAAAAAGAACAAATATACCCATACTACAAGAACTTAATATTGAAGAAAGCTGGCTAGTAAAGAGGATTAAAGAGAGAAAACTTAAATATTTTAGACACATTAAACGTCATGATAATCTAGAGAAGACCATCTTGGAAAAGTACATAATGGGAAAAAGGAAGAGAGGAAGACCAAAGCGAAGATGTCTGCAAGACACTGTCGATGGTATGCAAATGGAAGCAGCAGCAGCAGGCCATCTTACTCACAACCGAGAGGATTACAGGAGTGCTGTTAGGGAGGCAAAGTTTAGCAAGGGACATGCAAATGAATGAATGTGTTGTGTCACCACTGCCCTTGGAAAGTTTTAATGTGTTGTATCATCACTGTCCCTAGAAAGTTTAACTTCGTTGTATCGTCACATCCCTTGGAAAGTTTTACTGTGTTGTATCACTGCATCCTCTGGAAAGTTTAACTGTGTTGTATCACCACATCCCTTGAAATGTTCAATTGTGTTGTTTCATCACATCCCCTGGAAAGTTTAACTGTGGTGTATCACCACATCCCTTGAAATGTTCAATTGTGTTGTTTCATCACATCCCCTGGAAAGTTTAACTGTGATGTATCACCATTGTCCCTGTATCTTGCTTTCAGAGCGCACTTTCCGCGAAACTTAGTGTTGACATTCTATCTTTACCATTGTCGTTCCTTTGATATTTTTCCTTTCTTCTTCTTCTTCTTCTTCTTTCTTTCTTTCTTTCAAATGCTTGGTCATGCTAAAACGGGAGCCAGATCGCCGGTCTGAAGCCCACGGTTCCCCTCGGGTCCTCGCGGCATCCCCACAGCTTCTGCCTTAGCTCCATCTTCTGTGGCCAGCACGGTTCTCCCCGGGTCGTCGCAGCATCACCACAGCTTCTGCCTTAGGTCCATCTTCTGTGGCTAGGTCTCGCTTGATAGGTCAGTGAACGTTTGGCACTGACAGAGCACGTGCTCCGGGGTTTGTGCTCCGTCCCCACATGGAGCATACGTCTGTGTGAGAGACCTTGAGTGGTTACAGGTGGCTCAGTAGTCTGCAGTGCCCTGTTCTTAATCGGAGGAGGGTGGTCTAATATAGATATAGTGAGATCTCGATAGTCTAATATAGATATAGTGAGATCTAGATATAGTCTAATATAGATATAGTGAGATCTAGATATAGTCTAATATAGATATAGTGAGATCTAGATATAGTCTAATATAGATATAGTGAGATCTAGATATAGTCTAATATAGATATAGTGAGATCTAGATATAGTCTAATATAGATATAGTGAGATCTAGATATAGTCTAATATAGATATAGTGGGATCTAGATATAGTCTAATATAGATATAGTGAGATCTAGATATAGTCTAATATAGATATAGTGAGATCTAGATATAGTCTAACTTAATATTGAAGAAGGCTGGCTAGTAAAGAGGATTAAAGAGAGAAAACGTAAATATTTTGGATACATTAAACGTCATGATAATTTAGAGAAAACCATCTTGGAAGGGTACATAATGGGAAAAAGAAAGAGAGGAAGACCAAAGCGAAGATGGCTGCAAGACATCGTTGATGATCTGCAAATGGATGCATCAGCAGCAGGCCATCTTGCTCACAACCGAGAGGCCTACAGGAGAGCTGTTAGGGAGGCAAAGTTTCGCAAGGGACACGCAAATGAATGAATGAAGGTATAGTCTAATATAGAGTTAGTTATAATATTGTCACTTGCGAGAATCATGTATTTCTGAATAGTTCCATATCATAGAATTGAAACTTAAAGATTCTCTTTGGTTAATACCCCCCAGGTTTCACAGAACTTTACCATTTCTCTAATCAGAGCAAGTCCCATGAAATGTTCTCTACAGATTTCATTTAATTCTGACAAATAAGTTCAAGATGTATTGTCGACAACATCACTTGGATTGAATCACTTAATCATTTAATCACTTAATCATTCATAATATCAAACTCTATCATATTCTACATACAGCATTTCTCAATGTTCTCAACTTCACAATATTCTACACTTGATACGAGAACATTTCCTAACTCATTATTATATCAGATCTGCAACACGTGATCAATCAGTTACAGTACTAAATCACTGTACTCGAAGATTCAAAGTAACAAATATTCACAATCACTTGAATCACTTGAAATACATCTTCAATCTGTCCTAAAACAACTTCTTCAAAACTGCTTTTCCTGAGTATCTATTGCTCTAATTGTCCATCTATTCCAACTGTCGTTACCTGCGTCTTCTTTCCCTCTTGAATCTTCTCTGGTGTGTGTTTTCCTTCTGCTGTTCTTCTCTGATTGTCTGTCCTACGGT
Source organism: Achatina immaculata (assembly GCA_009760885.1). Lineage (NCBI taxonomy): Eukaryota > Metazoa > Mollusca > Gastropoda > Stylommatophora > Achatinidae > Lissachatina > Lissachatina immaculata. Next base: position 43,295,380 of record CM019691.1, on the reverse strand, counting down.
TCTTCTCTGATTGTCTGTCCTGCTGTTCTTCTCTGATTGTCTGTCCTGCTGTTCTTCTCTGATTGTCTGTCCTGCTGTTCTTCTCTGATTGTCTGTCCTGCTGTTCTTCTCTTGTCTGTCCTGCTGTTCTTCTCTTGTCTGTCCTGCTGTTCTTCTCTTGTTTGGACTGGTCTCAGTTCACTGACCGTCCTTGTTCCTCCGTCTTCGGGTTCCCTCTTCTCTCCTGTACCTCCTTACTTCTTCCTCCTAGATGGTCTGTTCCTCCGTCTTCGGGCTCCATCCTCTCTCTCCTCTCCTCTACTTCCGTACTTCTTGGTTCTCTCTTCTTGTCCCCCTGATCGTCTGTTCTTCCGTCTTCGGGCCCCCTCCTCTGTCTCCTCTCTCCTCTGCTGATGTACTTCTTCGTTATCTCCTGTCTCTCCGCTCATTTTTTTTATCTTCAAGTCCAGCTTGATGGATTAACCAATAAGTATTTTGGCTCCACCCTGGAGATGTCCATTGGTTCCCATGAGCGTATCAACATTCACCTCTTACCCACCGACTTATCACCCACCCACATGAGCACTCGCCTCCCACCCCACCCACATGACGAGACACAGTGACGCTGACATATCAAAGGAAGGACGCCAGAAAGTAGGATGGTCTAGTGATAACAAAGCAGTGACTGGACGTTGACATGTGTAAACAATAGAAAAGACGAATAGAAAAGACACACACAATGAAAAAGCGAGGACACAATAAAATCTCCGACATGAAGGAGCAAGATAGGTAAATAACAATTGTATAGACGAAACTGACACAGACTGACACGCATTAGGACGCGATGGCAAGCGGTTTTGAAATAAAGGAGTGACCAACTCGGCCAGCTGATCAATTAAATATTTAGAGGCGTGGCCTATTGGACAATTGACATACGAGAGATACGTCACGGGGCAGTTTGAATAACGGACAATCATGGGAACCAGTGGACATCTGAAGGGTAGAGCCAAAATACTTATTAGTTAATCCATCAAGTTGGACTTGAAGATAAAAAATGAGCGGAGAGACAGGAGAATGAAGAAGAACCAAAACGTTTGGAAGTAGAGGAGAGTGTAGACAGAGGACGGAGCCCCGAAGACGGAGGAACAAGGACGGTCAGTGATCTGAGACCGGTCCAGACAAGAGAAGAAGAGAAGTCCAGAGAAGAGGCAAGTAGACTTTGCTCTTTAGTACACTGCGATTGAGAGACGGCAGAGGAAGACCGTCAGAAGAAATCAGAAGACAGACAAGAGAAGAAAGAGTACGAGACGGTGTAAAATCAGAAGTAGTGTTATACAGAAGATGGTTTTCAAGTGATTGCAAGTGATTAAGAAGAACTGACACTTTTGAAACTTTGAGTACAGTGATTTTAGACGAGAAACTAGTTGACCACGTGCAGCAGATGTGATATAATACTGAGATAGGAAATGTTCTCGTATCAAGTGTAGAATATTGTGAAGTTGAGAAACTGAGAAATGCTGCATGTAGAATATGAAAGAGTTTGATACTGTGAACAAATGATTAAGTGGTTCAATCCAAGTGACATAGTCGACAATACATCTTGAACTTATCTGTCAGAATTAAATAAATAATGTAGAGAACATTTTCATCGGACTTGTTCTAGATTTAGTGAAGTGGTGAAGTTTTGTGAAACCTGTGATGTGTTAATCAAAGACCATCTGTAAGATTCAGTACTATAGAACAATTATATAATATGGAAATATACAGAAATATATGATTCACAAACTTCAAGTGTTATGATCAGAGAGCCAAAGAACATCTTCTTTATTCAGAAATATATGATTCACAATCTTCAAGTGTTATGATCAGAGAGCCAAAGAACATCTTCTTTATTCAGAAACATATGATTCACATACTGTCAATATTAGATCACCACTTACCTCCCACCCTACACACATCGATACTCACCTCCCACTCCACCCTACTCAGCATTCACCTCCCAACTCAGCACTTACCTCCCACCCCACCAACCTCAACACTTACCTCCCACCCCACCCTACTCAGCACTCATCTCCCACCCCACCCACCTCAGCACTCATCTCCCACTCCACCCACCTCAGCACTTATCTCCCACCCCACCCACCTCAGCACTTATCTCCCACTCCACCCACCTCAGTACTCATCTCCCACCCCACCCACCTCAGCACGTATCTCCCACTCCACCCACCTCAGCACTTATCTCCCACTCCACCCACCTCAGCACTCATCTCCCACTCCACCCACCTCAGCACTTACTTCCCATCCCACACACCTTAGCACTTACCTCTCACACCAACCACCTCAGCACTCATCTCCCACCTCAGCACTTACTTCCCATCCTACCCACCTCAGTACTTACCTCCCACCCCACCCACCTCAGCACTTACCTCCCACCCCACACATTTCACCACTTATCTCCCACCCCACCCACCTCAGCACTCATCTCCCACCCCACCCAACTCAGCACTTAGCTCCCATCCAACCTACCTCAGCACTTAGATCCCACCCCACCCACCTCAGCACTTACCTCCCACCCCCCACCTCAGCACTGATCCCCCACAACACCACCTCAGCATTCATCTCCCACCCCACCGACCTCAGCACTTACCTCCGACCCCACCCACCTCAGCACTCATCTCCCACCCCACCCACCTCAGCACTCATCCCACCCCACCCTACTCAGCACTCATCTCCCACCCCACCCACCTCAGCATTTACCTACCACCCCACCCACATCAGCACTTACCTCTCACCCCACCCATCTCAGCACTTACCTCCACCCCATGCACCTCAGCACTTATCTCCCACCTAATCCACATCGACAGTCATCTCCCACCCTACCCATCCCAACACTCACCTCCCACCCCACCCACCTCAGCACTTACCTCCCACCCTACCTACCTCAGAACCTACTCCTACCCCACCCACCTCAGCATTTACCTCCCACCCCACCCACCTCAGCACTTACCTCCCACCCCACCTACCTCAGCACTTACCTCACATCCCACCCACCTCAGCACTCATCTCCCACCCCACCCTACTCAGCACTCATCTCCCACCTCAGCAAGCACCTCCACCCCACCCTACTCAGCACGCACCTCCCAACCCACCCTACTCAACACTTATCTCCCACCCCAACCTACTCAGCACGCACCTACCACCCCACCCTAACTCAGCACTCATCTCCCACCCCAACCTACTCAGCACGCACTTCCCAACCCACCCTGCTCAGCACTTACCTCCCAAACCACCCTCCTCGGCACTTACCTCCTGCTCCATCCACCGCAGCACTTACCTCCCACCTCACGCTACTCAGCACTTACCTCCCACCCCACCCACCTCAGCACTTACCTCTCACCCACGCTACTCTGCACTCACCTCCCACCCACGCTACTCTGCACTCACCTCCCACCCCACGTTACTCAGCACTTACCTCCCACCCACGCTACTCTGCACTTACCTCCCAACTCCCCCACCTCAGCACTTACCTCCCACCCCATCCACATATATACTCATCTTCCACCCTACCCATCCCAACACTCACCTCCCACCCCACCCTAATCAGCACTTACCTCCCACCCCACCCACCTCAGCACTTACCTCCCACCCCACCCACCTCAGCACTTACCTCCCACCCCACCCACCTCAGCACTTACCTCCCACGCCACCATACTCAGCACTTACCTACCACCCCACCCACCTCAGCACTACTTCCCACCCCACCCTACTCACCACTTACCTCCCACCCCATCCACATCGACACTCACCTCCTACCCTACCCTCATCAATACTCGCCTCCCACCCCACCCACCTCAGCACTCGCCTCCCACCCACCCCACCCACCTCACATAATTTATCACTTGCTACTCCCGACTAATCCCCATCCGGCTTCATCGCTTAAAGCAGCCTACCAAAGCCTGTCACTTCCCATCTTTTCAAGTGATTAAGCGGGAACTGATGTCCAGACCCCGAGCCAGGGACGATTATTGAAGGTTAGTTCAAGGCCGGAGAAGACGCCTGGGCGAATGATCGTTTCCTGTAACGTTACGTCTGAGGACGCTGCGGCGGACGGCCGCGGCGGAGAAGGTTGCAAAGATTGCTGGGAGGAGATATCGTGTATGTTAGCTCGGCATGTTTGTATAGGCCATGATGGACGGTAGATCATTACGTCGGCTCTGTCACATTAACTGGCCTCCCTACTGTCGCAGACACAGAGCTTGTTGTCACTTCCTATTTAATATCTGATTCGAGTGGATCTCAAGTTGTACACACCAGCCCCCGGTTACATTTGTGGAGGTAGAGGTAGACCGTATGTGGGTATACAATGTGAGATTTTTGTTAGAAAACAAGTTACCTCTCTCTTTGCAGCTTCTACCTGCCACCTTTGCGTTCTTTAAACTGTGAAAACCTGACAGAACATTAGAGCTAACCAAGAGATGAGAGAACATTGAAGCTAACCACAGATGACAGAACATTAGAGCTAACCAAGAAATGAGAGAACATTGAAGCTAACCACAGATGACAGAACATTAGAGCTAACCAAAAGATGACAGAACGTTAAAGTTAACCAAAAGATGAGAGAACATTGAAGCTAACCACAGATGACAGAACATTATAGCTAACCAAAAGATGGCAGAACGTTAAAGCTAACCAAAAGATGACAGAACATTAAAGCTAACCAAAAGATGACAGAACATTACAGCTAACCAAAAGATGATAGAACATTACAGCTAACCAAAAGATTATAGAACATTAGAGCTAACCAAAAGATGATAGATAATAATAGCTAAACAAAAGATGATAGAACATTAAAGCTAACCAAAAGCTGACGGAATATTAGAGCCGGCCAAAAGCTAACAGAATATTATAGCTAGCCAAAAGGTAATACAATATTAGAGCCGGCCAAAAGTTTACAGAATATTATAGCTAGCCAAAAGGTAATAGAATATTAGAGCCGGCCAAAAGCTGACGGAATATTTTAGCTAGCCAATAGTTAATGGAATATTAGAGTCGGGCAAAAGCTGACAGAATATTAGAGCTAGCCAAAAGGTAATAGAATATCAGAGCCGGCCAAAAGCTTACAGAATATTAGAGCTAGCCAAAAGCTGACAAAATATTAGAGCTAGCCAAAAGCTGACAGAATATTATAGCTAGCCAAAAGCTAATAGAATATTAAAGCCGGCCAAAAGCTTACAGAATATTAGAGCTAGCCAAAAGCTGACAAAATATTAGAGCTAGCCAAAAGCTGACAGAATATTATAGCTAGCCAAAAGGTAATAGAATATTAGAGTCGGCCAAAAGCTTACAGAGTATTATAGCTAGACAAAAGCTGACAGAATATTAGAGCTAGCCAAAAGCTGACAGAATATTATAGCTAGCCAAAAGGTAATAGAATATTAAAGCCGGCCAAAAGCTTACAGAATATTAGAGCTAGCCAAAAGCTTACAGAACATTAGAGCTAGCCAAAAGCTGATAGAATATTAGAGCCATCTAAAGCACTACTGAGTTCTGTCACTCTGGTAGCCAGAATGAGTCTGGACATGTTATACGATACTGAATCCTGATATGTAGCCAGCTTCGCGACTTCAAGCAATCCACTAAGTCCACTCCCTATCCGGAACGCTGCTCATTGCTCAAAATTATTACCAGGACACAGTTGTAGAAAGCAGGCGTTTGCAGTTCGAAGAGGAAGAAGAGCTTTCTCCTAACTATTAAATGAAGTTATCATGTGTGCCACGGCGGACAGAAAACAGACTTAAAAAGAAAAGAAATAGAAAACAAATGTTTAAGCCCCTTAAAACAGAAAACACAAATGTTTAATCCCCTAAAACAGAAAACACAAATGTTTAATCCCCTAAAACAGAAAACACAAATGTTTAATCCTCTAAAATAGAAAACCATGTACAAACATCAGCTGTTCAGGTCCTGATTTCGTTAATGGGGTGGAAATTAATATGATGAAAGTTTGTTTGCCTTTTTTTTTTTTTCATGACAGACGTGTCCGATAATTAACTTATTAACTGGAAAATGCAGACATCTTTTCCTCTCTTCTGTGCTGTATGTTTAGCAAGGTATTATGATAACAGCCAACAGACATAGATGTGAAGTAAATGTGAAAGTTGAACTTGTGAAGGTCTTCATATTTTTATGCTTTAGTTCTTAAGTTAAGACTATCTATCTATCTATCTATCTATCTATCTATCTATCTATCTATCTATCTATCTATCTATCTATCTATCTATCTATCTATCTATCTATCTTGCTCGGCCTCCTAAGTAAGTTTGGTAGCAATAGATCGGTGAAATAGGATGCCTTTGTATGCTTGGAGTGTGTTCTTGACACCGTAAGTATTTAGGTGTTGAGTGTCCTATAGAAATTGTTCTTGACACTGTAAGTATTTAGGTGTTGAGTGTCCTATAGAAATTGTTCTTGACACCGTAAGTATTTAGGTGTTGAGTGTCCTATAGAAATTGTTCTTGACACCGTAAGTATTTAGGTGTTGAGTGTCCTACAGAAATTGTTCTTGACACTGTAAGTATTTAGGTGTTGAGTGTCCTATAGAAATTGTTCTTGACACCGTAAGTATTTAGGTGTTGAGTGTCCTACAGAAATTGTTCTTGACACTGTAAGTATTTAGGTGTTGAGTGTCCTACAGAAATTGTTCTTGACACTGTAAGTATTTAGGTGTTGAGTGTCCTACAGAAATTGTTCTTGACACTGTAAGTATTTAGGTGTTGAGTGTCCTACAGAAATTGTTCTTGACACTGTAAGTATTTAGGTGTTGAGTGTCCTACAGAAATTGTTCTTGACACTGTAAGTATTTAGGTGTTGAGTGTCCTACAGAAATTGTTCTTGACACTGTAAGTATTTAGGTGTTGAGTGTCCTACAGAAATTGTTCTTGACACCGTAAGTATTTAGGTGTTGAGTATCCTATAGAAATTGTTCTTGACACTGTAAGTATTTAGGTGTTGAGTATCCTATAGAAATTGTTCTTGACACCGTAAGTATTTAGGTGTTGAGTGTCCTACAGAAATTGTTCTTGACACCGTAAGTATTTAGGTGTTGAGTGTCCTACAGAAATTGTTCTTGACACCGTAAGTATTTAGGTGTTGAGTGTCCTACAGAAATTGTTCTTGACACCGTAAGTATTTAGGTGTTGAGTATCCTATAGAAATTGTTCTTGACACCGTAAGTATTTAGGTGTTGAGTGTCCTACAGAAATTGTTCTTGACACTGTAAGTATTTAGGTGTTGAGTGTCCTACAGAAATTGTTCTTGACACTGTAAGTATTTAGGTGTTGAGTGTCCTACAGAAATTGTTCTTGACACTGTAAGTATTTAGGTGTTGAGTGTCCTACAGAAATGTTCTTGACACTGTAAGTATTTAGGGTTGAGTGTCCTACAGAAATTGTTCTTGACACCGTAAGTATTTAGGTGTTGAGTGTCCTACAGAAATTGTTCTTGACACTGTAAGTATTTAGGTGTTGAGTGTCCTACATAGGTGTTCTTGACACCGCAAGTATTTAAGTGTTTGGTGTCCTACAGAAGTTGCTCTTGACACTGTAAGTATTTAAGTGTTGAGTGTCCTACAGAAGTTGCTCTCGACACCGCAAGTATTTAAGTGTTTGGTGTCCTACAGAAGTTGCTCTTGACACCGCAAGCATTTAAGTGTTGAGTGTGCTACAGTAAATGACGTAGTAGCTATGATAATGTTGTAAGCGCCCATGAAGTGACCAGAAAATACTTGTGCAAGACCCTCATACAAAACCGAGTTCGGTTAATAATCGCCCTACGCTCGACGTTTGGCTGTACTCCTCACAGATCTCCAACGTGACCTGTTCCATTCTTTGTTTTCACAGTGCACCCAGTCAAACTGAATCCAGTCCACTTCTTTCTGTTGTCATTACATTGATTGTGTTGTCTTCCGCTTGCTCATTTTCCCTCAAGTTTACTTTTCATCACTGCACTTGCCTTTTGATGTGACGAAGTATTTGAATTGTCCGGTACTTATGTATTTCTTTTTTCGTTTGTTCTCTCGTTGATGAACACTAGACAGAGCCACAATCTATGCAGTTATGAACACTAGACAGAGCCACATTCCTTACAGTCATGAACACTAAACAGAGCCACATTCCTTACAGTCATGAACACTAAACAGAGCCACATTCCTTACAGTTATGAACACTAGACAGAGCCACATTCCTTACAGTCATGAACACTAGACAGAGCCACATTCCTTACAGTCATGAACACTAGACAGAGCCACATTCCTTACAGTCATGAACACTAGACAGAACCACATTCTATACAGTCATGAACACTAAACAGAGCCACATTCCTTACAGTCATGAACACTAGACAGAACCACATTCGGTGCAGTCATGAACACTAGACAGAGCCACATTCCTTACAGTCATGAACACTAGACAGAGCCACATTCCTTACAGTCATGAACACTAGACAGAACCACATTCGGTGCAGTCATGAACACTAGACAGAACCACATTCCTTACAGTCATGAACACTAGACAGAACCACATTCGGTGCAGTCATGAACACTAGACAGAACCACATTCTATACAGTCATGAACACTAGACAGAACCACATTCTATACAGTCATGAACACTAGACAGAGACACATTCTATGCAGTCATGAACACTAGACAGAACCACATTCTATACAGTCATGAACACTAGACAGAGACACATTCTATACAGTCATGAACACTAGACAGAGACACATTCTATACAGTCATGAACACTAGACAGAGACACATTCTATACAGTCATGAACACTAGACAGAGACACATTCTATACAGTCATGAACACTAGACAGAGACACATTCTATACAGTCATGAACACTAGACAGAGACACATTCTATACAGTCATGAACACTAGACAGAGACACATTCTATACAGTCATGAACACTAGGCAGAACCACATTCTATACAGTCATGAACACTAGACAGAGACACATTCTATGCAGTCATGAACACTAGACAGAACCACATTCTATACAGTCATGAACACTAGACAGAGACACATTCTATACAGTCATGAACACTAGACAGAACCACATTCTATACAGTCATGAACACTAGACAGAGACACATTCGGTGCAGTCATGAACACTAGACAGAACCACATTCTATACAGTCATGAACACTAGACAGAACCACATTCGGTGCAGTCATGAACACTATCACCATCAAGTAGCAGATGTAGACAGATATGTTCTTGTTTAATTCTCCATCATCTCTGTCCAGTTTCAGATTAGTCTAAAAATAGATTGCACTGCATTTGCGTAGTGTAGCGAGTGTAAAGTGTTAGTGTCTTCACATTTTTAATCATTGTCTCTGGTTGTCTCTAGGGGTTGGGGTGGGAGGGGGGGACAGTAACTGTCTTCACTTGTTCAACCTATCCTATGCTGACCTGTCTGAGAACATTCCCTCATCCCTAATGTGGAACCGAACCCAGAGCCATTTGATCAGCTTGCATGTGCGCTAACCACTACATCTCAGCAACTCTTTATAGAATAGATTCCCCCCCCCCCCCACCCCCTCAATGCAAAATAGAAAAATATTGAACATAAATATAACCGCCTCAGTTTGTACTCTTCCATGTCCAACATTTTGTTTTATTTTAAATAAGACAAAACTCACACAAACATTCAGAAACCAGGAAGAAAACAGGAAGAAAACAGGAAGAAAACAGGAAGAAAACAGAAAAAGGACAACTTTTGAGCACGTTCTTGTTGACATATGCGATGTGTGTATGTGCATGTCTGTGTGTGTGTGTGTGTGTGTGAGTATGTAAACATGTGCCTTATCTTCAAATTAGCCTAAGACCACATACAGCAGATGTAACTGACAAGAAACTCTTTGAATGTATGTGTGTGTGCGTGTGTGGGTGTGTGCGCGCGCGCGCGCGCATCCACACAGCTGCTGACTTTACCAGTAGAAGAACTGAAAGAGGCAAAGAAATCAAATGTTGGATGTTGGATGTAGGAATCTACAACACGGCACACATATAAAACATAAGAAAAGGATAGTCATAAAATCATATTTCTACGTATTTTTTCATGTCAGATATTGAGGCAAATTATTTGCACGTCAAGTTGCACACAGCAGAAATATTGCCACAATTACCGGCATATTTTGTTGCTCACACATCAAACACAGCAATAGAACAACCCGGAAGCTGGAAATCATTGTTGGCGCTGGCTACTGGTCCGGGCATCGGCGTTTAATTTTTCGGCCTCAATTCTACGGCCTAGTCTCGAACTCATTAATCTTCCCTAGCGCTCTGCTCGCTTAATCTCCTGTTCTGTTCTTGGGCTCTGATTGGCTCTGTTCTCTCGACCTGGAGGCGGGGCCGTATCCCCTTTTGCGCCCGCCCACAAAGTTTTGTTAGAAATCACAGCTGATACGTTTTGGAGGTCTGTACTAAAGAGAGTATGAAGAGAGTGCTAATTGTGCCGGCATGTTTGTTTGTTGGGGAAGACAGCCTGTTTGTTAAGTTGATAGTCACCAGATTAAATAAAGCCTCAATCAGCCATTGATTCCAATCTTACACCGAACAACGTTACACTAACAGCAAGGAGAAGTTCATTTTCAATAGGTAAATGTCCGTGTTGTTTTCAAGAATTCGATGAGAACGTAGAGAAAGCCTTTCAAATATTATTTACTAATCTGTCAGGGAGAGAACGAAGCCTTCGAGCAGAGAATCACAATGTGAATGTGAAATGTGATAAATGATGCACGTGTTTGGCAGAGACATATGGCGCATTCAATCATTTGAACATTCATTGCAACAGCTAAGCAATCAGCTTCCAGCAATTATCGGCGGGCTCTGAATTGAAAGGTGTTCAAAACCGACTGCAGGCGTACCTAGTTTACCTAATTCGCTGTGATTGTTCACATGAGCTAATACAAAGATCAGAGCTAGACTACAAATGTTCACATGAGCTAATACACAGATCAGAGCTAGATTATAATTGTTCACATGAGCTAGTACAGAGATCAGAGCTAGACTGTTATTGTTCACATGAGCTAGTACAGAGATCAGAGCTAGACTGTGATTGTTCACATGAGCTAACACAAAGATCAAAGCTAGATTATAACTGTTCACATGATCCAGCACAAAGATCAGAGCTAGATTATAATTGTTCACATGTACTAGCACAAAGATCAGAGCTAGACTATAAATATTCACATGAGCTATCACAAAGATCAGAGCTAGACTATAATTGTTCACATGTGATAGCACAAAGTTCAGAGATAGACTGTTCACATGTGGTTGCACAAAGGTCAGAGCTATACTGTGATTGTTCACATGTCATAGCACACAGATCAAAGGTAGACTGTGATTGTTCACATGTCATAGCAGAATGATCAGAGCTAGACTGTGATTGTTCACATGTACTAGCACAAAGATCAGAGCTCTACTACAACTGTTCATATGAGCTAGCACAAGGACCAGAGCTAGACTATAGTTGTTCACATGTGGTAGCAAAAAGGTCGGAGCTAGTTTGTTATTGTTCACAAGTGATAACACAAAGATCAGAGCTAAACTGTTATTGTTTACATGTAATAGCGCTAAGATCAGAGCTAAACTATAATTGTTCACATGTGTTTGCACAAAGATCAGAACTGTACCGCTATTGTTCACAAGTGGTAGCTCGAAGATCAGAGCTAGACTATAATTGTTCACTTGTGATAGCACAAAGATCAGAGCCAGGTTATAATTGTTCACATGTGCTAGCACAAAGATCAGAGATAGACTACAATTTTTCACATGAGCTAGCACAAAGATCAGAGCTAGACTGTTATTGTTCACATGTGCTAGCACAAAGATCTGAGCTAGACTATAATTGTTCATGTGTCCTATCACAAAGATCAGAGCTAGACTATATGTGATCACGTGTCCTATCACAAAGATCAGAGCTAGACTATAATTGTTCACATGTCCTAGCACAAAGATCAGAGCTAAGCTTGAGCTATATAGGCTCTTTGTTTACATTGTTTTTCTTTTTGTCGAAAATCTGCAAAAAAAAAAAAAAACGCTGTTAGAAATAAGCGCTAGACAACTTTAGCTAAACACAGTTTAAATAATCTTAGATCACTTGTACTTACATCTAGTTTTCTTAGTTATTTGATATATTAATTTTGACTATTTGTGAATAAATGTAGTTTAGATTATCTCTGAATCAATACAGATTTGTTTCTAGATGCATGAATATATTTTAGATTATATTTGAGTGAATGCAGTTTAGATTACAACTGAATGAATACTATAATTCCTATTCTAATTCAATGAATGTACCTTAGATTCTATTTGCATGAGTTAAAAAGTATTGATACTAAAATTGTTGGAGTGCATCTTTCCCACTGGTGTATAGTTTTCATCATCATCATCATCATCAGGCGCTGTGCCGAATGGCGTTGGCTATTATGCTTCTCCAGAGTACACGATCCTTCATGCAGGCCATCAGCTCAGTTGGTGATCTCCTCTCACACCATCCCGTCAGACTGTCCAGTATCATTTCTCTTGGTCTTCCTCTTGATCTTCTTCCTTCTGTTTTTCCTGTTGTTATAATGTTTTCAATGCCCCCTCTTCTCATTGCATGTCCTATGAAAGTACATTGTTTCTCTCTTATTTTTTTGACAAGATTTTTTGTCTCTCCATCTCTTCTCATACATTCTTCATTAGTTATTTCTGCTGTCCAGGGGATTCACAACATTCTTCTAATAAACCACATTTCTACTGCTTCCAATGATTTTTGTGCAGACCTGCCTATTGTCCATGATTCACTTCCATATAACAAGATAGCTATAGTTTTAAGTTCATTAATTTGTGATGGTGACGGCGGTATGCCATAACTTGGTATGCATCATTATTTCATGGAGTTTCTTTTTCCCTCTGAGGACACGGCCTTCCGTAGATTCTCACTTTTCTTTGTAATTAAAACATTTGGAGATATGGTTAAGAAAGTTAGGACAAGAGAGAGAGAGACACAGAGAGAGAGAGAGAGAGAGAGATAGTGAGTGAGAGAGAGGTGTACGGAAGTCTTTTATCCAAATATCTAAACATTATTGATTGATTCACTATATTTGGCCGTCATTATTTCTATTATATACTTATTTCTACTTGCATCCATAGTTCGCTCCAATCAAATCTACCATCTTTACGTCATCCCAACCATATTTGCTATTTATGGGTCATTTTTAGCTTGTGATATCCATAGGTCATTCCAGTCAACTTGCCATCACACTCCCCCCCCCCCCTTTCGAAAAAAAACACACACACAAATATCTGTCCAACAATCAAACCAAGCATACAGAACAAACCATCAAACCACGCATACAGAACAAACCACCAAACCACGCATACAGAACAAACTGTCAAACCACGCATGCAGAACAAACCATCAAACCACGCATACAGAACAAACCATCAAACCACGAATACAGAACAAACCATCAAACCACGCATACAGAACAAACCATCAAACCACACATACAGATCAAACCATCAAACCACGCATAAAGAACAAACCATCATACCACACATACAGAATAAACCATCAAACCACGCATACAGAACAAACTATCAAACCACACATACAGAAGAAACTATCAAACCACGCACCCAGAACAAACATTAAACCACCCATCCAGAACAAATTATCATACCAAGCATACAGAACAAAACATCAAACCACCCATCCAGAACACACAGTCAAACCACGCATACAGAACAAAACATCAAACCACGCATACAGAACAAAACATCAAACCACGCATACAGAACAAAACATCAAACCACCCATCCAGAACACACAATCAAACCACGCACCCAGAACAAACATTAAACCACCCATCCAGAACAAATTATCATACCAAGCATACAGAACAAGTCATCAAACCATATATCCAGGACCACCTATCAAACCATACATCAAAGATCATCTAGCACATCAAACATTCAAGATCAACCATCAAACCATACTTCCAGGACTAACCATCAAACTATACATCAAAAACCAACCATCAAACCATACTTCCAGGACTAACCATCAAACCATACATCAAAAACCAACCATCAAACCATACTTACAGCACTAACCATCAAACCATACAAGAACCAACCATCAAACCATACTTACAGGAGTAACCATCAAACCATACATCAAGAACCAACCATCAAACCATACTTACATGTCTAACCATCAAACCATACAAGAACCAACCATCAAACCATACTTACAGGACTAACCATCAAACCATACATCAAAAACCAACCATCAAACCATACTTACAGGACTAACCATCAAACCATACATCAAAACCAACCATCAAACCATACTTACAGCACTAACCATCAAACCATACAAGAACCAACCATCAAACCATACTTACAGGACTAACCATCAAACCATACATCAAGAACCAACCATCAAACCATACTTACATGTCTAACCATCAAACCATACAAGAACCAAGCATTAAACCTTACATCAAGAACCAACCATCAAACCTTACATCAAGAACCAATCATCAAATCTTACATCAAGAACCAACCATCAAACTTTACATCAAGAATCAACCATCAAAAGATGCATCCAGGATTCTGGACTTTTTTTTAACATCACTGCCTGTGTCACGTTATGTGTCCCTATATGCAGGTGTTTGCCCCGTCTGTCTGTGATGTTATGTGTCCCTATATGCAGGTGTTTGTCCCGTCTGTCTGTGATGTTATGTGTCTGTATATAGGGGTGTTTGCCCCCGTCTGTCTGTGATGTTATGTGTCTGTATATAGGGGTGTTTGCCCCCGTCTGTCTGTGATGTTATGTGTCTGTATATAGGGGTGTTTGCCCCCGTCTGTCTGTGATGTTATGTGTCTGTATATAGGGGTGTTTGCCCCCGTCTGTCTGTGATGTTATGTGTCTGTATATAGGGGTGTTTGCCCCCGTTTCTCTGTGATGTTATGTGTCTGTATATAGGGGTGTTTGTCCCCGTCTCTCTGTGATGTTATGTGTCTGTATATAGGGGTGTTTGTCCCCGTCTCTCTGTGATGTTATGTGCCCCTATATGCAGGTGTTTGTCCAGTCTGTCTGTGATGTTATGTGTCTGTATATAGGGGTGTTTGCCCCCGTCTCTCTGTGATGTTATGTATCTGTATATAGGGGTGTTTGTCCCCGTCTGTCTGTGATGTTATGTATCTGTATATAGGGGTGTTTGCCCCCGTCTCTCTGTGATGTTATGTGTCTGTATATAGGGGTGTTTGTCCCCGTCTCTCTGTGATGTTATGTATCTGTATATAGGGGTGTTTGCCCCCGTCTCTCTGTGATGTTATGTGTCTGTATATGCGGATGTTTGTCCCCGTCTGTCTGTGATGTTATGTGTCTGTATATGCGGATGTTTGTCCCCATCTGTCTGTGAATAATAAACAGTTTTTTAATACCTACATGTCATGACGTCCACAAGGTGACTTGGTCATTTGTTTATAAGCTACATCAGTTCTGTTCTGGGATTTCAGGTAAAGATCTTGTCGACAGATCAGACAGCAAAGTGGGAGATTCAGGACAACACAGATGTGTGCAAGATTAACATGGAATTAAACACATTTTAGAGAACGAGGACACATCTCGTCTGCTTCGTCGTAGACATTGTTTTAAGTGAATTCTGAAACCGTCATCAACATTCTCTTTGACACCTTCATCAAACTTTAATGTACACATCATCATCATGATGCTATTTTCGGAAATATCATCTACTTCATCTTTGGGCAGTGTAGCAAGAGAGAAGCAGAGAATGACCTTTTCTATCGAAGAAATTCTCAAACCATCATTTGGCTGTAAACAATCACGGGCGCTCACTGCAGAAACTGAAGACACGAGAAAGCAGGCAACCGCAGACAGGAAACTGCTCTCAGACACAGGACACCATAAGGCAGCTGAATCTCCCAATCACTCTTTGTCGACAGACAAGCTCAGCAATAGTTCTAGTACTCCTAGAAGAGGTGGAGAGAGCGGTGAGGACAGTGACATCTGTGACAACAACGTCTTGTCAGAAACGTGTAGTATTTCGCGTCAAGACACAAACACTGCTTTACTTCGCAGCCAGCAGATCTTCACGCTGGGTAAACTTCGCTTCATCGCTTCTAGCCATTACTACAATACGCTCAGCCAAATGTGCAGATGTGGCTTCCTACCAAACAATCTTTTCCAGAGCTTTGAAGCAACCAGGCGTATCTTAAACTCTAATCTAACGTACTCTAATCTCTGTAGCAGCCAACCATATCCCTCCTCCTCACATGACTACATTAAAGACTTGAACTGTTTCACAGCTTCCAACAACAGTCCGAATGTTTCAAAATTCACAAAATCATGTGCAAAGATTCAGGATGTCATTGCAGTTACTAAAAATAAAACGGAAAGTGATAGCGACGCCATTTTTGTCAAAAACTCGGGTACTACAGACTGTTCTGATTCGCCCATGAAGTGGGTAAAGACCACCTCAAAAATGAACAGCACGAAGAACAGTCTTACAGAAAATGAAACGGCCACCATTAGTTCCGACTTGGAAGCCACCAAGTTTAAGCAGCAGAAGAATCACCTGAACTGGCCCGCTTGGGTGTACTGCACTAGATACTCTGACAGGCCTTCTTCAGGTAAATTTGTTTGTTTGTTTCTTTCTTTCTTTGTTTCTTTCCCCTGGCTTTCAATTACATGTGCTTTTCGCCTGTTCCTGTATATATTTGCTCTCTCTTAGCCACACTATGTCCCTAACTTACTCACCCTCTTGCCTCACCTGCTCGAGTGTGTCCGTGTCTTAGTTTGACGGAGAAAGAAGAGGACAGTTTTAGATCGGGAAGACTGTAACTGGTGCTTGTATATAACAAACACAAAATGACTTGTCTTTTTGCACGTGCGTTGTTTGTCTTTAATTTGTCTCTCGTGTACTCCTAAAAAAAAGTGTCCCTGCTCACTGTCACAGTCTTTTAACTCCAACACTCGTGACCTTTATAACCCCAACACTCGTGACCTTGTAACTCCAACACTCGTGACCTTTATAACCCCAACACTCGTGACCTTGTAACTCCAACATTCGTGACTGACGAATAAACTATCAGGCTTGTCCTATAAAAACATCCATGGATTTTAATCTTCCTGTATCCATGGTGTCCTCACAAAGTTGTGAACGGAAATCTGCTTGATTCCCTTGGAATACTCACCTTTCTTGGATCTGCAGGTGCAGCCACCTTCTCTCTTGAAATAAACAAATGAACAGAAAAAGCAGCTGTGACATTTAGCCCACTAAGGAGATCAATCAAAACAACGGAAAATTAACATTGACGACCGATGTTCTGGTGGTGAAACTGATCGAGGTAACGGTCAGAAAACCATATCTCAGTGTTTTTATCATGTCTAGAGGACCATAACTCAATGTTTTTATCATGTTTAGAGGACCATAGCTCAATGTTTTTATCATGTCTAGAGGACCATAGGTAAAGGTAAAGGTAATCCTGTCATGCCTTAGAGGCACATAGGGATATGGTGTTAGTGCTCATATTTTCCTTGACCTGTCAGCACACTAGAGGGTGATATGGTCAGTATCACGCCTGGCCGCCTTTCCTTCCCCAACTCCAGAAGAAGTCGGGTACCCATTTCTACAGCTGGGTGACTGGGGCGCCTCCGGCCGGATTCGAACCCCCGACCTTCGCCATGAGAGACCAGTGCACTAACCACTTCGCCACTCAGACGCCCTTAGAAGACCATAGCTCAATGTTTTTATCACGTCTAGAGGACCATAACTCAATGTTTTTATCATGTCTAGAGAACCATAGCTCAGTGTTTTTATCATGTCTAGAGAACCATAGCTCAGTGTTTTTATCATGTAGAGAGAACAATAGCTCAGTGTTTTTATCATGTAGAGAGAACCATAGCTCAGTGTTTTTATCATGTAGAGAGAACCATAGCTCAGTGTTTTTATCATGTAGAGAGAACCATAGCTCAGTGTTTGTATAAGGTCTAGAGAACCATAGCTGTTTTTTTTAGGTCTAAAGAAGCACAGGAAAATGCTTTTATCATGCCTGGGAACCATTTGTTAGTGCTTTTATAAGGTCTGCAGAACCATAGTGTTGTTATAAGGTCTAGAGAACCATACCTTATTGTTTTTGTAAGGTCTAGAGAACCATACCTTATTGTTTTGTAAGGTCTAGAGAACCATACCCTATTGGTTTTGTAAGGTCTAGAGAACCACAGCTTACTGGTTTTATAAGGTTTATTGAGCCATAGCCCCGTGTTTTTATAAGCTCTATAGAACTATTGCTCAATGTTTTTATAAGGTCTAGGGAACTATAGTTTTGTGTTTTTATTAAGTTTGGAGAAGAATACCACAGTGTTTTTATCTTATCTAGAGAACCATAACTCAGTGTTTTTATCTTATCTAGAGAACCATAGCTCAGTGTTTTTATCTTATCTAGAGAACCATAGCTCAGTGTTTTTATCTTATCTAGAGAAGCATAGCTCAGTGGTTGTATCATTTGTAGAGAAGCATAGCTCAGTGGTTGTATCATTTGAAGAGAAGCATAGCTCCGTGGTTGTATCATCTGTAGAGAAGCATAGCTCAGTGGTTGTATCATCTGTATAGAAGCATAGCTCAGTGGTTGTATCATCTGTAGAGAAGCATAGCTCAGTGGTTGTATCATCTGTAGAGAAGCATAGCTCAGTGGTTGTATCATTTGTATAGAAGCATGGCTCAGTGGTTGTATCATCTGTAGAGAAGCATAGCTCAGTGGTTGTATCATTTGTATAGAAGCATGGCTCAGTGGTTGTATCATCTGTAGAGAAGCATAGCTCAGTGGTTGTATCATCTGTAGAGAAGCATAGCTCAGTGGTTGTATCATCTGTAGAGAAGCATAGCTCAGTGGTTGTATCATTTGTATAGAAGCATGGCTCAGTGGTTGTATCATCTGTAGAGAAGCATAGCTCAGTGGTTGTATCATTTGTATAGAAGCATAGCTCAGAGCATGAATAAACGACGGAGATATCGTAGGCTTGCTGCAAACTCTGGCACAACCACCGCCCCCCCCCCTTCTGTTGATAAAAGAAGAAAAAGATTCCCTGCTATTGCTATGTACTCCACCTCGGCTCTGGCGGTACCGTGGCTTCCATGTATGGAATCAAGTGCCTGTGTGTTGTAGACGGCCATGGTCACTTTTCCCTCCTTCGCAAAATACCCTCTAAACTTATTAAACAAAGACATGGAACCCATACTGTGACATGTCGCGCCAACATTAACTCCGAGACTGTGACATGTCACGGCAACATTAACCCAGAGACTGTGACATGTGGCGGCAACATTAACCCATAGACTGTGACATGTCGCGGCAACATTAACTCAGAGACTGTGACATGTCACGGCCACATTAACTCCGAGACTGTGACATGTCACGGCCACATTAACTCCGAGACTGTGACATGTCACGGCCACATTAACCATGCACATCACAAATACCGTCTTGTCAGGGCCGAGGTACAGAAAACCACGGAGGAAGACCAACAGCAGCATTGACAAGAGATCTAGAACCGCCTTCTCCACACACCAGCTCCAGCGTCTGAGGCATGAGTTCGATACCTGTCCTTATCTCTCCGAAAACAGGAGGCAAACACTGGCCTTAGAGCTTGGCCTTAATGAGTCACAGGTAAATCAAAACTTCTATGTAATCTAGAACCTCCATTTACTCTAGAACTTATATGTAATCAAGAACCTCCATGAAATCCGCAACCTCCATGTAATCTTGAAACTCTATGTAATCTAGAACCTCCATGTAATCTAGAACTTGTATGTCATCTAGAACCTCCAAGTAATCTAGTAATAAAGAACTTATATGAAATCTAGAACCTCCTTGTAATCTAGAACATTTATATTTTCTAGAACTTATATGCAATCTACAACCTCCGTCTAATCTTGAACCTCCATATAATCTAGAACCTCCATATAATCAAGAACCTACATGTAATCTAGAACCTACATGTAATGTTGAGCTTAGAAGTTATCCAGAACGTCGATGTAATCTTGATCTTATATGTAATCTAGAACACCCATGTAATCTGGAACCTGCATGTAACCAATAAACTCAATGTAATCTATAATTTATATGTAACCCAGAACGTCGATGTAATCTAGAACCTCCGTGTAATCTAGAACCTCCATGTAGTCTAGAACTTATATGTAATCTGGAACCTCCATGTAATCTAGAACTTATATGTAATTTCCATGTAATTCAGAGAATGGTTCTCAAGCTGTGTTCAATGGGCCACAAGTGGGCCGTGGCTCGTTATCACGTGGTCTGAGGCTACATTATAGAACTGGTATGAAGTGCCGTCCCTGGAACACAAATAGTTATGGGTTTATGGGATTGGGAAATTATATATCAGCTGGTGGTGGTCTGGAAAATATGGGTTTATGGGACTGGGACATTATATATCAGCGGGTGGTGGTCTGGAAAATATACATGGAGCTGGAAAAGTGCTTCTTGGACTCAAACATTTCCATCTAGACCGTCCACATCGATACATCGAAGTAACTTTTAGACGTCTAAAACACGCACATCAAAACATTCAAGTAACTCTAAGCGTCTAAAACACGCACATCAAAACGCCAAAAGTAAGCTGACAGTATCAAGAAAATCAGCACCAAAGATTATTTATTTTCTTGTGCACATTTCACAGCTGACAGCACTGATGTACATCTTACTCACAGTTTAACCCACATATAAAAAGGCCATTCCCTTGTCATTGTATGTTGTTAATGTAGACAATCAACATTTCTCTTCATTCAGTGTTATGTTCTCAATGTAGACACTCAGCTTTCTCTTCTGTCAGTGTTACGTTGTCAATGTAGACACTCAACTTTCTCTCCTGTCAGTGTTACGTTGTCAATGTAAACACTCAACTTTCACTTCTGTCAGTGTTACGTTGTCAAGGTAGACACCCAACTTTCTCTTCTGTCAGTGTCACGTTGTCAAGGTAGACACTCAACTTTCACTTCAGCCATCAATATTTTGGCATACATATCTTGCTCTAACAAATAAAGTTTCATGCTGAATTGTGACATTAACCCCGAGACTGTGGCATGTCACGGCAACATTAACCCCGAGACTGTGGCATGTCACGGCAACATTAACTCCGAGACTGTGGCATGTCACGGCAACATTAACTCCGAGACTGTGACATGTCGCGCCAACATTAACTCCGAGACTGTGGCATGTCACGGCAACATTAACTCCGAGACTGTGACATGTCGCGCCAACATTAACTCCGAGACTGTGACATGTCACGGCAACATTAACCCCGAGACTGTGACATGTCACGGCAACATTAACCCTGAGACTGTGACATGTCACGGCAACATTAACCCCGAGACTGTGGTATGTCACGGCAACATTAACCCCGAGACTGTGACATGTCGCGGCAACATTAACTCCGAGACTGTGATATGTCGCGCCAACATTAACTCCGAGACTGTGACATGTCGCGCCAACATTAACCCCGAGACTGTGACATGTCGCGCCAACATTAACCCCGAGACTGTGACATGTCGTGGCAACATTAACCCCGAGACTGTGACATGTCGTGGCAACATTAACCCCGAGACTGTGACATGTCGTGGCAACATTAACCCCGAGACTGTGACATGTCGTGGCAACATTAACTCCGAGACTGTGACATGTCGTGGCAACATTAACCATGCATATCACAAATACCGTCTTGTCAGGGCCGAGGTACAGAAAACCACGGAGGAAGACCAACAGCAGCATTGACAAGAGATCTAGAACCGCCTTCTCCACACACCAGCTCCAGCGTCTGAGGCATGAGTTCGATACCTGTCCTTATCTCTCCGAAAACAGGAGGCAAACACTGGCCTTAGAGCTTGGCCTTAATGAGTCACAGGTAAATCAAAACTTCTATGTAATCTAGAACCTCCATTTACTCTAGAACTTATATGTAATCAAGAACCTCCATGAAATCCGCAACCTCCATGTAATCTTGAAACTCTATGTAATCTAGAACCTCCATGTAATCTAGAACCTCCATGTAATCTAGAACTTGCATGTCATCTAGAACCTCCAAGTAATCTAGTAATAAAGAACTTATATGAAATCTAGAACCTCCTTGTAATCTAGAACATTTATATTTTCTAGAACTTATATGCAATCTACAACCTCCGTCTAATCTTGAACCTCCATATAATCTAGAACCTCCATATAATCAAGAACCTACATGTAATCTAGAACCTACATGTAAAGTTGAGCTTAGAAGTTATCCAGAACGTCGATGTAATCTTGATCTTATATGTAATCTAGAACACCCATGTAATCTGGAACCTGCATGTAACCAGTAAACTCAATGTAATCTATAATTTATATGTAACCCAGAACGTCGATGTAATCTAGAACCTCCGTGTAATCTAGAACCTCCATGTAGTCTAGAACTTATATGTAATCTGGAACCTCCATGTAATCTAGAACTTATATGTAATTTCCATGTAATTCAGAGAATGGTTCTCAAGCTGTGTTCAATGGGCCACAAGTGGGCCGTGGCTCGTTATCACGTGGTCTGAGGCTACATTATAGAACTGGTATGAAGTGCCGTCCCTTGAACACAAATAGTTATGGGTTTATGGGATTGGGAAATTATATATCAGCTGGTGGTGGTCTGGAAAATATGGGTTTATGGGACTGGGACATTATATATCAGCGGGTGGTGGTCTGGAAAATATACATGGAGCTGGAAAAGTGCTTCTTGGACTCAAACATTTCCATCTAGACCGTCCACATCGATACATCGAAGTAACTTTTAGACGTCTAAAACACGCACATCAAAACATTCAAGTAAATCTAAGCGTCTAAAACACGCACATCAAAACGCCAAAAGTAAGCTGACAGTATCAAGAAAATCAGCACCAAAGATTATTTATTTTCTTGTGCACATTTCACAGCTGACAGCAATGATGTACATCTTACTCACAGTTTAGCCCACATATAAAAAGACCATTCCCTTGTCATTGTATGTTGTTAATGTAGAAAATTAACATTTCTCTTCATTCAGTGTTATGTTCTCAATGTAGACACTCAACTTTCTCTTCTGTCAGTGTTACGTTGTCAATGTAGACACTCAACTTTCTCTTCTGTCAGTGTTACTTTGTCAAGGTAGACACTCAACATTTATCTTCTGTCAGCGTTACGTTGTCAATGTAGACACTCAACTTTCTCTCCTGTCAGTGTTACGTTGTCAAGGTAGACACTCAACTTTCACTTCAGCCATCAATATTTTGGCATACATATCTTGCTCTAACAAATAAAGTTTCATGCTGAATTGTGACAGATGAAACTTGATGATGAATTGTGACAGATGAAACTTGATGATGAATTGTGACAGATGAAACTTGATATTTTCAGGTAAAGATCTGGTTCCAGAACAAGCGGGCGAAGCTGAAGAAAAGTTCTGGGAGCAAGAATGTGCTGGCACAACGTCTCATGGAGGAAGGGCTCTACAATCACAGCACGGTCGTTGTTGGCGTCGATGATGATAATGATGATGGCGATGATAAACACAGTGATCTCATGAGATGAGAATACTGCAGACCTGGATGAGATATTACAAACTCCACGGAAGATTAATCTAGGGAGCTTTCAGTTTCTTTTTGATCACAGAAATATACTGTTAAAAAAAAAAAACGCAACACTACTGTAGCCGTAATGGACACCAAAATTCAAACTTGTATCAAAATTGTATTTTACGGAATTAATGTTTCAGTCTTGGCATGAAGAAACTTTAAGCCTTTAACAATGAAATGATGTTCATTATATTTGGTTGGGACTTTTATTCTTTGCGACTGAGGCCTCCGTTTCAGTAAGGTGTATGGGCTCCACTGGCCTGTATCAGAGAACGACATCTCCTTGACATGGATCCGATTAGCCGTTGGATCTGTTGTTGTGGGATGGCTGCCCACTCTTCCCGCAATGCAAGAGACAACTGTCGGAGAATGGTTGGCGCCACGTCTCGCTGGCTGATTTGTCTGTTGAGTTCATCCAATAAGTGTTCTATTGGGTTCATGTTTGATGACATGGATGGCCACGGAATAGTCTAGAGAGGAACTGGGTGGTGAGTTGTGCCACATGAGGTCGAGTGTTATCCTGAAGAAAAATCGACCCTGGTAAAGCCAGAAGTGGAAGGACATGAGGATGAAGAATTTCAATGACGTATCGTTTGGCATTCAGGCGTCCTTAAATTTGCACCAGGTCACTTCTTCCCATGAAGTTGATCGTCCCCCATACCAGTACACCTCCACCACCACGTGGAGGAGGCTCATCCACGCTGTTCTGGGCGCAGCGCTCATGGACTCTGCGGTAAACTCTTCTCCCTCTATCGTGTCGCTGGAGCAGAAAGAATGATTCATTACTAAAGCAAACCCTTCTCCAGTCATTCGCAACGGTCCATTTACGATGCTGGTTCCCCACTACAGTCCGTTCTGGCGATGCCGGTCCGTAAGAACATGTCCTCTGTAGGGTCTTCTAGTCCAAAGACCAGCGTCATGCAGCCAGTTCCTGACCGTTTGATTTGAAATTCAACGAGCTGCTGTCATTGACTGGACTGTTGAGGACGCAGATGCAAATCGATTCCTGAGGTGACGCAGGCGTATGAGCAGGAGTTGTGACTGCGGGTCTTCCGCTGCGTGGCCGGTCTACAACTGAGTCAGTTTCATGAAATCGTCTTCAAAGGCGACTAATGGTGCTTATAACCACATTAAATTGTCTGGCCACTACACTTTGTGACTGTCCAGTCTGTAAACGTCCATTGATGATGAGTCCTTGTTCTGTAGTGAGATAAGCCATACGTGTGCATTGAGTTTTCAAATGAATTGATTCGAGGAGCATCAATCTTTTATAGGCATTCATAGGGGTCCCTATGCCATGATCACCGCTTAGTGTATCACACATTAAAATAAGTGGAAATGAATGAAGATTCCATAAACGAAGCTATATGTCATTTAAAAAGCACAGAAAAGAAAAAAAACAACTGGTAAGAAACGATGTAACGATGTTTGGGCGCTAGAAATATTTTTCCTAAGGCTAAGCACTAAATCTACTTTATACTCACGTTAACTGTGTCATAATCCAATATACAAAATATGCAGTTCAACACGGAAACATCAATATTTATGGATGTTTTTTTACATCCAATAAATCTAACAGGTCTACAGCTTCGAGAAACACTAAGATATGTCTAGTCGGTCGGTCTCGAAAAAAACTTGAATACTACACTCTGATCGTAATATTCAAGATGCCTCCCTTTATCAGGCATGGCAGAAAGACACTAAGTAAACTCTGCATTCAGAAGAGCTCCGATTGGTTAAATGAAAATTACATCGAGTTTTCAAGGAAAAAAAAATTCCGAAATAGGGCTGGGGCATTGAGACAGCACATACCGGAACAGACCTTTTGGGGCTGGCTCGTATTTGTTGCGGAGTTTTTTTTAACAGTATATATTTTCTATCACGCACTGGCATACGTGAATTGTGAAATAAAATGTATAATAACATTCCTTGTCTTCTTCTGGGAGCGATGTGTGCTGCAGCCATCATTTTCCAGTGTGTGTGTATAAATATATATTGTTATTTTTTTCATAATGGTGTCCATAGCAACTCCAAACAACAAGGGAGATAAGACAGATCCTTGTTTCAAGCCCATTTCAGTCAGGAATCATTCGCTCAGTCACTCCTCTGTGCTGACTGCGCAAACATGGCCGTCGTAAGTGTCTCTGGTGATGCTGATCATTTTTGTTGGTATACCATCTTTTGTTTGTTTGTTTGTTTGTTTGTTTGTATCCTCCAGTTCAGGAAGTCGACTTTCATCCCATTCACAGATGTTGTTTAAGTTTACTCTGACAACTTATATTGTGTGTATTGTTAGTCATCATCATCATCATCATTATCATCATCATCATCATCGTCATCGTCGTCGTCGTGATCCTGTGAGAGGCGAACTAAAGTTTTCGATAATTCCCAGCAGCTTTCTTTCATACCATGAACTGAAGCAAGAAAACTAGTGGCAGAGATATGTAACAGAATAGCCATTCTGTTCAGAGAGTTTTTGTGTATTGCTAATAATTGTGTTGCGTAGACTACGTCATTAGGAAAGTACGTGTGCAAAGAAGTCGTTAAAAAGGTCCGTGTGAAAAAGCCGGTCGTTAGGCAGTTTTTGTGTGATCGTTGAACTGGATGGACGTGTTGGGCGAACGAGAATGGGGTAGAGCGAGTCTTGTTGTCAGAATTAGTTTAGTTTGTTTTTTTCTGTGTGGCTGCAGTCCTTGGTTAGCCTGTAAGTATGGTTTTTGGTATGAATAAATCATTGTAAGGTTTTCCTTGCCCATGTGGCGTAGATATTTCACGCCGGGCATTTGTTGCTGTGAATTTCTGTAATAAATGTGTGTTGTCTGATGATAAACTACAACAAATCGGCTTTGTGGAAATTCTCATTGTTGACCAGTTTGTTTTGGTCGGAAGACTGCCAAGTTATGTTCAAGTTGTTGTATTCGTACTAATTTTGTGGAGTGGAAAGCCTGGGTGTCTTGTTGTATTTTCTTAGTGTATAATACAGAAAATTAGGTGATGGTTAGAACACCAGCAACAAGAAGAAACTTATAAGTTGAAACTGTACTCCACAAGAAGAATCAATCAAACCAGTAGTCTCCTTGTAAGGGGAATACTGCTTCAGTGGTGCCGTATCAGGCCACTTGTCACGTCCAGTGTGTTGGTTTACATGTTTAACAGTTCATGCACGTTTTTTCTAGCACACAGTTGTGTGTTGCTAGTATGTTTCGTCAGTGGTTTTCAAGTTTTGGTTAGGGAATAGTATTTTTGTTAGTGTCAGAGACAGTTATCGTAGAAGTTATTCAAAGCGGCGATGATGTCCAGCCTACCCGAAAGCTTGTGTCACATCTAGTCCTGGGTCCTAGGCAGTGCAGCTACTGACGCTTACCTGTGCCTGCAATCAAGTCCAGTGAGACTGAACCTGAACTACTATCCGGTGAGGAATCAGAGCGGTTTGTTCCAAGCGACATTTACTTCTCAACCAACTCCACCCAGACAGGGGAGGTAACATGTTGACAAAATTAACTGTTTTCCACAATTTCGGCAGATAGACAGGAGTGGACATTGATACATGGACAGTTTGGATTGTGCTTCTTTATGTGTGGTTTAGGATTTCAGACATTGTAGATTCACTTATATTTGGAATAGACATTGTAGGACATTCTTATTCAGTGTTATTAGCGGGACTTTATTGAACATTGATTTTAGTGGTGATATTTGGAACAGTACATAGACTTCTTGTGGCTTTTCATTTAACTTAGGACTTCAGTGTAGTTAGTTAGTGCGTGGTATGGTATTTAATTGATTTTCTTTTCTATGCTTAATAGTTGGATGGCATTAGTGCATGATAATGAATAATTGATATGCCATTGTTTTGAATAATTGTTGACATTACTGTATATGGTGGCATTGTATTGATTCCAGTGATATATACTAACAATAAGTAGAGTGCACTACGGATAGACGCACAATGGCTTCAGCTCCATCCACGTCAGATTTGCTGGGGTTATTACAAGATACCCTGTCCCAAGTCAGCAATGACTTGAGGTTTTCCCACGTCATGTCCGCTGTAGCAAAGTTCGATGGGGATCCAGCCAAATTGAAACCATGGCTGGATGAGATTAATAAGATTATGGACATGCGGAATGCTGATGTGCCCAGTAAGAAGAACTTGGTGTATTTACGCACCACAGGTTCCCTGGCAGAGTTCGTCAAACAGCGACTCCAGATTCAAGAGACATGGGAGGAGTTCGTATCTGTTTTATTAGCACGATATGGGGTGCTGCAGACTCCTCAGGAGGCCTGGCATACGCTAGCCTCTACTCGACAGTCTCCTGGAGAGCCCATTCAAGCGCTGGCTGATCGATCAGTGAGGCAGCCAGAGTTGCTTACTCTGAGGCGGAATGGTAACTCCGCTGGCGCAGAGGCAAATGGTGCAGTCGTTTGTAGATGCACTACTTTCTCGCGCATTGAAATCAAAATTATTAAGAGATAAACCTGTTCTGTTTTCACAGGCGGTGGACTTAGCCTTACAAGAAAATGACCTCATGAAGTCGGTGAATCTTAGTTGTAGTTCCCGACAAGCTTTCATTGCAGGTTCTCGACCGTCCGGTGAGGTGACGACACACAGAGAGTCTCCTTGTGTGGATTCGCAGAGAGTACAGTTAGTCTCTCATCAGGAGAACTCTCGACGGACGTCTTCACACTTCGAAGCGGGTAGGATAGACCACCAGAGATCGAATACCAGGAAGGCTAAACCTGCGAGTACACTACCACAAGAAACTAGATCTTGTTATAACTGTAGAAGGAGAGGTCACATAGCCCGATTTTGTAAGCAGAGTGAAAGGAAGGATCGTGTGCATTTAAACTGACAAGTCGGCGCATGAATAGCTCCCATGTGTCCGACCGTATCTTTACACCATCTAGATCTGCCAAACACTCTGTCTCATTTTCGCATGCGACACCACTACGCTCGGTGGCTGCGAATCCCCCGACTCCTACTTCTGTCCTTGTTTCTGTTGATACTTTTAGAATTAGAGCATTGTTAGACACAGGAGCTAGTGTCTGTCTTATCAAGGATTCTGTATATAGATCCTTACGTTCTGCCCCTAAGCTCTTGCCCGCTAGAATTACTCTGCAGACTGTTACTGCAGCTTCCATGAGAGTACTTGGCAGAGTTTACCTACCTATTTCTATTGCTGGTGTCACTGTTTCTCATTGCTTTTATGTGGTTCGCAACATGAACCGTTCCGCCATTCTGGGGCGTGATTTTTTGTCTCGTTCTGGTGCTGTCATCGATTACAATTCTAATACACTAAACATACATAACAAGATGATTCCTTTAGAGTTAGATGCACACATTGCTTCTATTCTTCGTGTCCAGCGTTCTTCTCTTCTTTCTCCACGTTCCGTCAATCTTATTCCTCTTAAACTGAAAGCCCAACCATATTTTCCATCTGGCAATTCTTATATGGTTCAGGGTATTGAGACACCATTCTTACTGTCCCAACCGGAGATAGAGTTGGTGGACTCAGTATGTGAGCTCCACACTAATCGCTATCCCGTGTTGACAGTAATTAATCATTCTAGTAAACACATCGAGCTCAGACGTGGATGTGTTTTAGGAAAATTGACACCATTCACGGAGTCAGTTGACTCTATCCAGCAAGCTTCTGGTACTGAGGAGACAACACCTGACAGTCGTTCTGAGACTATCGTTCGACAGGTTCAGTGCCCTGAAGTGCACAAGGACATAATATCCAGGTTGTTGACACAGAACAAGGATGTCTTTGCCTTGACTGATTCCGAGATATCGCATACCTCGACAGTGCAGATGGAGATTGATACAGGCGATCATCCGCCAATCTCCAGGAAACCCTACCGCACTCCGTTGGCGAGTAGAGAGGTGATAGAGAGGGCCGTCGAGAATATGTTGCGTGACGGAATAATTTCTCGCACGATCTCAGAGTGGTCATCACCAGTTGTCTTGGTGACTAAGAAAGATGGTACCCATCGTTTCTGCTGCGACTACCGTGCACTCAGTGCGGTGACCCGTTCATTGTCATATCCATTGCCACGCATTGAGGACATCCTGAGCACGATAGGCAAAGCCAAATTTTTCAGCACTTTGGATGCTCGTTGTGGCTTTTGGTGTATTCCCTTGTCCAAGGACGCTCAGCAGAAGTCAGCTTTTAGCTGTCATCTGGTTCTTTCTGTTTTAATTACATGAGCTTTGGTTTAAAAGGGGCACCATCTACCTTTGTCGCACTCATGGACACAGTATTACAGGGCTTAGGCAAGTTTGCACAAGCCTATATTGACGATATACTGGTGTTCACTGATGGAACGATCGAAGACCATGTTCGCGATCTTCAGGCGGTATTCGACCGATTGCGTGAGCACCAGGTCAAGCTCAAACCATCCAAATGTCACTTTGCGGCCTCTGAGACAAAGTATCTCGGGTATGTCATCAGCCAGTCAGGCATATCTCCTGATCCTGAGAAGGTCAGAGCCATTGCCGACATGCCGTCTCCTTTGAATGTGAAGGAGGTGCGCTCTTTTTTGGGGACGTGCAGTTACTATCGACGTTTCATTCCCCACTTTTCGGAGATTGTGGCTCCCATAGTGGACCTCACCAAGAAGGGTCATCGGTTCAAATGGTCTCCAGTCTGTCAAATGGCGTTCGAGTCTTTGAAGGATCGCCTTGCGAAAGTACCGCTTCTCTCGCATCCTGACTTGCATAAGCCACTTACATTGTATACAGATGCTTCCAATGTTGCGGTTGGAGCCTGTTTGGTGCAGACAGCTTCCTCTTCTGATGGACTCTCAGTTGAAGAGCCCTTATATTTTCTTTCGCAGAAGCTGTCGCGCTCGCAGACTAAGTGGTCTACTTTCGAGAGAGAAGCGTATGCCGTCCATTACGCCACGCAGAAATTGAGATATTTTCTGGCGAATAGACACTTCGCTGTGAAGACTGACCATAGACCCTTGGTGGACGCATTATCAGCAAACAGGAGATGTCAGACGTCAAGTTGCAGAGGTGGTTTGCTAACCTCCGCACCCTGGACCTTCAGATGTTCTTTCATCCAGGTGCGCGGGAGACAACGTTGGCAAGTTTCGATCGTGCCACTTCTCTACCAGTACCAGTTCACGTTCTTGATGGGGACGTCCCTCAGTCACAAGGATCTGAGACATATGTCGTAAAGTCAGTGAGCGTTGTGGAGGCCTATTCACAGGCAGAGCCCCCGCTTGTAGTAGATTGCTCTGTGCAGACTGACTTGCCGTGTCCCTGTCAGCAGAAAGAGAGAGTAGAGAGGGCGACTAATACATTGTGTCCTATGGTTCAGGACGTCGCCATTAATGTATCGTTGCCTGGTGGGACCTTTCAGAGGCAGTATCAGCAAGATCGTTGTAGATCTTACTTGCCACGTCCCATTAGACAGAGATTTTCTCTTCCGCCGCCTCCTCGTTTTGTTCCCAGGCTCCCACCGTGGTACCTGAAGGAAACCCAGCAGAGAGTGGTCCCTAGAGCTCCTCCCTCAGACCACTATATGGAGGTGGATGCTTCCGCCTCAGCAGTTCCTATGTCGGTGGATGACTTGCGACCTCGGCATAGGCGGAAGAAACGGAAGAGAGCCGATATCTGCCATCAGTCTCAGAAGGAACACTGTCCTCACAGTGAAGATTATTTCCCTGAAGAGACTTCACCTAGCGCCGACTGCGATACGGAGATTGATCAGTTGTACGTCTCCGATCGTAAGCTCGTTGTGGCAATAGGGCAGATAATGGATACCGTGGACTTAGAAACGTTCACGATGAAAGATCTCCATAAAGCACTTATGGAAAAGTTCCCACTATTGGAACTAGATGGCAGGAAGCAGTTCATAGAACGTGTTGTGATCAACATATTAACTGCGATTCCTTCTACTGAATAGTTTGAAATCTATAGGGATTTCTAAAGAAAAGCACAATAGACACTAGTTGGGTAGTGTTCTTCGAAAAAGGAGTTCATCCTTTGCTTCTATCCTATTTCTATGGCAGTAGAAATAGATGGTGTAGTTCACAGAACTCAGTATTAAAAATGTTGTAAATATATGTATATTTATGTTGCACCACAAATGTTTAACGTACTTAATTTGTACAAATTGTGGGTGCATGAAATTTTTTTTGTAGCTGCATATTCAGCTTTAAATTCATTGTTATCGCTCACGGTTCGTGAGAGTTTTCTGTGCAAGTTCGCAATTTTTTTTTGTTTGGTTGGAGATATTTGATGGCCAAATTACCTTTAGGGGGTGGGGAGATATTCTGTAACAGAATAGCCATTCTGTTCAGAGAGTTTTTGTGTATTGCTAATAATTGTGTTGCGTAGACTACGTCATTAGGAAAGTACGTGTGCAAAGAAGTCGTTAAAAAGGTCCGTGTGAAAAAGCCGGTCGTTAGGCAGTTTTTGTGTGATCGTTGAACTGGATGGACGTGTTGGGCGAACGAGAATGGGGTAGAGCGAGTCTTGTTGTCAGAATTAGTTTAGTTTGTTTTTTTCTGTGTGGCTGCAGTCCTTGGTTAGCCTGTAAGTATGGTTTTTGGTATGAATAAATCATTGTAAGGTTTTCCTTGCCCATGTGGCGTAGATATTTCACGCCGGGCATTTGTTGCTGTGAATTTCTGTAATAAATGTGTGTTGTCTGATGATAAACTACAACAAATCGGCTTTGTGGAAATTCTCATTGTTGACCAGTTTGTTTTGGTCGGAAGACTGCCAAGTTATGTTCAAGTTGTTGTATTCGTACTAATTTTGTGGAGTGGAAAGCCTGGGTGTCTTGTTGTATTTTCTTAGTGTATAATACAGAAAATTAGGTGATGGTTAGAACACCAGCAACAAGAAGAAACTTATAAGTTGAAACTGTACTCCACAAGAAGAATCAATCAAACCAGTAGTCTCCTTGTAAGGGGAATACTGCTTCAGATAAATGGAGCAAGAAAACTAGTGGCAGAGATAAGTGGAGCAAGAAAACTAGTAGCAGACTTAACTGAAGCAAAAAAACTAGTAGCAGACGTAACTGAATCAAGAAAACTAGTAGCAGACTTAACTGAAGCAAGAAAAATAGTAGCAGACATAACTGAAGCAAAAAAACAAGTGGCAGACTTAACTGAAGCAAGAAAACAAGTGGCAGACTTAACTGAAGCAATAAAAATAGTAGCAGACATAACTGAAGCAAGAAAACAAGTGGCAGACTTAACTGAAGCAATAAAAATAGTAGCAGACTTAACTGAAGCATCCCTGCTACCAAACAGACTTTATCCTAAGGCCGAATTTTTCAACCTGTATGCCAGGGATCACAAGTTTCTGTGGCACATTATCAACCGGTCCATGGCCACAAGTTTCTGTGGCACATTATCAACCGGTCCATGGCCACAAGTTTCTGTGGCACATTATCAACCGGTCCATGGCCACAAGTTTCAGTGGCACATTATCACCCGGTCCATGGCCACAAGTTTCTATGGCACATTATTCACCGGCACACTAGTGTGGAAACAATTGAAGTAGCAATTATGAAACATAAACAAATGTTTACGCCCCTGCCATAAGTGTACAGCCACTGGTGGTCCGCTACTTATTTGTAGTTGATAAAGTGATCCTTTGATATAAAGAGATTAAGAAACCAGTGGACTAGGCCAAGACCCTAAGAGGAAAAAAAATCTTTTTCAGAGATTTGTTTTTTGTTAAGAGGTTCATCGTCCGACATGCAGCCTGATCTCGTGAGTGACATCTTGTGGCCCACTTCCTGGCCTGGTATCAGAAGTAATCTCACGGAAACTCTTCCACCAAAGGTTTACAGCCTCAAAATCTTTCAAGAAATAAGCGAGAACTGCATCAAAATTGTCAAAGATTGTCTCAGATTAAAAAGTATATGAAACTCTGAGACAGACCAGCTCATGAAGTGATTCTCCATACCTGTCTGTCTCTCTCTCTCTCTCTCTCTCTCTCTATATATATATATATATATATATATATATACATATGTCTCTCCCTCTTTCTCTCTCTCTCTCTCTGTCTTTCTTTATCAGCCTCTCTCGGTCCTTTTTTGTGTCCTTCTCTCTCTGTCTGTCAACACAGACTTGTACCTATCCAGCACAAGTAAATCTTGACAAAGACTTGGACACGGTGGTCAAGATTTCACAGAACCTGGTCACGTGACGCGTCTCTCCCTGTAGTAAACTTAAACTCGTTTTGATTCGCTTGTTCTAGCAAATGACACTAATTTAAGAACACTGAGATCTCATTACTCCTGGACGTTGTAAGTTTCCATTTAGTCTTCTTCTTCTTCTTCGCTAATCTTTGAGTGTAGTCTTAAATTCACGACCAGATGTCCTTGGCTTTTGGACTGGGCACAACGTTCATAGAAAAATACTCACAGGCAAACGATCTTTCAGCGCACGTGACCAAGCATGGTGCCTCTGTGCGCATGACCGAACCTGCTTGTCTCAACATGCCCGGGAATAGAAGTATTAGTTACAAAGAAAATATTGCAGTTAATTCAGACCAAGAGAGTGCTTCAAGAGGCAGGAGACAGGGAAGGATGGAGGAAGATAGAGTAGTTGCGTTGTCAGGAAGAAGATAGATGGATGGATGGATGGATGGATGGATGGATGGATGGATGGATGGATGGATGGATGGATGGATGGATGGATGGATGGATGGATATTGACGGAGAGAAGAATCTCATTTAAATAAGTATTTCCAGTGAATTAATTTAATTTATTTTTCTCCTGGACAGATATTGTTTATACAAACCGTATGGTACACAACCTGGCCTCCACTGTGTACTGTCAGGTGCTCAGTCACTGCCTTGTCAGTCACGTATTAAGTGTCGTATGTTGAACACACACACACACAAACAATGAAAGGTTTACATGTTTGCTACATTATATATTTATGTAAGATGGTGGCCGACACATAGCGTTTTAGAAAAGTGCTCCCTCCTTGAATGTTGGGAAGCACTGATCTAGCTAAAGAAGTGTCGTGCAGATGCAGGTAAAGCCATGTTGAAAATCGCTTAGGAGTGAAGTCGTTACTAGCCTTGACATTGACACTATCATCTCCCTCATCTGCCCCGTCGGTCGCAGCCGCCATTGCTGCGTCATTATAATTGCTACTCTGGGCAAGGGTGAATTATAGAACACAATTTTGTAGGATTAGAACTCAACAAAAGTCGTAGACAGAGCACTTTAGTGAGACGTGGGAGTTGGATGCATCAGCGGCAGGCCATCTTGCTCACAATCGAGAGGCCTACAGGAGTGCTGTTTGGGAGGCAAAGTTCCGCAAGGGACATGCAAATGAATGAATGAATGAATGATTGGAGTTGCTCTGGGCAATGGTCTATCTCCATTAGAATGCTGGCCACACCTCTACATGATCTTTTGGCGGAGAGGGATATACAGGAATGACTTCGGCATTTGTCTTCACAAAGGTTAACACTTCAGACTTTCTTCTCATCCTTCATATTTTAACACTTCTTATCCTTTATATTTTAACAATTCTTATATTGCATATTTTAACACTTCTCATTCTTCATATTTTAACACTTTTAATTATTCATATTTTAATACTTCTTATCCTTCACATTTAACACTTGTTATCCTTCATATTTTAGCACTTTATTTTGTCTATATGTATGAAAGATGATCAATTACTTTGAAGAAGAAGAAGAAGAAGAAGAATGAGAAAATGATGATGACGATGATGATGACAATGATGTCAAGAATATTTGCCCCAAACTTCTAAGATCTTCACCAGGGCAGAAACTAATAATCACCTGACATACGACCCGCTACCAACCTGGACATCTCAGAGGAGGAGGGCCCGCGGCAGTGACCTCAAGTGTCCAGCGGGTCTTGTCTAAACGGGCTCTAACGACCTGGTCAGTATCTTCCAGCAAGAGCGAACGACTCTAGTTCCAAGCGATCTCTTCGTAAAGCAAGGTCGTCTTTGTTTTGGTTAACAAGACGTTACATTTCATCTCCACGTTATATTGACCTGTGTGTTCTTCTGTTGCTCTTATAAGATTTGTTTTTATGTAGAGAGTTGGGCAAGGTTATCACATAACTCTCTAGAGGGTCGCAAGATAGAAAGATCCACTAAGGTGTAGTCTTTGTCGAGGGCTGGAAAAGGGCACTAAAAATGTAGAAACAGCTTCATTTGTTATTGTAAGAAAAAAAATTGTAACTTTTCAGATGAAGAATTATTTATTTTTTAAAAAAAACGTGACAAAGGAAGAGATGAGAAAATCCACATTTACGTGTGTGTGATAGCAAGCACATAAACATGACAAAAATGGGGAAAAGGGGGGCGGGGTTGCTTGTGACTTGTATGAAGCTGTGACTGAGAGAGAGAGAGTGGAGAGAGACAGAGAGTGAGAGAGAGAGAGCGAGAGACAGAGACACAGAGAGTGAGAGAGAGCCTGAGAGAAAGAGGGAGTGGAGAGAGAGACAGAGGGGGGAGATAGAGAGACACAGAGAGTGAGAGAAAACGAGCCTGAGAGAGAGAGAGAGAGAGTGAGTCAGAGAGATGTAGAGAAGCAGAAGCAACGATGAGCAGAACGGATTAAATAAATGTAGCTGGGGCGAAGGATCTACATTATAGATATTGTGTGTGGGGGATGGTTTATAATATAAATTACCAGGCTTAGCACTGCTTTGAGATTACGACTGCAGGGAACGGGAGGGTTAGATAAAGTTGAATTTATGGTTAAGTCCTTCTGGTTCCAGAGTCCCATATTCATGTATGAAGCAGTGTTCGAGGTTATTTGGTTTCAGTCATCAGAATGACTTTGCTTGATGGCTGTCACTTGGGATTCAGACTTACCTCGGTGGTTAGGACGATTGAAATGACTGGAAACTGGATTAGAGATTCAGGAAATGTCATGAAGATGTTTGTGCAAGCAGGCACCAAACCAGAGGCCTGGTCTTCGCGACATATCTTATCCTACACTTCTGTACACACAGTGACGTAATCTTCGCACGACCCCCACGTGAATCCATGATGATATGTGTGGAAGGTAACACATCTGCCTGCCTGCTTGCTTGTCTCTCTGCCTGCCTGCTTGCCTGTCTCTCTGCCCGCCTGTTTGCCTGTCTCTCTGCCCGCCTGCTTGCCTGTCTCTCTGCCTGCCTGTCTCTCTGCCCGCCTGTCTCTCTGCCCGCCTGCTTGCCTGTCTCTCTGCCTGCCTGCTTGCCTGTCTCTCTGCCCGCCTGCCTGTGTGTCTGTCAATGTGTCTGACTGGCTAAACAAGCAAAGCAAACAAATAAACAAGCAAAGACCAAACAGAAAATAGCTGTGTTATGATGACATTGTCAATACACCGATGTAAATTAACAGTTGTGCCATTAGTTTGACCCTAACTGTAACCTTGGTTAACCTCTCAAACTCTCGACACCTGTAGTCACGTGACTGACTCTCCTGTTACGTACCTGTCCTTGATGAGTGCAGGCGCAGCGGAAAGCAGTGCCAACATGTGCAAGCCCAACCGGAAGTTCAGAGTTTGTGTCAGTGACTTGTTGTACACTGTTGTTTGTGTTTGTACAACATTTCTCATGTTGTTGTATATGTCCTCTCTGCGCCACGTGCTAAATGTTGTATCTTTATGTAAGTGTGAACTAAAACTTTTTGTTCACTCCATACTGTACGGAAGATCTTGTGATACACGCATCAGCATCGGATTAGGAGTGGGCTTCTGTGGCTCTCTTTAATTTCCGCAGCCGATAGTCATCTCTCCAAGCTCCACTACCCTAACATCTATGGAGCAAATAGGGTTATACTTAGCACGATGCTCTTGTTTTAAGTAGCAAGCACAGAATCATGGACTTTCTCTTGCTTCCCTGCCTGAAATAATAGTATTAAAATATATGTTGTGTTCTTTTCATGTGTTTCTTACTTGATATGTTCATTCTTTTCATGTGTTTCTTACATGATATGTTCATTCTTTTCATGTGTTTCTTACATGATATGTTCATTCTTTTCATGTGTTTCTTACATGATATGTTCATTCTTTTCATGTGTTTCTTACATGATATGTTCATTCTTTTCATGTGTTTCTTACATGATATGTTCATTCTTTTCATGTGTTTCTTACATGATATGTTCATTCTTTTCATGTGTTTCTTACTTGATATGTTCATTCTTTTCATGTGTTTCTTACTTGATATGTTCATTCTTTTCATGTGTTTCTTACTTGATATGTTCATGTACAAATTTGAACTCTTACTGTCAGAATCTAATGTACAATAAAAGTGGAATTCAGATATGTTGTTTATTATTATGTATGCATGTCTATTATGTTTTTTCTGTTGTTACTGATAAAGTCATTTTTGCCAAAATATTGGTAGTTTTTAAATGTTGTCACTGTTATTATCTCCCATCGCTATTTTTTCCTTTCCATCATAAAATTGCGCCGAACATGTGGTCTAGGTCTAGTATCACACTTTTACCACCTCCATCATCACACTTATCTTGCATAATAATATTCTAAAAGAGTTTCCAAAACGATGAGTGTTCCTCACAGATTTATCTATTTACTAAATTATCTTTTTTATAACAACAGCATGTTTTATTTTCTCTGATTGTAAGAACAACAGCAACAACAAAACTGAACTTCAGACTATCACTGGATAACACTGCTTGTAAAGACAAGCACATGTCCACACACCAACGTGTGTAGCACGAGAAACCCTGCAGTAATGAAACGTGTGTGGAGACGGCCACGGACTGAGGGACCCATGGAAATAAGAGGAAATAAAATAGAGTATATTTGTGTCTTCATTTCTCTAGTAACAAAGCCTAAGCCAGATTCAAGCTGTACCAGCGAGTGCAGCCCGCATTGCAGGTGTTATTTGTTGACTTAATCGCATGAAAAAAACCCTCTTTTTCTCCTCCTAAATGTGATCCATTGTCCTGTCCAGGACCACACCTCCACTAGGATGACGTCAGACAGCTTTCCAGGCAATAAACGCCTGTCTGTTACAGCTCTTGATGTCCTTGTTCTAGGTTATCGCCTTGAGCTCTGTCCGAGGGCCTGTAATCCTGGTCCTGACGAGACGACTTGTTGGTGGTCCACTGACATTTACTGGTCGCTAAATTTGTGGTCTCTTCTGTTCTGGGAAGGTGTGGAAGGGCTTTAAACTCCTCGCCGGATTTTTACAAGCCAAGTTGCCGGGGTGGGTAGAGCGCATTCCACGTGCTGGGACGAATCAGCTGAAGATCGTGATGATAAGTGCATTCTGGGCTCTTCAGTGTGAAGTCTGTAGGTATCCACGGTCTGCTATTTCTTATCTTTGGTTACTCCTGTCTTTGGTTACTTCTGTCTTTGGTTACTTCTGTCTTTGGCTACTTCTGTCTGGTTATTTCTGTCTTTGGTTACTTCTGCCTTTGGTTACTTCTGTCTTTGGTTATTCTTAAACACGTGACGCGCGTAGATTGTCACCTGGTGACAAGGCAAAACACTTTGTAGTGGATAATTCAGTGACAGAGACCATCTGATCGAATGGACAAAAGTTCTGGACAATTTAAAGACAAAAACTGAGACAAACTAAGGAAAGAAAACCACGAATCAGAGAAGAAAATATTCTAGAATTGATGAAAAGAAATATAGTAAGCTTGGCCAAACATCACATAAAGAAATGAACACAGAAATAAGAACTAGACGCAGCTAAGAGAAAGACAGCTGACGGTCAAATGGAATTTAGAAGCAGTTTTGTGATGGCAAAGACTTTCATAGAAAGATAAAAGATTTGTTTGGAAACAAAGGTGAGTAAAGTTATTATGGAAAAAGAGGAAATCATGGAGAGATGGTCAATGTATATGCTGAAGAGTGAAAACTAATCTATGGTCAAGCTACAGGAGAATATGAGGCATCTGTACTCTCCAGGGGTTATAACACAGATAACTAAAAGCACACAGAGAAGAATCCATGATTAGAGAGACAAAGATGTTGCATATAAACTGTGTGAAAGATAGGAAAATAAGAGATCGCTTTAGCTATTATTTCTGGAGAGCTTGTTTTTGTCTGTTCTGTCAGAAAGGCGTGCTACCACCCACTTGTGGAGAGCTTGTTTCTTTCTGTTTTGTCAGAAAGTCGTGCTACCACCCACTTGTGGAGAGCTTGTTTCTTTCTGTTTTGTCAGCAAGGCGTGCTACCACCCACTTGTAGAGAGCTTGTTTCTTTCTGTTTTGTGAGAAAGGCGTGCTACCACCCACTTGTAGAGAGCTTGTTTCTTTCTGTTTTGTCAGTAAGGCGTGCTACCACCCAGTTGTAGAGAGCTTGTTTCTTTCTGTTTTGTCAGCAAGGCGTGCTACCACCCACTTGTAGAGAGCTTGTTTCTTTCTGTTTTGTGAGAAAGGCGTGCTACCACCCACTTGTAGAGAGCTTGTTTCTTTCTGTTTTGTGAGAAAGGCGTGCTACCACCCACTTGTGCAGAGCTTGTTTCTTTCTGTTTTGTGAGAAAGGCGTGCTACCACCCACTTGTAGAGAGCTTGTTTCTTTCTGTTTTGTGAGAAAGGCGTGCTACCACCCACTTGTGCAGAGCTTGTTTCTTTCTGTTTTGTGAGAAAGGCGTGCTACCACCCACTTGTGCAGAGCTTGTTTCTTTCTGTTTTGTGAGAAAGGCGTGCTACCACCCACTTGTGCAGAGCTTGTTTCTTTCTGTTTTGTGAGAAAGGCGTGCTACCACCCACTTGTGCAGAACTTGTTTATTTCTGTTATGTCAGCAAGGCGTGCTACCACCCACTTGTAGAGAGCTTGTTTCTTTCTGTTTTCTGACTGGTGCGCTTGTTTAGTAGGTGGACACGGACATAGACTTTCTGTGTGTGAGAGGTTGGTGATGTGACGAGGACCATAGACTTTCTGTGTGTGAGAGGCTGGTGGTGTGACGAGGACCATAGACTTTCTGTGTGTGAGAAGTTGGTGGTGTGCGAGGACCACAGACTTTCTGTGTGTGAGAGGCTGGTGATGTGACGAGGTCCACGAACTGTCTATGTGTGAGAGGCTGGTGATGTGACGAGGACCACGGACTTTCTGTGTGTGAGAGGCTAGTGATGTGACGAGGACCACGGACTTTCTGTGTGTGAGAGGCTGGTGGTGTGACGAGGAGCACGGACTTTCTGTGTGTGAGAGGCTGGTGGTGTGACGAAGACCACGGACTTTCTGTGTGTGAGAGGCTGGTGGTGTGACGAGGACCACGGACTTTCTGTGTGTGAGAGGCTGGTGGTGTGACGAGGAGCACGGACTTTCTGTGTGTGAGAGGCTGGTGGTGTGACGAAGACCACGGACTTTCTGTGTGTGAGAGGCTGGTGGTGTGACGAGGACCACGGACATTCTGTGCGTGAAAGGCTGGTGGTGTGACGAGGACCACGGACTTTCTGTGTGTGAGAGGCTGATGGTGTGACGAGGACCACGAACTTTCTGTGTGTGAGAGGTTGGTGATGTGACGAGGAGCACGGACTTTCTGTGTGTGAGAGGCTGGTGGTGTGACGAGCACCATAGACTTTCTGTGTGTGAGAGTATGGTGATATGACGAGGAGCGCAGACTTTCTATGTGTGAGAGGCTGGTAGTGTGACGAGGATCACTGACTTTCTGTGTGTGAGAGGCTGGTGGTGTGACGAGGAGCACGGACTTTCTGTGTGTGAGAGGCTGGTGATGTGACGAGGAGCATGGGTTTTCTTTGTGTGAACCACTCGTGAGCTCAGAACATCTCATTATGTTACCTTCTGTGTTTGTGTGTGTGTTTATGTGTGTGTGAATCTGTCTTTTGGCCAGTTGTTGTACGCACTTGTCTTATGAAGGATTACACAGAAACGAAATTTGTCACGGGCCGATGTGGGCTGTATGTCTGGTTTTGCCAGCTGTTGCAACTGACTGGAACGAGATCTGTCAACCTGCCAGACAGATGAACAGTTCAGTACCAACATAATAACGAGATCTGTACACTGACCAGAAAGATGAACAGTTCAGTACCAACATAATAACGAGATCTGTGCACTGACCAGAAAGATGAACAGTTCAGTACCAACATAATAACGAGATCTGTGCACTGACCAGAAAGATGAACAGTTCAGTACCAACATAATAACGAGATCTGTGCACTGACCAGAAAGATGAACAGTTCAGTACCAACATAATAACGAGATCTGTGCACTGACCAGAAAGATGAACAGTTCAGTACCAACATAATAACGAGATCTGTCAACTGACCAGACAGATGAACAGTTCAGTACCAACATAATAACAACGAGGAAATGTCGATACTGGGAAAGCAAGTTAGAAGTGAGCTAAAACAAATGGAAGCAAGACTCATAGGACCCGACAACATCATATGACGTTACGTGACATCGCCATATAACAAGTCTCCTAAATGTGATCTGTCACACAGGACATCGCCATATAACAAGTCTCCTAAATGTGATCTGTCACACAGGACATCGCCATATAACAAGTCTCCTAAATGTGATCTGTCACACAGGACATCGGCATATAACAAGTCTCCTAAATGTGATCTGTCACACAGGACATCACCATATAACAAGTCTCCTAAATGTGATCTGTCACACAGGACATCGGCATATAACAAGTCTTCTAAATGTGATCTGTCACACAGGACATCGCCATATAACAAGTCTCCTAAATGTGATCTGTCACACAGGACATCGGCATATAACAAATCTCCTAAATGATATCTGTTACACAGGACATACACCATCAAATCTGTCCAGAACAGCGGACTTTCGACAGAAGCATGGAGTTAGTCGTCATAGAACCAATCAACTTAATGAACCACGTGACAAACACTTCTTGTACGAATCAGTAACTAGAGCAGACAGAACATAACAGAGACAGAAATGAAAGAAGAACGACAAAGACAGAAACGACAGAAGAACAAGGAAGAGACAGGAACGAAATAAGAACAAAAATGAAACAGAAACGACAGAAGAACAATGTGGTTTTCGTGAAAGAAAAGATACACTGAAAACTAATTTTACATCAGACATCTCAAAGAGACCGAGACCAGCAAGTAACTGCCTACTTGTTCTGTGTTGGTAAATACACAAACTCTAACATAGCGGGGAGAGAGATGAAAGTATAAAACGACTGAGTGAAAAAGTTATCAATACAAACCAAGGTATATGTAGTAAATGAAAAGCAATGAGAGCCACATTTATATGGTGACCATTAGGAGATGAAGTAGAAAATCAGGTCATTCACCTGATCATTTCTCATGAAACAATGAGAACGCCGTGAAAAGCACTAAAGGATTAGCAAGAAAGTAATCTAGGACAGCACAATATTAGTAACCTGTTAGGTTAGGAAAACACAGTATTAATAACCTGTTACTTTAGGACAACAAAATATTAATAACATGTTAATTTAGGACAACAAAATATTAATAACCTGTTAAGCTAGAACAACAAAATATTAATAACCTGTTAAGCTAGGACAACAAAATATTAATAACCTGTTAAGCTAGAACAACAAAATATTAATAACCTGTTAAGCTAGAACAACAAAATATTAATAACCTGTTAAGCTAGAACAACAAAACATTAATAACCTGTTAAGCTACGACAACACAATAACCTGAGATAAAGTTTGACACAGAAATTGATAACAGCAGAAACTGATGATAGCAAGAAGAATTATATAAGAAAAATTAGTGGATATGAGATAAACAACAACAAAACAGAAAAGTTTGTGTATTAGAATAAATTCACCAAACTCCTGTACTTATCTAAAAGGAAAGAGAAGGCTAAAAGAAATAAATTTATTTGGTAGTCTCTGAATAACGAAACCAACAGATTACAAAAAACACAAAAACCAAAGAAAGTCAAGACATCAAAAGAGGACAGAAACTTTACGACACGCTGAATGTACAAATCAACAAAATGATGTCTCTAACAGAAAGAAATATGTGTTATATGGTTCCATAGAACCGTATGTGCTCCACTTTTGTGAGATCTCGACCATGGAGAAACACAGATGCAGTTATACAGAAAAAAGTTACATATCTAAACAGAGATGTGGCTATACAGAAAAAAAAGTTACACATACAAACAGAGATGTGGTTATATGGAAAAAAGCTACATATACAAACAGAGATGTGGTTATACAGAAAAAAGTTACATATTCAAACAGAGATGTGGTTATACAGAAAAAAGTTACATATAAACAGAGATGTGATTATACAGAAAAAAGTTACATATTCAAACAGAGACGTTGTTATACAGAAAAAGGTTACATATGCAAATAGAGATGTGGTTTTACAGAAAAAAGTTACATATACGTACAAATAGATATGTGGTTTTACAGAAAAAAGTTACATATGCAAATAGAGATATGGTTTTACAGAAAAAAGTTACATATGCAAATAGAGATGTGGTTTTACAGAAAAAAGTTACATATGCAAATAGAGATGTGGTTTTACAGAAAAAAGTTACATATACGTACAAATAGATATGTGGTTTTACAGAAAAAAGTTACA
Organism: Achatina immaculata; assembly: GCA_009760885.1. Taxonomy (NCBI): domain Eukaryota; kingdom Metazoa; phylum Mollusca; class Gastropoda; order Stylommatophora; family Achatinidae; genus Lissachatina; species Lissachatina immaculata. The sequence goes on along the minus strand of CM019691.1, from coordinate 43,251,170 downwards.
TATACGTACAAATAGATATGTGGTTTTACAGAAAAAAATTACATATACGTACAAATAGATATGTGGTTTTACAGAAAAAAGTTACATATACGTACAAATAGATATGTGGTTTTACAGAAAAAAGTTACATATACGTACAAATAGATATGTGGTTTTACAGAAAAAAATTACATATGCAAATACAGATGTGATTATACAGAAAAAAAAAATTACATATACAAACACAGATGTGGTTTTTCAGAAAAAAAAGTTACATGTGCCCTGCAGACGAGGCAAAACTGAAAGTATTAGAGAAGTTTCAGAACAGCACCGATGAACTAGTTGAAACTGTGCATGTCACGATGACACAGCAGTTAGAGAACATGAGAAACACTGGAAAACTCAAGGGAAGAGAGAAAGTAAGTGAAACAGAGATAAAACTACCTGCTTGACTTGTGCAAGTGGCAAAAGAAAAAAAAAAGTAACTGTTCTGACCAGACAAAGCCAAAACTTGATGTAACTGAAGCATGAATGTAGGCCGACACGGTCTGTAACAAAAGAGTGTGAGAGCAGTTAGTTACTGCAACACAGGTCTTAACTTTCGTCATCACTTTACTCAACGACAACATCAGAGAAACGGTGAAAACATAAAAGAGGTGACACTGTGTCAGTGCCAGGATTATCTTAACATTCGGAGCTTAATTCCTGGGTCAGAGTGCTCTCGTCCTGGCATGTGAAGCAATCTGGAGATGTGGCGCTAGTGCCAGTTCTTTCTGTCAGTGCTCTAGGGGGAGATTTGGCGCTAGTGCCAGTTCTTTCTGTCAGTGCTCTAGGGGGAGATTTGGCGCTAGTGCCAGTTCTTTCTGTCAGTGCTCTAGGGGGAGATTTGGCGCTAGTGCCAGTTCTTTCTGTCAGTGCTCTAGGGGGAGATTTGGCGCTAGTGCCAGTTCTTTCTGTCAGTGCTCTAGGGGGAGATGTGGCGCTAGTGGCAGTTCTTTCTGTCAGTGCTCTAGGGGGAGATGTGGCGCTAGTGCCAGTTCTTTCTGTCAATACTCTAGGGGGAGAAATGGTGTTAGTTCCAGTACTTGTTGTCAGTACCCTAGGGAGGAGTGTGGTGTTAGTTCTAGTACTTCTTCTCAGTACCCTAGGGAGTGGTGTGGTGTTAGTTCTCGTACTTCTTCTCAGTACCCTAGGGAGTGGTGTGGCGTTAGTTCTAGTACTTCTTCTCAGTACCCTAGGGAGTGGTGTGGTGTTAGTTCTCGTACTTCTTCTCAGTACCCTAGGGAGTGGTGTGGTGTTAGTTCTAGTACTTCTTCTCAGTACCCTAGGGAGTGGTGTGGTGTTAGTTCTAGTACTTCTTCTCAGTACCCTAGGGAGTGGTGTGGTGTTAGTTCTAGTACTTCTTCTCGGTACCCTAGGGAGTGGTGTGGCGTTAGTTCTAGTACTTCTTCTCAGTACCCTAGGGAGTGGTGTGGCGTTAGTTCTAGTACTTCTTCTCAGTACCCTAGGGAGTGGTGTGGTGTTAGTTCTAGTACTTCTTCTCGGTACCCTAGGGAGTGGTGTGGTGTTAGTTCTAGTACTTCTTCTCAGTACCCTAGGGAGTGGTGTGGTGTTAGTTCTAGTACTTCTTCTCAGTACCCTAGGGAGTGGTGTGGCGTTAGTTCTAGTACTTCTTCTCAGTACCCTAGGGAGTGGTGTGGTGTTAGTTCTAGTACTTCTTCTCAGTACCCTAGGGAGTGGTGTGGTGTTAGTTCTAGTACTTCTTCTCGGTACCCTAGGGAGTGGTGTGGTGTTAGTTCTAGTACTTCTTCTCAGTACCCTAGGGAGTGGTGTGGTGTTAGTTCTAGTACTTCTTCTCAGTACCGTAGGGAATGATGTTTTCATCGTTAGATTTCATCATCTTTTCTTCCTGAGCTCCAGAATGAGCCCGGAGCATATTTGTATACCTGAGTGATCCTGAGACTTATAGCGGGACTCGAACTACAGAGCTTTACTAAGAGAAGCAAGCTGTTTTGTTTCTGAACTTTTCAGGCGCCGTCTAAATTTTGGTACACCCTGATAAATCACCATGTATTACCTTCACATGAGTAATGTTTTCCCTTGAAGCTGTTCTAACCTTTTCTACATATCATCTTCTAAATTCTCAAGTTCAAGTTAGGAGCTGAACCGTTCATCTATCACTTGCCCTGTTTAGCAAAATAAGTTTGTTTCCATTGTTCTCTTCACATTCCCATGTGAAACACGCTAGGAAAACAAACCAGCAATAGATTTATTACGCACACCGTCTTAATAATGGTCAAAGCTACAGTTACGACGGCCTTACCGCGCCGCTAGTCTTTATTCTCGGTGGCAGGCAGTGCTTGACGTGTGAATAGAAACTCAGATTTACACGTAGACATTGCACATAGCCAAATCGTTTATTTCGTCAGAGGTGCCAAGCCCAAGGTGACGCTTTCAGACTTGGAAATGACGCCGTAAAACATCTGCGGTTTTGTTCCGTACTCTAAGTTTCCAGTTGGGCTGGAAATTCTATGCAAACTGCAGATCATAGATCGATGTTTCTGTGCTGTAATTTGTGTGTGAATGTCTCTCCGTTTATTAGAATGTGGTGGCAAAACACACACGCTGAATAAACAGAACAGCAAGAGTATTGTACGGTGGACTGATTTACAAATTTCCAAGGAAGCTAAACAATACGTTGGGCTAAACTAGTTTTTCTTGAGTGACAAATCACTTCACGTAAATAATTAACAGACACGGAAAAGTAGGCTCTGCCCTAGCACAGAGTTAGCTCTTCATAGTACGGAGTTAGCTCTACCATAGCACAGAGTTAGCCCTGCCCTATCACAGAGTTAGCTCTACCATAGCACAGAGTTAGCCCTGCCCTATCACAGAGTTAGCTCTACCATAGCACAGAGTTAGCCCTACCCTATCACAGAGTTAGTTCTACCATAGCACAGAGTTAGCCCTGCCCTATCACAGAGTTAGCTCTACCATAGCACAGAGTTAGCCCTGCCCTATCACAGAGTTAGCTCTACCATAGCACAGAGTTAGTCCTGCCCTAGCACAGAGTTAGATCTGCTATAGCACAGAGTTAACCCTGCCCTAGCACAGAGTTAACCCTGCTCTGGCACAGATTTAGCCCTTCTCTGGCACAGAGTTAGCCTTACTCTGGCATAGAGTTAGCCCTAAACTGTTTCAGATTTGACCCTGCACTGGTACACAATTAGCCCTGCTCTGGTACAGAGTTAGCCCAACACTGGTACAGATTTAACCCTACTCTGGTACAGAGTTAGCCCTACACTGGTACAGAGTTAGCCCTACACTGGTACACAGTTAGCCCTATGCTGGTACAGAGTTAGCCCTGCCCTGGCACAGAGATAGCCCTGCCCTGGCACAGAGTTAGCCCTGCCCTGGTACAGAGTTAGCCCTGCCCTGGTACAGAGATAGCCCTGCCCTGGTACAGAGATAGCCCTGCCCTGGTACAGAGATAGCCCTGCCCTGGTACAGAGATAGCCCTGCCCTGGTACAGAGTTAGCCCTGCTCTGGTACAGAGTTAGCCCTGCCCTGGTACAGAGTTAGCCCTGCCCTGGTACAGAGATAGCCCTGCCCTGGTACAGAGATAGCCCTGCCCTGGTACAGAGATAGCCCTGCCCTGGTACAGAGATAGCCCTGCCCTGGTACAGAGTTAGTTGAGGGATATAAATTCACGTTATATTTCCTTTGACCTGTCGCTACGCTAGAAAGTGATGTGGTCAGTACCACGCCCTGTAACCTTTCCTTCTTTAACTTCAGAAGATCTGAGGTACTCATGTCTACAGTTGAGTGACTGTCGCACCTTCTCACGAGAGGCATGTTCGCCAGTAACTTAACTGTTTAGGTGCCAGAAAGTTCATAAGGAGACCATGAAAATGACAGTTCAAATGAGTTTGACAAACACACCCAGTATAGTGAAAGAAGGTTTGACAAACACACACATTATAGTGAAAGAAGGTTTGACAAACACACACAGTATAGTGAAAGAAGGTTTGACAAACACACACAGTATAGTGAAAGAAGGTTTGACAAACACACACAGTATAGTGAAAGAAGGTTTGACAAACACACAGTATAGTGAAAGAAGGTTTGACAAACACACAGTATAGTGAAAGAAGGTTTGACAAACACACACATTATAGTGAAAGAAGGTTTGACAAACACACACAGTATAGTGAAAGAAGGTTTGACAAACACACACAGTATAGTGAAAGAAGGTTTGACAAACACACCCAGTATAGTGAAAGAAGGTTTGACAAACACACACAGTATAGTGAAAGAAGGTTTGACAAACACACCCAGTATAGTGAAAGAAGTTTTGACAAACACACACAGTAAAATGAGACGTTTTTCACACACACAATATAATGATATGTTTTTACAAACACACGCAGTATAATGAGAGAAAATTCGGCAACTACAAACAGTAAAGTTCTACAGAGACAATAATTTATAGGCAAACAGACAGACAGACAGACAGACAGACAGACAGACAGACAGACAGACAGATAGATAGATAGATAGATAGATAGATAGATAGATAGATAGATAGATAGATAGATAGATAGATAGATAGATAGATAGATAGATAGATAGATAGACAGACAAACAGACAGACAGACAGACAGATAGATAGATAGATAGATAGATAGATAGATAGATAGATAGATAGATAGATAGATAGATAGATAGATAGATAGATAGATAGATAGATAGATAGAAGCATGCACTGGAAATCTGCCAACATAGTTATTCCTTGTGCCATATAATTAACCCTTTAACTCTATAAATCCAATCTGAGGATTCAGTTATCTCAAGCTCCTCTTGCCAGATCTCTTCTCAGTCAAAATATTTCGTTTAGCGTCAAAGTACAACAGAGGATATTTTAAAAAAAACAACAACACAAAAACCTCGCGCCAGAAAAGCGCATGATGATCATCGACTTCAAAATGGGAAATTTACGAACCGAATCCCCGCTCTCAACAACTGAGATCTCAACATTTCAGCGTTCGTTACCATCCAAGAAATAACACAACACAAATCATTACGCCTTATCAGACATCTTCAGACACAGAGGAAAAGTGTAACATAAACCTGACGCTTAAGAAATGAGTCCCTGTAGACATATCCTAACTCCGACACTAAAAAGGGAGAGCTCCGGCCGCCTTACATCCGTTTTCTGTCGGAAGAACACATTTTTTGCATTCACAGAGTTACCGCGACAAAGAAGCGAGTCTGTTAAAACTAGATCCGGGTATCTGGAACGTCACTTCCGATTTCTCGCACGCGTGCACGTGATTTTTTCTTCAAAGACCAGGCATGATTTTCACGAGCAAATTTGAGTGTAGAACCTTCACATTTCATCTACAGCTTATTCCTCTTCACCTCTTAGAACTGGCTTTTTTTTTTTTCTGAATATATGATTTTTTTTTTTTCATTTGTTAATGTGACTGTTCAGATCTTGGATGATGGAGCTATTTTCTTTCATACAATGTCCGACCTTCATGAGTGCAATATTTGTTGTTATGCTGACAATTTAAAGTAGGTGAAGTTCTTTAGTGGAAAACTGGGATTATCTATCTATCTATCTATCTATCTATCTATCTATCTATCTATCTATCTATCTATCTATCTATCTATCTATCTATCTATCTATCTATCTATCTATCTATCTATCTATCTATCTGTCTGTCTGTCTGTCTATTTATCTATCTATCTATCCGTCAGCCCGTCTGTTTAGAAATCTCTGACAGACTACTTATGTTTCAATATAAAGTGTTAGATGTTATTAATCACATGAAAAGAGGAATTGCGAAAATGTCTGATAAAATAAGTGAAATATATATGATAAAATATCTGATAAAATAGGTGAAATATGTATGATAAAATATCTGATAAAATAGGTGAAATATGTATGATAAAATATGTGATAAAATAAGTGAAATATATGTGATAAAATATCTAATAAAATAAGTGAGATATATATGATAAAATATCTGCAGAAGAATTCGAAGATTTCGCTGCAAAAATGAGTAAGAAAATTATTGAATGACGCCTATAACAGCAGACAGGTAACTACTGACCTCTTAAAATCCACCTTCTTCGATTTTGTAAAAATGTCAGGGGTCATATTGGGTGAAGACTTCAGAGTGATAAGTCATAATCACAAAGCTGCTATTGAGAATTATTATGAGAAGAACTAGGCACAGAATAAAGGTGAAGAGAGGAGATGAGCAATCTGGATTTGTAGAAGAAAAAAACAACACAAAAACCTCGCGCCAGAAAAGCGCATGATGATCATCGACTTCAAAATGGGAAATTTACGAACCGAATCCCCGCTCTCAACAACTGAGATCTCAACATTTCAGCGTTCGTTACCATCCAAGAAATAACACAACACAAATCATTACGCCTTATCAGACATCTTCAGACACAGAGGAAAAGTGTAACATAAACCTGACGCTTAAGAAATGAGTCCCTGTAGACATATCCTAACTCCGACACTAAAAAGGGAGAGCTCCGGCCGCCTTACATCCGTTTTCTGTCGGAAGAACACATTTTTTGCATTCACAGAGTTACCGCGACAAAGAAGCGAGTCTGTTAAAACTAGATCCGGGTATCTGGAACGTCACTTCCGATTTCTCGCACGCGTGCACGTGATTTTTTCTTCAAAGACCAGGCATGATTTTCACGAGCAAATTTGAGTGTAGAACCTTCACATTTCATCTACAGCTTATTCCTCTTCACCTCTTAGAACTGGCATTTTTTTTTTCTGAATATATGATTTTTTTTTTTTCATTTGTTAATGTGACTGTTCAGATCTTGGATGATGGAGCTATTTTCTTTCATACAATGTCCGACCTTCATGAGTGCAATATTTGTTGTTATGCTGACAATTTAAAGTAGGTGAAGTTCTTTAGTGGAAAACTGGGATTATCTATCTATCTATCTATCTATCTATCTATCTATCTATCTATCTATCTATCTATCTATCTATCTATCTATCTATCTATCTATCTATCTATCTATCTATCTATCTGTCTGTCTGTCTGTCTATTTATCTATCTATCTATCCGTCAGCCCGTCTGTTTAGAAATCTCTGACAGACTACTTATGTTTCAATATAAAGTGTTAGATGTTATTAATCACATGAAAAGAGGAATTGCGAAAATGTCTGATAAAATAAGTGAAATATATATGATAAAATATCTGATAAAATAGGTGAAATATGTATGATAAAATATCTGATAAAATAGGTGAAATATGTATGATAAAATATGTGATAAAATAAGTGAAATATATGTGATAAAATATCTAATAAAATAAGTGAGATATATATGATAAAATATCTGCAGAAGAATTCGAAGATTTCGCTGCAAAAATGAGTAAGAAAATTATTGAATGACGCCTATAACAGCAGACAGGTAACTACTGACCTCTTAAAATCCACCTTCTTCGATTTTGTAAAAATGTCAGGGGTCATATTGGGTGAAGACTTCAGAGTGATAAGTCATAATCACAAAGCTGCTATTGAGAATTATTATGAGAAGAACTAGGCACAGAATAAAGGTGAAGAGAGGAGATGAGCAATCTGGATTTGTAGAAGAAAAAAAGAACACAAAATATTTGCACCAAAAACTCCGGCAGAAAGAACTTTATAAGTGCAGAAAGATTTATTTCCAAAGTATTTGATGAAGTGAAACATGTTAAACTTGTGTACATGGAGAACTTATGTACTGCACTAAAGAGTGTCTGAACTTATGTACATGGAGAACTTATCTTCTGGCAGCAAAAATCTGAACATGTGTACATGGAGAACTTATCTTCTGGCAGCAAAAATCTGAACATGTGTACATGGAGAACTTATCTTCTGGCAGCAAAGAGTGTCTGAACTTATGTACATGGAGAAGTTATGTACTGCAGCAAAGAGTGTCTGAACTTGTGTACACGGAGAACTTATGTACTGGCAGCAAAGATCTGAGACTGATAAAACATGCATCCAGGTCAGGAACCAGCCATCAGCCTGGAAAATTTTATCCATTAAAACAAGAAGTTAAGAACGGATGGAAATTTCATCCATTAAAACAAGAAGTTAAGAACGGATGGAAATTTCATCCATTAAAACAAGAAGTTAAGAACGGATGGAAAATTTATCCATTAAAACAAGAAATTAAGAACGGATGGAAATTTTATCCATTAAAACAAGAAGTTAAGAACGGATGGAAAATTTATCCATTAAAACAAGAAGTTAAGAACGGATGGAAATTTCATCCATTAAAACAAGAAGTTAAGAACGGATGGAAATTTCATCCATTAAAACAAGAAGTTAAGAACGGATGGAAATTTTATCCATTAAAACAAGAAATTAAGAACGGATGGAAATTTTATCCATTAAAACAAGAAATTAAGAACGGATGGAAATTTTATCCATTAAAACAAGAAGTTAAGAACGGATGGAAATTTTATCCGAAAGGCAAAAGAAACAGTCGTGTTATTATTTCACCGGTGTAATTATATTCGGAATTCAGCTGAGAAGTACGTGCTGACAACAAGGAGTACATACTGACAGATATTAGAAGAATGAAACACTGGCCAGGTCCAGACTCTTGATCATCACGCCAGTGCAAGTTGGTGGACACTACTTACATGAAAAGAATGACCAAAATTTGTATAAAATTTATAAGTGAAAACTAATAATTTTATGTTTTTCTGATTTCTGCTTTTATCTCTTGACTCAGCGCAAACTTTTCGTTCTACGCAACACTTTAGCCGTAAAACTTTTTTAATTAGTTCCGCCATCTTGTTGTGATGTCACGTGTTTTGTTGTGTCTTTCTGTCTGATGAGTTTGTCTTCGCGCGTTAATGGATTTCTCTTTTTGTTTTGATGGAGTTGTAAAAACGTCGTTTGTTTGACACGAGTTTCCGTGATCTGACTTTTTTGTTGTTTTGTTCCGCTTCTCATCTAAACTTGATGCAAGTTTTTTAGTTCCTTCTGTCAGATGTGTAATACTAGTTTCTGCTCTCGTAAATTCTCTCAGAGATTTCGAGACCTCATTTTTTTTTTTCCCGTCTTTCAGAATCTAATTATAGTCTAGACGCAAACTTTGCTAAATCATCTTTCAGTTTAATTTTTAAACCTCTTTTTCTATCATCATCATCATCATCATCATCATCATCAAGTCATCTGCTCAGAGATGGCTGGTTTTACAATCTCCCTGTAACTGCGAGCTGCTGTTCTTTGTGGCCGATGCTGTGCAGACATCGTGTCGGCGTGGTAGCGGGTTATGGCGGCTACTTTTTTCAGTCCCGAGGTAAAGCTAAACAAGCAGGGGTCATATTGGGTGAAGACTTCAGAGTGATAAGTCATAATCACAAAGCTGCTATTGAGAATTATTATGAGAAGAACTAGGCACAGAATAAAGGTGAAGAGAGGAGATGAGCAATCTGGATTTGTAGAAGAAAAAAAGAACACAAAATATTTGCACCAAAAACTCCGGCAGAAAGAACTTTATAAGTGCAGAAAGATTTATTTCCAAAGTATTTGATGAAGTGAAACATGTTAAACTTGTGTACATGGAGAACTTATGTACTGCACTAAAGAGTGTCTGAACTTATGTACATGGAGAACTTATCTTCTGGCAGCAAAAATCTGAACATGTGTACATGGAGAACTTATCTTCTGGCAGCAAAAATCTGAACATGTGTACATGGAGAACTTATCTTCTGGCAGCAAAAATCTGAACATGTGTACATGGAGAACTTATCTTCTGGCAGCAAAGAGTGTCTGAACTTATGTACATGGAGAAGTTATGTACTGCAGCAAAGAGTGTCTGAACTTGTGTACACGGAGAACTTATGTACTGGCAGCAAAGATCTGAGACTGATAAAACATGCATCCAGGTCAGGAACCAGCCATCAGCCTGGAAAATTTATCCATTAAAACAAGAAGTTAAGAACGGATGGAAAATTCATCCATTAAAACAAGAAGTTAAGAACGGATGGAAATTTCATCCATTAAAACAAGAAGTTAAGAACGGATGGAAATTTCATCCATTAAAACAAGAAGTTAAGAACGGATGGAAATTTTATCCATTAAAACAAGAAATTAAGAACGGATGGAAATTTTATCCATTAAAACAAGAAATTAAGAACGGATGGAAATTTTATCCATTAAAACAAGAAGTTAAGAACGGATGGAAATTTTATCCGAAAGGCAAAAGAAACAGTCGTGTTATTATTTCACCGGTGTAATTATATTCGGAATTCAGCTGAGAAGTACGTGCTGACAACAAGGAGTACATACTGACAGATATTAGAAGAATGAAACACTGGCCAGGTCCAGACTCTTGATCATCACGCCAGTGCAAGTTGGTGGACACTACTTACATGAAAAGAATGACCAAAATTTGTATAAAATTTATAAGTGAAAACTAATAATTTTATGTTTTTCTGATTTCTGCTTTTATCTCTTGACTCAGCGCAAACTTTTCGTTCTACGCAACACTTTAGCCGTAAAACTTTTTTAATTAGTTCCGCCATCTTGTTGTGATGTCACGTGTTTTGTTGTGTCTTTCTGTCTGATGAGTTTGTCTTCGCGCGTTAATGGATTTCTCTTTTTGTTTTGATGGAGTTGTAAAAACGTCGTTTGTTTGACACGAGTTTCCGTGATCTGACTTTTTTGTTGTTTTGTTCCGCTTCTCATCTAAACTTGATGCAAGTTTTTTAGTTCCTTCTGTCAGATGTGTAATACTAGTTTCTGCTCTCGTAAATTCTCTCAGAGATTTCGAGACCTCATTTTTTTTTTTCCCGTCTTTCAGAATCTAATTATAGTCTAGACGCAAACTTTGCTAAATCATCTTTCAGTTTAATTTTTAAACCTCTTTTTCTATCATCATCATCATCATCATCATCATCATCAAGTCATCTGCTCAGAGATGGCTGGTTTTACAATCTCCCTGTAACTGCGAGCTGCTGTTCTTTGTGGCCGATGCTGTGCAGACATCGTGTCGGCGTGGTAGCGGGTTATGGCGGCTACTTTTTTCAGTCCCGAGGTAAAGCTAAACAAGCAGGGGGTGTGTAATGCTTCTTTAGCAGACTCCACCACCATTAGCCAGGCTAGGCCTGTTAATGGGGGTACCACGGAGATGTGGGACAGAGTCTTGGTCTGCTATGTGTCGCTAACCTTGACCTTAGCGTATCAGCTATGGATCGCTAACCTTGATGCTGGTATATCAGCTATGGGTCGCTAACTCTGACCTGGCATATCAGCTATGGTTCGCTAACTCTGACGCTGGTATATCAGCTATGTGTCGCTAACTCTGACGCTGGTATATCAGCTATGTGTCGCTAACTCTGACGCTGGTATATCAGCTATGTGTCGCTAACTCTGACGCTGGTATATCAGCTATGTGTCGCTAACTCTGACGCTGGTATATCAGCTATGGGTCCCTAACTCTGACTCTGGTATATCAGCTATGGGTCCCTAACTCTGACTCTGGTATATTAGCTATGGGTCCCTAACTCTGACTCTGGTATATCAGCTATGTGTCCCTAACTCTGACTCTGGTATATCAGCTATGGGTCCCTAACTCTGACTCTGGTATATCAGCTATGGGTCCCTAACTCTGACTCTGGTATATCAGCTATGGGTCCCTAACTCTGACTCTGGTATATCAGCTATGGGTCCCTAACTCTGACTCTGGTATATCAGCTATGGGTCGCTAACTCTGACGCTGGTATATCAGCTATGTGTCGCTAACCTTGACCCTAGCGTATCAGCTATGGTTCGCTAACCTTGATGCTGGCATATCAGCTATGGGTCGCTAACTCTGACGCTGGTATATCAGCTATGGGTCGCTAACTCTGACTCTGGTATATCAGCTATGGGTCACTAACTCTTGACTCTGACATATCAGCTATGGGTCGCTAACTCTGACTCTGGTATATCAGCTATGGGTCACTAACTCTTGACTCTGACATATCAGCTATGGGTCGCTAACTCTGACGCTGGTATATCAGCTATGGGTCGCTAACTCTGACTCTGGTATATCAGCTATGGGTCACTAACTCTTGACTCTGACATATCAGCTATGGGTCGCTAACTCTGACTCTGGTATATCAGCTATGGGTCACTAACTCTTGACTCTGACATATCAGCTATGGGTCCCTAACTCTGACTCTGGTATATCAGCTATGGGTCGAGGATTGCCTCATTGGACAGGCATCATCACTCCCGCTTGCTCAAAGTAGGTGAGTGTATCTGCAGTCTCTGAGTGACTCAGGCACTTTCTGTGACTCAGACACTCTCTTTGTGACTCAGGCACTCTCTGTGACTCAGGTACTTTCTGTGACTCAGGCACTTTCTGTGACTCAGGCACTCTCTGTGACTCAGGCACTCTCTGTGACTCAGGCACTCTCTGTGACTCAGGTACTCTCTGTGACTCAGTCAGTGGCTGAACTTTCTCACTTCCCTGTGCTCAGTTTGTCCAGTCTGCTTAGGGAAAATACAGCGTTGACTCTGACTGCTGTAATAGTCCAGGCTTGTGTCTTCAAGATGTGCACAAGCTGACAAGATTATAAGCTGACTGTCTGACTGCCACAGTTAGGAGCAGAGTCAAGTATGCTTTTAAGTATTCTCCATCAGTGCCATTTTGTACCCTGGTGGAAGATGTGTTACAGTTGTCAGATATGGCAGAACATGTGTTCACATATATTCATATCACCAGCTGATGGAAGGTTTCTTTTACATGTAATTTCAGATAGTACTAAGTGACACTGCTTTCTCGAGCAAACACGAACTGTGCCAGTGAATCTTGTTATAAATATTTTCATTTGTTTGTTTAAATCACGCGTAACAATATATGTTGAAACCCCACACACGTAACAGTATGTGTTGAACCCCACACAGTAACAGTATATGTTGAACCCCACACATGTAACAGTATGTACTGAACCCCTCACATGTAACGGTATATGTTGAACCCCTCACATGTGACAGTATATGTTGAACCTCACACATGTGAAATATATTTTGAATCCCACACCTGTAACAGTGTATGTTGAATCCCACACCTGTAACAGAATATGTTGAATCCTACACATGTAACAGTGTATGTTGAATCCCACACCTGTAACAGAATATGTTGAATCCTACACATGTAACAGTGTATGTTGAATCCCACACATGTAACAGTATATGTTGAATCCCACACATGTAACAGTAAGTGTTGAATCCCACACATGTAACAGTATATGTTGAATCCTATACATGTAACAGTGTATGTTGAATCCCACACATGTAACAGTATGTGTTGAATCCCACACATGTAACAGTATATGTTGAATCCCACACATGTAACAGTGTATGTTGAATCCTACACCTGTAACAGTATGTGTTGAATCCCACACATGTAACAGTATATGTTGAATCCTATACATGTAACAGTGTATGTTGAATCCCACACATGTAACAGTATGTGTTGAATCCCACACATGTAACAGTATATGTTGAATCCCACACATGTAACAGTATATGTTGAATCCTACACCTGTAACAGTATGTGTTGAATCCCACACATGTAACAGTATATGTTGAATCCCACACATGTAACAGTATATGTTGAATCCTACACATGTAACAGTGTATGTTGAATCCCACACATGTAACAGTGTATGTTGAATCCCACACATGTAACAGTATATGTTGAATCCCACACATGTAACAGTATATGTTGAATCCCACACATGTAACAGTATATGTTGAATCCTACACATGTAACAGTATATGTTGAATCCCACACATGTAACAGTATATGTTGAATCCTACACATGTAACAGTATATGTTGAATCCCACACATGTAACAGTATATGTTGAATCCCACACATGTAACAGTATATGTTGAATCCCACACATGTAACAGTATATGTTGAATCCTACACATGTAACAGTATATGTTGAATCCTACACATGTAACAGTATATGTTGAATCCCACACATGTAATAGTATGTGTTGAATCCCACACATGTAATAGTATGTGTTGAACCCCAAACACGTGATTGTAACAACGTCCCTGAGATAGTGTTATAAAATGTTTTAAGTTATCCTTCTTAAGTAAAAAAAAAAAACTCAGAAGATTAACACATTAATACCGGGAAACTGAGTGGGAGTACAGATGTGTGAGGTTGTGAGACTAGGAAACTGAGTGGGAGTACAGATGTGTGGGACTGTGAGACTAGGAAACTGAGTGGGAGTACAGATGTGTGAGGCTGTGAGACTAGGAAACTGAGTGGGAGTACAGATGTGTGGGGTTGTGAGACTAGGAAACTGAGTGGGAGTACAGATGTGTGGGGTTGTGAGACTAGGAAACTGAGTGGGAGTACAGATGTGTGGGGTTGTGAGACTAGGAAACTGAGTGGGAGTACAGATGTGTGAGGTTGTGAGACTAGGAAACTGAGTGGGAGTACAGATGTGTGGGGTTGTGAGACTAGGAAACTGAGTGGGAGTACAGATGTGTGGGGCTGTGAGACTAGGAAACTGAGTGGGAGTACAGATGTGTGGGGCTGTGAGACTAGGAAACTGAGTGGGAGTACAGATGTGTGGGGCTGTGAGACTAGGAAACTGAGTGGGAGTACAGATGTGTGGGGTTGTGAGACTAGGAAACTGAGTGGGAGTACAGATGTGTGGGACTGTGAGACTGAGAAACTGAGTGGGAGTACAGATGTATGAGGCTGTGAGACTGAGAAACTGAGTGGGAGTACAGATGTATGAGGCTGTGAGACTGAGAAACTGAGTGGGAGTACAGATGTATGAGGCTGTGAGACTGAGAAACTGAGTGGGAGTACAGATGTATGAGGCTGTGAGACTGAGAAACTGAGTGGGAGTACAGATGTATGAGGCTGTGAGACTGAGAAACTGAGTGGGAGTACAGATGTATGAGGCTGTGAGACTGAGAAACTGAGTGGGAGTACAGATGGGTGGGGCTGTGAGACTGAGAAACTGAGTGAGAGTACAGATGTGTGAGGCTGTGCGACTATGAAACTGAGTGAGAGTACAGATGTGTGAGGCTGTGAGACTAGGAAACTGAGTGAGAGTACAGATGTGTGAGGCTGTGAGACTAGGAAACTGAGTGAGAGTACAGATGTGTGAGGCTATGAGACTGGACTGAGTGGAGACGGTATAAAGCACCCGAGTCTCTAGTAAGTTTAAGCTTTTTGTCTAGTGAACATGTAGTCTCGCCGTGTATTGTATAGTGAACGTGTAGTCACGCCGTGTATTGTCTAGTGAACATGTAGTCACGCCGTGTATTGTCTAGTGAACATGTAGTCACGCCGTGTATTGTCTAGTGAACATGTAGTCTCGCTGTGTATTGTCTAGTGAACATGTAGTCTCGCCGTGTAATGTCTAGTGAACGTGTAGTCACACCGTGTATTGTTTAGTGAACATGTAGTCTCGCTGTGTATTGTCTAGTGAACATGTAGTCACGCCGTGTATTGTCTAGTGAACATGTAGTCTCGCCGTGTAATGTCTAGTGAACGTGTAGTCACGTTGTGTATTGTCTGGTGAAAGTGTAGTCACGCCGTGTATTGTCTAAATAACATGTACTCATGCCTTGTATTGTCTAAATAACATGTAGTCACGCGGTGTATTGAGAGCAAAGATCTTTGGACATGTCTTCGTCTAGTGAAGTTTTGATTGCTTTGATGGTCCATTCAGCCATCAAGATTTGTGTGTTTGTGTGAGAATTCGTTCCGATCATTGTCATGTGCCATGTGACATGTCCATGTTTCATCATCATCATGATGCACGCATTAAAATGTTTCGATGTTGTTCGAGAAAGGCTTATAGGTTACTCCACCGTTTGGTATTCTCTCAGGGATTTGAGATGTTAAACTTTGGGGCCTGAAAAGATTCTGTCAGGACTGTTGTTGTTGTCATGGTAACCTTTGTATGACTTCACTAAAACCATCTCACTGAAGCATCCCCAGCTAAGTCGACCTAGAAATGGAGCATTAAAGTGCTGCCGTGATTACCACAATATGTCATGCCGGTACAAGTGATGCCGTGATCACCACAATATGTCATGCCGGTACAAGTGATGCCGTGATTACCACAATATGTCACGCCGGTACAAGTGATGCCGTGATTACCACAATGTCAAGCCGGTACAAGTGATGCCGTGATTACCACAATGTCAAGCCGGTACAAGTGATGCCGTGATTACCACAATGTCACGCCGGTACAAGTGATGCCGTGATCACCACAATATGTCACGCCGGTACAAGTGATGCCGTGATCACCACAATATGTCACGCCGGTACAAGTGATGCCGTGATCACCACAATATGTCACGCCGGTACAAGTGATGCCGTGATCACCACAATATGTCACGCCGGTACAAGTGATGCCGTGATCACCACAATATGTCACGCCGGTACAAGTGATGCCGTGATCACCACAATGTCAAGCCGGTACAAGTGATGCCGTGATCACCACAATATGTCACGCCGGTACAAGTGATGCCGTGGCCGCCACTAAGCCACGACGGTTAAACAACTTCTCGCTGAGCTCTCGGGCTTGCCAACCCCTGTATGAGAAACACTGATCCAGCTGCGTCATTTGTCTGGTACCTCTTCGTGCAGAAAGTGTGCCAGGCTAACTGACTCCACAAGACAATCATACAGATACCGGCAAGACACACATCAGCAAGACAAAGAGGTTTTGTTGAATAACTTGTCTCTGAGGTCGCGGTTCCTCTTTATCCCGTCTTTCTCTGAGGTCGCAGTTCCTTTTTATCCCGTCTTTCTCTGAGGTTGCAGTTCCTCTTTATCCCGTCTTTCTCTGAGGTAGCAGTTCCTCTTTATCCCGTCTTTCTCTGAGGTTGCAGTTCCTCTTTACCCCGTCTTTCTCTGAGGTCGCAGTTCCTCTTTATCCCGTCTTTCTCTGAGGTCGCAGTTTCTCTTTATCCCGTCTTTCTCTGAGGTCGCAGTTCCTCTTTACCCCGTCTTTCTCTGAGGTCGCAGTTCCTCTTTACCCCGTCTTCTCTCGTGTTTGTCTGCCCCAGCTTACATCGCAGCAGACTTCCACGTCCCTGCTTGTGACCTCATTGTTTCAGGTTAAAGTTTCCTGACGCACTGGTCTATGTTTAGTGCTCCTGAGAATGTTGGTATGAGCAGAAAGCGCTGTTGTGTTATCTCAACCACCAATCACTGGGCCAGGAGCTGGTTTGACGGTAGATCAGCTTTTACAACGCTCCGCTGTAATAATTATTTGTGAGCAAAGACTGTCCGGACTAGTAGCGTGACGCGGAGCATGTCTAGTGAACGTGTAGTCACACCGTGTATTGTTTAGTGAACATGTAGTCTCGCTGTGTATTGTCTAGTGAACATGTAGTCACGCCGTGTATTGTCTAGTGAACATGTAGTCACGCTGTGTATTGTCTAGTGAACATGTAGTCACGCCGTGTATTGTCTAGTGAACATGTAATCACGCCGTGTATTGTCTAGTGAACATGTAATCACGCCGTGTATTGTCTAGTGAACGTGTAGTCACGTTGTGTATTGTCTGGTGAAAGTGTAGTCACGCCGTGTATTGTCTAAATAACATGTACTCATGCCTTGTATTGTCTAAATAACATGTAGTCACGCGGTGTATTGAGAGCAAAGATCTTTGGACATGTCTTCGTCTAGTGAAGTTTTGATTGCTTTGATGGTCCATTCAGCCATCAAGATTTATGTGTTTGTGTGAGAATTCGTTCCGATCATTGTCATGTGCCATGTGACATGTCCATGTTTCATCATCATCATGATGCACGCATTAAAATGTTTCGATGTTGTTCGAGAAAGGCTTATAGGTTACTCCACCGTTTGGTATTCTCTCAGGGATTTGAGATGTTAAACTTTGGGGCCTGAAAAGATTCTGTCAGGACTGTTGTTGTTGTCATGGTAATCTTTGTATGACTTCACTAAAACCATCTCACTGAAGCATCCCCAGCTAAGTCGACCTAGAAATGAAGCATTAAAGTGCTGCCGTGATTACCACAATATGTCATGCCGGTACAAGTGATGCCGTGATCACCACAATATGTCATGCCGGTACAAGTGATGCCGTGATTACCACAATATGTCACGCCGGTACAAGTGATGCCGTGATTACCACAATGTCAAGCCGGTACAAGTGATGCCGTGATTACCACAATGTCAAGCCGGTACAAGTGATGCCGTGATTACCACAATGTCACGCCGGTACAAGTGATGCCGTGATCACCACAATATGTCACGCCGGTACAAGTGATGCCGTGATCACCACAATATGTCACGCCGGTACAAGTGATGCCGTGATCACCACAATATGTCACGCCGGTACAAGTGATGCCGTGATCACCACAATATGTCACGCCGGTACAAGTGATGCCGTGATCACCACAATATGTCACGCCGGTACAAGTGCTGCCGTGACCACCACAATGTCACGCCGGTACAAGTGATGCCGTGATCACCACAATATGTCACGCCGGTACAAATGATGCCGTGGCCACCACTAAGCCACGACGATTAAACAACTTCTCGCTGAACTCTCGGGCTTGCCAACCCCTGTATGAGAAACACTGATCCAGCTGCGTCATTTGTCTGGTACCTCTTCGTGCAGAAAATGTGCGAGGCTAACTGACTCCACAAGACAATCATACAGATACCGGCAAGACACACATGAGCAAGACAAAGAGGTTTTGTTGAATAACTTGTCTCTGAGGTCGCGGTTCCTCTTTATCCCGTCTTTCTCTGAGGTCGCAGTTCCTTTTTATCCCGTCTTTCTCTGAGGTCGCAGTTCCTCTTTATCCCGTCTTTTTCTGAGGTCGCAGTTCCTCTTTATCCCGTCTTTCTCTGAGGTTGCAGTTCCTCTTTACCCCGTCTTTCTCTGAGGTCGCAGTTCCTCTTTATCCCGTCTTTCTCTGAGGTCGCAGTTTCTCTTTATCCCGTCTTTCTCTGAGGTCGCAGTTCCTCTTTACCCCGTCTTTCTCTGAGGTCGCAGTTCCTCTTTACCCCGTCTTCTCTCGTGTTTGTCTGCCCCAGCTTACATCGCAGCAGACTTCCACGTCCCTGCTTGTGACCTCATTGTTTCAGGTTAAAGTTTCCTGACGCACTGGTCTATGTTTAGTGCTCCTGAGAATGTTGGTATGAGCAGAAAGCGCTGTTGTGTTATCTCAACCACCAATCACTGGGCCAGGAGCTGGTTTGACGGTAGATCAGCTTTTACAACGCTCCGCTGTAATAATTATTTGTGAGCAAAGACTGTCCGGACTAGTAGCGTGACGCGGAGCATGACGGGAGAGATTACGTTGTAGATACAGTATTCTCACCAGTTTCTACCATATCATCATCATGTGCCATGCCTGCAGGTCTTAGCTGTGACATTGTTCCATTATTCTTGGTCTGTGATAGTGTCAAACCACGGAGAAAATATTTTTTATCATCTCGTCGTTTTAGACTGCCCATCTTGTCTCTTGACTCTCTTGTCTCTTTTTCCATGTATCTTACCAGTTGTCTCTCTTTCCATGTATCATACCAGCTGTCTCTCTTTCCATGTATCATACCAGTTGTCTCTCTTTCCGTGTATCTTACCAGTTGTCTCTCTTTCCATGTATCATACCAGTTGTCTCTCTTTCCGTGTATCTTACCAGTTGTCTCTCTTTTCGTGTATCATACCAGTTGTCTCTCTTTCCATGTATCATACCAGTTGTCTCTCTTTCCGTGTATCTTACCAGTTGTCTCTCTTTCCGTGTATCATACCAGTTGTCTCTCTTTCCGTGTATCTTACCAGTTGTCTCTCTTTCCATGTATCATACCAGCTGTCTCTCTTTCCATGTATCTTACCAGCTGTCTCTCTTTCCATGTATCTTACCAGGTGTCTGTTTTTCCATGTATCTTACCAGCTGTCTGTTTTTCCATGTATCTTACCGGCTGTCTTTCGCTCCATGTATCTTAACAGCTGTCTTTCTCTCCATGTATCTTAACAGCTGTCTTTCTCTCCATGTATCTTAACAGCTGTCTTTCTCTCCATGTATCTTAACAGCTGTCTTTCTCTCTATGTATCTTACCAGCTGTCTCTGTCTCCATGTATCTTACCAGCTGTGTCTCTTTCCTTGTATCTTACCAGCTGTGTCTCTTTCCGTGTATCTTACCAGCTGTCTCTGTCTCCATGTATCTTACCAGCTGTCTGTTTTTCCATGTATCTTACCAGCTGTCTCTGTCTCCATGTATCTTACCAGCTGTGTCTCTTTCTTTGTATCTTACCAGCTGTGTCTCTTTCCGTGTATCTTACCAGCTGTCTCTGTCTCCATGTATCTTACCAGCTGTCTGTTTTTCCATGTATCTTACCAGCTGTCTCTGTCTCCATGTATCTTACCAGCTGTGTCTCTTTCCTTATATCTTACCAGCTGTGTCTCTTTCCTTATATCTTACCAGCTGTCTGTTTTTCCATGTATCTTACCAGCTGTCTGTCTCCATGTATCTTACCAGCTGTCTGTCTCCATGTATCTTACCAGCTGTCTGTCTCCATGTATCTTACCAGCTGTCTGTCTCCATGTATCTTACCAGCTGTCTGTTTTTCCATGTATCTTACCAGCCGTTCAATGGACTGCCGTTTTCTTGTGTTTGATCAGATGTTGCCTCCGTTGACTTGTGTTCTTCAGTTCATGATGTTCTTACACGTTTCTGGTAGAAGGCCGCACCTGTGTTGTGTGTACATATCTTAGACCAGTTCATTGTCCTTGATTCACTTCCAGAGAGTAAGGTGAACTCAGCATTTCCCAACTCATTTTCTGCTTTTCAGAGTCAGAGGTGCAGACATGTTATCTGACAAAAGAAAGATGTCTCTCACTTATTTGAAAACTGTCTTGGCTTAGCATGTTCAGATTTTTTTTTCGTCTTTACTTCTTGCATTTCTCACCTGATATTTACCTGCGCGGCCGTAAATATGTGCCTGTCTCCAAACCGTTCTGTGAACTTTAACATTAGGTTTAGACGAGTTCTTCTGCCGGCACAGGTAAGTCTCAAATCATCAAAGCCAAAGAGACGTACCCGAGCCATATCTTGCTGAGGTACTGGATGAACATACACACATCACTGAGCCAGATATAGCTTTAATTATGACAGATATCTACTGGAGGTAGTATACAGACATCACTAATTCAGATATTGCTTTAATTATGACAGATATCTACTGGAGGTAGTATACAGACATCACTGAGCCAGATATAGCTTTAATTATGACAGATATCTACTGGAGGTAGTATACAGACATCACTAATTCAGATATTGCTTTAATTATGACAGATATCTACTGGAGGTAGTATACACACATCACTGAGCCAGATATAGCTTTAATTATGACAGATATCTACTGGAGGTAGTATACAGACATCACTGAGCCAGATATAGCTTTAATTATGACAGATATCTACTGGAGGTAGTATACAGACATCACTGAGCCAGATATAGCTTTGATTATGACAGATATCTACTGGAGGTAGTATACAGACATCACTAATTCAGATATAGCTTTAATTATGACAGATATCTACTGGAGGTAGTATACAGACATCACTAATTCAGATATTGCTTTAATTATGACAGATATCTACTGGAGGTAGTATACACACATCACTGAGTCAGATATAGCTTTAATTATGACAGATATCTACTGGAGGTAGTATACACACATCACTAATTCAGATATTGCTTTAATTATGACAGATATCTACTGGAGGTAGTATACAGACATCACTAATTCAGATATTGCTTTAATTATGACAGATATCTACTGGAGGTAGTATACAGACATCACTAATTCAGATATAGCTTTAATTATGACAGATATCTACTGGAGGTAGTATACAGACATCACTAATTCAGATATTGCTTTAATTATGACAGATATCTACTGGAGGTAGTATACAGACATCACTAATTCAGATATAGCTTTAATTATGACAGATATCTACTGGAGGTAGTATACAGACATCACTAATTCAGATATTGCTTTAATTATGACAGATATCTACCGGAGGTAGTATACACACATCACCGATTCAGATATTGCTTTAATTATGACAGATAGCTAAAACATCACCATCATCATCAGGAGCCGTGCCGACTGGCGATGGCTACTATGCTTCTCCAGATTACACGATCCTTTCATCAGCTCAGTTGGTGATCTCCTCTCACACCATCCCGTCAGACTGTCCAATATCATTTCTCTTGGTCTTCCTCTTGATCTTCTTCCTTCTATTTCTCCTGTTGTTATAATATTTTCAATGCCCCCTCTTCTCACAGATATCTACTTTAGTATAAAGAAATCACCGATTCAGATATTGCTTTAATTATGACAGATATCTACTTCAGGTAGTTTGACAACAGCACTAAAAGAAATACAAATGTAAGGCTCTACTGTGCTATTACTACAAATATGAGATTGTACTGTCATATTTTTATGAACATGAGATTGTACTCTGTTATTACTACAAATATGGAAGTGTACTGTGTTATTACTATATATATTTGAATGTACTGTGCTATTACTGGAAATATGAGATATACTGTCGTATTTTTAGGTACATGAGATTGTACTCTGTTATTACTACAAATATATGAATGCACTGTGTTATTACTACAAATATAGGAATGCACTGTGTTATTACTACAGATGTGGGAATGTACTGTGTACTGTTACAAAAAACCTGACGATTTCACTAAGGAAAATCCATGCATCAAACTAACAAGAAAAATAAGAGTAGGAGCATGGAATGTAAGAAGTATGTATGAGGGAAAGTATCAAATAATAAGTGATGAGATGAAAAGAACGGGGATACACATTTTGAGAATCTGCAAACATCGATGGAAAGGATCAGGACATTTCAAGAGCGAGAAAAATAATATCTTTATATACTCTAGTGGAGAATTAGGAGGAAAGAATGGAGTGGCTTTTTACTTGGACAAATCAACATCAAAAGTATATTACAAGCCAGTAGGCGATAAAATCTTCACTATCAGACTTAAAGGCACTCCTAGAAATGTAACAATCATCCAGATATATGCACCTACGTCAGCAGCAGAAGAAGAGGAAGTAGAAGACTTTTATAACACACTGAAAACGACGATAGACCAGGTACGGAAAAATAATACTGTACTATGTAATGGGCGATTTTAATGCAAAGATTGGTACAGAAAGAGAAGACGAAGGATATGTTTTGGGGAAATTTAATATAGGACAAAGAAATCAGGCAGGTGACAATCTAATGGCGTTTTACATGGAAAATGAGCTAATGGTCGCTAACAAACTTTTTAGACAACATCCAAGAAAACAGTACACATGTATGAAACAACTGACTGTGAAAGCAGAAATCAACAGTGTGAATTATTATTGGAGGAGAAAGAACCCGAACCAACAATAGAAGAAGTTTTACGGGCAATAAAAGAAAATCTGAAAAATAATAAATCACCAGGATGTGATGAGATAACAGCTGAACTTATTAAAGCAGGAGGAAAGGAATGTGCAAGAATCTATCATGCACTATGTAAAAAGATATGACATTCAGGTATTTGGCCAAAAGAATGGAAAAGAACTGTATTCATACCACTGCCAAAAAAGGGTAACCTGAAATTATGCACAAACTACAGAACCGTTGCCCTGATTAGTCATGCCAGTAAAATTCTGTTAAAAATCATAATGAGTAGACTTCATAAGAAAATAGAAGAAGTCAATATGGTCCAAGCTGGTTTCAGGCAAGGAAGAGGATCAAGAGATCATATTTTCAGTATAAGATTAATAATACAGAAAAGCTGAGAATTTAATGTGAATCTATCTTTATCTTCTATAGACTACTCAAAAGTATTTCACTGTGTACAACACCAGAAAATCTGGGAAATAATTTTTAAAAAAAAGAGATTTCCAACACATTTGTTAAAATTAACATCACTGCTGTATCTAGACCAACAGGCAGCAGTAAGAATAAATGGTGAAACAACAACTTGGTTTGACATAAAACAAGAGGTCCGTCAGGGGTGCATATTGTCACCTTAATTTAACTTGTATACTGAAAATATAATGAGGAATGTCAGAGAAGGTGTATACAAAGAATATTATGATGCCATAACAATTGGAGGTTATGAAATACTAGAGATTAGATATGCTGGTAGCACAGTATTACTGTCCACAACACAAAAAGGAATGGAAAAACTAATTATGTCAGTCCGTAAGAATAGAAAAGAGCAAAATCTTTATCTTAATGGGAATGTACTGTGTACTGTTACAAAAAACCTGACGATTTCACTAAGGAAAATCCATGCATCAAACTAACAAGAAAAATAAGAGTAGGAGCATGGAATGTAAGAAGTATGTATGAGGGAAAGTATCAAATAATAAGTGATGAGATGAAAAGAACGGGGATACACATTTTGAGAATCTGCAAACATCGATGGAAAGGATCAGGACATTTCAAGAGCGAGAAAAATAATATCTTTATATACTCTAGTGGAGAATTAGGAGGAAAGAATGGAGTGGCTTTTTACTTGGACAAATCAACATCAAAAGTATATTACAAGCCAGTAGGCGATAAAATCTTCACTATCAGACTTAAAGGCACTCCTAGAAATGTAACAATCATCCAGATATATGCACCTACGTCAGCAGCAGAAGAAGAGGAAGTAGAAGACTTTTATAACACACTGAAAACGACGATAGACCAGGTACGGAAAAATAATACTGTACTATGTAATGGGCGATTTTAATGCAAAGATTGGTACAGAAAGAGAAGACGAAGGATATGTTTTGGGGAAATTTAATATAGGACAAAGAAATCAGGCAGGTGACAATCTAATGGCGTTTTACATGGAAAATGAGCTAATGGTCGCTAACAAACTTTTTAGACAACATCCAAGAAAACAGTACACATGTATGAAACAATTGACTGTGAAAGCTGAAATCAACAGTGTGAATTATTATTGGAGGAGAAAGAACCCGAACCAACAATAGAAGAAGTTTTACTGGCAATAAAAGAAAATCTGAAAAATAAAAAATCACCAGGATGTGATGAGATAACAGCTGAAGTTATTAAAGCAGGAGGAAAGGAATGTGCAAGTCTATCAAGCATTATGTAAAAAGATATGACATTCAGGTATTTGGCCAAAAGAATGGAAAAGAACTGTATTCATACCACTGCCAAAAAAGGGTAACCTGAAATTATGCACAAACTACAGAACTGTTGCCCTGGTTAGTCACGCCAGTAAAATTCTGTTAAAAATCATAATGAGTAGACTTCATAAGAAAATAGAAGAAGAAGTCAATATGGTTCAAGCTGGTTTCAGGCAAGGAAGAGGATCAAGAGATCATATTTTCAGTATAAGATTAATAATACAGAAAAGCTGAGAATTTAATGTGAATCTATCTTTATCTTCTATAGACTACTCAAAAGTATTTCATTGTGTACAACACCAGAAAATTTGGGAAATAATTTTTTAAAAAAAGAGATTTCCAACACATTTGATAAAATTAACATCACTGCTGTATCTAGACCAACAGGCAGCAGTAAGAATAAATGGTGAAACAACAACTTGGTTTGACATAAAACAAGGGGTCCGTCAGGGGTGCATATTGTCACCCTACTTATTTAACTTGTATACTGAAAATATAATGAGGAATGTTAGAGAAGATGTAGACAAAGAATATTATGATGCCATAACAATTGGAGGTTATGAAATACCAGAGATTAGATATGCTGGTAGCACAGTATTACTGTCCACAACACAAAAAGGAATGGAAAAACTAATTATGTCAGTCCGTAAGAATAGAAAAGAGCAAAATCTTTATCTTAATGGGAATAAAACTAAATTAATGACAACTGACAAAACAAATAAGGCAGCTGAAATATGTAACAATGAGGAAAGACTGGAAGAAGTGCAGAGTTTTGAATATCTTGGATCACTACTAACTAATAATGGAGATACAATGAGGGAAATTAAAAGGAGGACATCTATCGCTCTTCAGAAAGTAAAACAACTAAAGAATCTGTGGAGAGGAACAGACAGAACTACAAAAACAACATTTTTAAGGGCATGCATCTTTCCCATCGCAACATATGCCCGTGAGACTTGGACACTTAACAAAAGAGCCGAGATACACATAAATGCCTTTGAATGTATATGCTACAGAAGAGTTCTTCATATATCATGGACACAAAAAAAAAGAACAAATATATCCATACTACTAGAACTTAATATTGAAGAAGGCTGGCTAGTAAAGAGGATTAAACAAAGAAAACTTAAATATTTTGGACACATTAAACGCCGCGATAATCTAGAGAAGATCA
This sequence comes from Achatina immaculata, assembly GCA_009760885.1. Taxonomy (NCBI): domain Eukaryota; kingdom Metazoa; phylum Mollusca; class Gastropoda; order Stylommatophora; family Achatinidae; genus Lissachatina; species Lissachatina immaculata. Next base: position 43,224,796 of record CM019691.1, on the reverse strand, counting down.
TCTTGGAAGGGTACATAATGGAAGAAAGAAAGAGATGAAGACAAAGGTGAAGATGGCTGCAAGACATCGTTGATAATCTACAAATGGATGCATCAGCAGCAGGCCATCTTGCTCACAACCGAGAGGCCTACAGGAAGTGCTGTTAGGGAGGCAAAGTTCTGCAAGGACATGCTAATGACCGAATTACTCACCGTTATTAGTACAAATATAATACTGTACTGCGCTAGTAATACAAATGTGAGATTTTACTGTCATATTATTAGCAACATGAGATTGTCTCTGTTATTACTACAAATATGGGAATGTAGTGTTATTACCACAAATGTGAGATTGTATTCTGTTATTACTACAAATATGAAACTATATTGTGCAAATGCTAGAAAATTGAGATTGTACTTTGCTATTATTACAAATATGAGATTCTATTGCGATACTGCTAAAATATGAGACTGTATTATGCATATGTTATTACTAGAAATATGAGGTAACATTTTCTAAAAATAATTCTATATATAATTGTTTACATTTGTCCTGTAGTTTTGCGAATTATTTCCAGAATTTTTCATTCTCGACCTCTTGTGTCTCTACATTCTCATCTCTCTTTCTCTCTCTTTGCCTCTCCTTGACTCTTTCTCTTTAACTCTCTCTCTCTCTCTCTCTTTCTCGTTCATTCTGTCTGTCTCTTTTTCTTTCTCTTTCTCTCCATTTCTCATATTTCTCTCCCTCTTTCTCTATCTCTCTGTCTCTTTATCTGTCTCTTTCTCTCTTTCTTGTATTTCTCTCCTCTATCTATCTATCTATCTATCTATCTATCTATCTATCTATCTATCTATCTATCTATCTATCTATCTATCTATCTATCTATCTATCTATCTGTCTGTCTGTCTGTCTGTCTGTCTATCTATCTATCTATCTATCTATCTATCTATCTATCTATCTATCTATCTATCTATGTCTGTAAAATACACTACTTTTATCATGCGTGTAAAATTCTGTCTTATTTTATGTCTTCATTTCTGTCTTAGCGTACTGCTCTGTCTTTACCCTAAACTCTCCTGGTCTTTGTGTCTAGATTTTCTCGGCTGCCCGACTCTCCTTGTCTAGACATCACTGCCTGTTCTCTCTTTCTCTCTCTCTCTCTCTCTCTCTCTCTCTCTCTGTGCTTCTTCTTCTTCTAGTTTTAATTATTTTCTGTTAAAGGAAATATTTCTCCCACTCATTTATTTCTTACTCTCTTTCTCTCTCTCTCTCTCTCTCTCTCTCTCTCTCTCTCTCTCTCTGTGTGCTTCTTCTAGTTTTAATTGCTTTCTGTAAAAGCACTATTTCTCCCACTCATTTATTTCTTACTCTCTTTCTCTGTCTCTCTCTCTCTCTCTCTCTCTCTCTCTCTCTGTGTGCTTCTTCTAGTTTTAATTGTTTACTGTAAAAGCACTATTTCTCCCACTCATTTATTTCTTACTCTCTTTCTCTGTCTCTCTCTCTCTCTCTCTCCTCTCTCTCTCTCTCTCTCTCTCTCTCTCTCTCTCTGTGCTTCTTCTAGTTTTAATTGTTTACTGTAAAAGCACTATTTCTCCCACTCATTTCTTTATTTCTTACTCTCTTTCTTTCTTTCTTTCTTTCTTTCCTGCCTTTATCTCTCCGCCGTCCCACTTCTATCACGTGACCCAAACTCAGATTGGGTTATAAATCCTTCCACTGAATTCACTACGAGGCTGGCGATAGAAATACCCCGGAAGCAGTTGTGACCCGTGCACTAGACATGTCTGAATATTAATTTAGCAAAACACAACTAAGCTCTTCATTCTTAATTGATTTGTAAAAAAGCTGCTCTTATTTTATCGCTCCCCGAGTTTTATCAAATTAAGCACCAGGTTCAAGGTCAATGTCAAGGCAACAAATGAATAAATACATTAAAAAAATAACAATAAGACTTTGCAGGAGGAAAACAGTCTCGACTGACATGATATCATCATCATCATCATCATCATGAGTAGGAATCTTTCTTGAAATAAAAAAAAACAGAGTGTAAACAAAGTGTACGTTTAAAATCTTAGATCTGTGTAAAGAGTGTAGGTTTGGAATTTTAGATCTGTGTAAAGAGTGTAGGTTTGGAATTTTAGATCTGTGTAAAGAGTGTAGCTTTTGAATCTTAGATCAGTGTAAAGAGTGTAGGTTTTGAATCTTAGATCTGTGTAAAGAGTGTAGGTTTGGAATCTTAGATCTGTGTAAAGAGTGTAGCTTTTGAATCTTAGATCAGTGTAAAGAGTGTAGGTTTTGAATCTTAGATCTGTGTAAAGAGTGTAGGTTTGGAATCTTAGATCTGTGTAAAGAGTGTAGGTTTGGAATTTTAGATCTGTGTAAAGAGTGTAGCTTTTGAATCTTAGATCAGTGTAAAGAGTGTAGGTTTTGAATCTTAGATCTGTGTAAAGAGTGTAGGTTTGGAATCTTAGATCTGTGTAAAGAGTGTAGGTTTGGATTCTTAGATCTGTGTAAAGAGTGTAGGTTTGGAATTTTAGATCTGTGTAAAGAGTGTAGCTTTTGAATCTTAGATCAGTGTAAAGAGTGTAGGTTTGGAATCTTAGATCTGTGTAAAGAGTGTAGGTTTGGAATTTTAGATCTGTGTAAAGAGTGTAGCTTTTGAATCTTAGATCAGTGTAAAGAGTGTAGGTTTTGAATCTTAGAACTGTGTAAAGAGTGTAGGTTTGGAATCTTAGATCTGTGTAAAGAGTGTAGGTTTGGAATTTTAGATCTGTGTAAAGAGTGTAGCTTTTGAATCTTAGATCAGTGTAAAGAGTGTAGCTTTTGAATTTTAGATCTGTGTAAAGAGTGTAGGTTTTGAATCTTAGATCTGTGTAAAGAGTGTAGCTTTTGAATCTTAGATCTGTGTAGAGAGTGTAGGTTTGGAATCTTAGATCTGTGTAGGGAGTGTAGGTTTGGAATCTTAGATCTGTGTAGGGAGTGTAGGTTTGGAATCTTAGATCTGTGTAGGGAGTGTAGGTTTGGAATCTTAGATCTGTGTAGGGAGTGTAGGTTTGGAATCTTAGATCTGTGTAGGGAGTGCAGGTTTGGAATTTTAGATCTGTGTAGAGAGTGTAGGTTTGGAATCTTAGATCTGTGTAGGGAGTGTAGGTTTGGAATCTTAGATCTGTGTAGGGAGTGCAGGTTTGGAATTTTAGATCTGTGTAGGGAGTGTAGGTTTGGAATCTTAGATCTGTGTAGGGAGTGTAGGTTTGGAATCTTAGATCTGTGTAGGGAGTGCAGGTTTGGAATCTTAGATCTGTGTAGAGAGTATAGGTTTGGAATCTTAGATCTGTGTAGGGAGTGTAGGTTTGGAATCTTAGATCTGTGTAGAGAGTGTAGGTTTGGAATCTTAGATCTGTGTAGGGAGTGCAGGTTTGGAATATATAATATGATTGTTTTTCCATCCCCGAATTTGCGAGTTTTCATTCTGGTCTTCTCTAGATGTTTGACATTTGTAATTTAAGAAGATTGTTCTGAACCTGGCACGTTATATAGATGACAGAAGCCTGACACCGGCTGTGCCGCGTTGAAGTGTCTTTCCAATTTTGACAGAAGGAATAAAAGAAAGTAGGTTTGAAGTACACTTCAGCTGTAGGTGGAGTGTGGCTCACCATAAAGTGGCTTTAACATGAAGTAGGTGGAGTGTGGCTCACCATAAAGTGGCGTAACAGATATACAACTCTCAGTAACAGATATACAACTCTCAGTAACAGATATACAACTCTCAGTAACAGATATACAACTCTCAGTAACAGATATACAACTCTCAGTAACAGATATACAACTCTCAGTAACAGATATACAACTCTCAGTAACAGATATACAACTCTCAGTAACAGATATACAACTCTCAGTAACAGATATACAACTCTCAGTAACAGATATACAACTCTCAGTAACAGATATACAACTCTCAGTAACAGATATACAACTCTCAGTAACAGATATACAACTCTCAGTAACAGATATACAACTCTCAGTAACAGATATACAACTCTCAGTAACAGATATACAACTCTCAGTAACAGATATACAACTCTCAGTAACAGATATACAACTCTCAGTAACAGATATACAACTCTCAGTAACAGATATACAACTCTCAGTAACAGATATACAACTCTCAGTAACAGATATACAACTCTCAGTAACAGATATACAACTCTCAGTAACAGATATACAACTCTCAGTAACAGATATACAACTCTCAGTAACAGATATACAACTCTCAGTAACAGATATACAACTCTCAGTAACAGATATACAACTCTCAGTAACAGATATACAACTCTCAGTAACAGATATACAACTCTCAGTAACAGATATACAACTCTCAGTAACAGATATACAACTCTCAGTAACAGATATACAACTCTCAGTAACAGATATACAACTCTCAGTAACAGATATACAACTCTCAGTAACAGATATACAACTCTCAGTAACAGATATACAACTCTCAGTAACAGATATACAACTCTCAGTAACAGATATACAACTCTCAGTAACAGATATACAACTCTCAGTAACAGATATACAACTCTCAGTAACAGATATACAACTCTCAGTAACAGATATACAACTCTCAGTAACAGATATACAACTCTCAGTAACAGATATACAACTCTCAGTAACAGATATACAACTCTCAGTAACAGATATACAACTCTCAGTAACAGATATACAACTCTCAGTAACAGATATACAACTCTCAGTAACAGATATACAACTCTCAGTAACAGATATACAACTCTCAGTAACAGATATACAACTCTCAGTAACAGATATACAACTCTCAGTAACAGATATACAACTCTCAGTAACAGATATACAACTCTCAGTAACAGATATACAACTCTCAGTAACAGATATACAACTCTCAGTAACAGATATACAACTCTCAGTAACAGATATACAACTCTCAGTAACAGATATACAACTCTCAGTAACAGATATACAACTCTCAGTAACAGATATACAACTCTCAGTAACAGATATACAACTCTCAGTAACAGATATACAACTCTCAGTAACAGATATACAACTCTCAGTAACAGATATACAACTCTCAGTAACAGATATACAACTCTCAGTAACAGATATACAACTCTCAGTAACAGATATACAACTCTCAGTAACAGATATACAACTCTCAGTAACAGATATACAACTCTCAGTAACAGATATACAACTCTCAGTAACAGATATACAACTCTCAGTAACAGATATACAACTCTCAGTAACAGATATACAACTCTCAGTAACAGATATACAACTCTCAGTAACAGATATACAACTCTCAGTAACAGATATACAACTCTCAGTAACAGATATACAACTCTCAGTAACAGATATACAACTCTCAGTAACAGATATACAACTCTCAGTAACAGATATACAACTCTCAGTAACAGATATACAACTCTCAGTAACAGATATACAACTCTCAGTAACAGATATACAACTCTCAGTAACAGATATACAACTCTCAGTAACAGATATACAACTCTCAGTAACAGATATACAACTCTCAGTAACAGATATACAACTCTCAGTAACAGATATACAACTCTCAGTAACAGATATACAACTCTCAGTAACAGATATACAACTCTCAGTAACAGATATACAACTCTCAGTAACAGATATACAACTCTCAGTAACAGATATACAACTCTCAGTAACAGATATACAACTCTCAGTAACAGATATACAACTCTCAGTAACAGATATACAACTCTCAGTAACAGATATACAACTCTCAGTAACAGATATACAACTCTCAGTAACAGATATACAACTCTCAGTAACAGATATACAACTCTCAGTAACAGATATACAACTCTCAGTAACAGATATACAACTCTCAGTAACAGATATACAACTCTCAGTAACAGATATACAACTCTCAATCCTCACAAATGTATTGTCATACACGCTGAAGTGTGGCCAATAAATTAGCTGGTAAAACCTCTTTCAAAGGTCTAACAGCCGGGACGGAAACGATATCCTATAAACTCTGAAACTGTCATCACAAATCAGTTTCTCGCGGATACAAAGTAAACATTAATGTTGGCCCGGCTCAAAGTTTGTATATAAAATATCAGAAAAGTGAATCAAAGGGTCAGAGACTGGTTGTCATAAGTAATAGGTAAATTAAAGCGCCAGAGACTGGTTGTCTTAATAAGTGAATCAAAGAGTCAGAGACTAGTTGTCATAAGTAATAAATGAATCAAAGCATGAGTCAATTGCTCTAAGGGACTCATTCATTCATTTGCATGTCCCTTGCGAACTTTGCCTCCCTAACAGCACTCCCCTAGGCCTCTCGGTTGCGAGCAAGATGGCCTGCTGCTGCTGCATCCATTTGCAGATCATCAACGATGTCTTGCAGCCATCTTCGCCTTGGTCTTCCTCTTTTTCTTTTTCCCATTATGTATCCTTCCAAAATGATCTTCTCTAGATTATGACGTTTAATGTGTCCAAAACATTTAAGTTTTCTTTGTTTAATCCTCTTTACTAGCCAGCCTTCTTCAATATTAAGTTCTTGTAGTATGGATATATTTGTTCTTTTTTGTGTCCATGATATTAGAAGAACTCTTCTGTAGCATACACATTCAAAGGCATTTATGTGTTTCTCAGCTGTTTTGTTAAGTGTCCAGGTCTCACGGGCATATGTTGCAATGGGAAAGATGCATGGCCTTAAAAAATCTTATTTTTGTAGTTCTATCTGTTCCTCTCCACAGATTCTTTAGCTGTTTTACTTTCCGAAGAGCGATAAATGTCCTTCTAAGGGATTACAAACATGAAATTAATAAATTTCTTACTTCAGCTCACAGTCACAGACATACAATTGACATACAATTCTCAGTCACACATATACAACTTTCATTCAAATATATACAACTCTCAGTAACAGATATACAACTCTCAATCACTCACAAATGTATTGTCATACACGCTGAAGTGTGGCCAATAAATTAGCTGGTAAAACCTCTTTCAAAGGTCCTAATAGCACTTAGAAGAGGAACTGAAAAATCGCTCATAAAAAATCAAAATGCAATCACTTGATCAAATCAAGCGAAGTTATCTCCGCTTGCCTCAGCGTCGTAAACCACCAATTTACCCAGTCTCTTGCCATCCAACTTCAGGTTGCCAGATTATTTCAAACCAAATATTGTCGTTAACTGCGCCATCTTTAATGGGTCACTTCCGCTGTGCACGAATTGGCCAATCACAGACTGCCATATTCAGACCAAAGGGAGATCATGCGACTCAAGCTGAAAATATTTAATTATTGTCCAATAAAAGATGACTTAAGACGTAATAAAGCTAAAAATATTTCCTACAGCCGTAAATATCTTATTTATTTTTTCCAATCACATTCTGACATCCATTTCCTCTAACATTTCTTCAGCTTTGATTCAAAACTTTGTAGAAATAAATGTGACAACGCTGGTCCCTATTTTTGAGAGAGAAATATTTTATATTTATATTCTGTCCCAGGACCAAACTTCCAGCCCACGGGCCCCAAACCCTGTTACTTGGTTTAAACAAAAGTGTTTTATTAAATAAATAGGATGACATTTTCAGCTAGAAATCGGTCTGGAAGGGGGCAAATGTTTGCTGTATGATTTGTCGATCGTCCTTTAACTACACAGCTCCTGTCCTGTTCTACATATATATGTCATGCCATATGCCATAATTGTTCACATACACACACGCACTCACGAATACATACGCACATACCTACACACACTTACACGCCGCCGCACACACGTATACACATACACTCACACACGCTGGCGTGCACATACAAAGCACATTGTCGCACAATTAGCACGATATGTTTTATGTTCTAGGTATTGAAATCCATCTCTAATGTACTCCTCAGGCTACGCAGTCCATCCTCCCCCCCCCCCCTCCATTTCCACTCCTCTATAGACGTACTCAGCTTCAGCCTCCACGTGGCACATTTTATCATAAGTTCTGTTTACTCTCCTCCTGTTGTTATGAGAGTCACACAAATATGTCTATGTCCCAGTTTGTCTTACTTCTTAACTTCCTCACCACAGATTCTGTTTGCTATTGCAGCCTGACCTTTTGGTGGTGTGTTTTAATCTGAATGGACGTTTATTAGGCTCCACCACCTCCAGGCTGAGAAAGAAGAAGAAATGAATACTGTTGTTCCTTGATTTCTGTATTTTTATCGGGAGCTGTCAAAGAGTTCACTCACAGATTGCTCGCATATGGTTATGAACCGCCTAGAAACAAACGTACGTTGCTCCACATGGCTCTACGTTGCTCCACATGGCTCTACATTGCTCCACAAGGTTTTACATGGGTTTACACATTCCAAGTAGCTCAACATGACTCATCATGACTCATCCACATCGTCCCACACGGTTCCACATATGACTCTACATGGCTCCACAGGACTCTACATGGCTCTGTATAGCTTCACATGACTCTACATGGCGCCACATGGCTCCGTATGGGTTCACATGGCTTTTCAAAGCTCTGCATAACCAACATTGCTCTATATGTCATCACATTATCTATATGGCTCTGTACGCCTGTACATACCTCAATATGGTTCAACATGGCTCTACATGGCTCAAACATGAGCCCACATAGACGTACATATGAAGACAAAAGTGACTGTCCTTATCAGAACTCTGAGATCTTGACTGTCCTTATCAGAACTCTGAGATCTTGACTGTCCTTATCAGAACTCTGACATCTTGACTGTCCTTATCAGAACTCTGACATCTTGACTGTCCTTATCAGAACTCTGACATCTTGAATGTCCTAAAACTGAGGAGAGGTTTGGAAACAGTTTGCTCTATCAAATATTACAGCACTCTATAGAAGCCTTCTAATATATTATATCTCCCTGTGTTAGAGGGAGATGTGAGATAGAGAGAGAGAAGGAGAAGAGGAGGCGGAGAGAGAGAGAAGGAGGAGGAGGCGAAGAGAGAGAGAGAAGGAGGAGGCGAAGGGAGAGAGAGAGAAGAAGGAGGAGGCGAAGAAAGAGAGAGAAGGAGGAGGCGAAGGGAGAGGAAGAAGGAGGAGGCGAAGAAAGAGAGAGAGAGAGAAGAAGGAGGAGGCGAATAGAGAGAGAGGAGGAGGAGGAGGCGAAGAGAGAGAGAAGAAGGAGGAGGCGAAGAGAGAGAGAGAAAGAGGAGGAGGCGAAGAGAGAGAGTGAGAAGGAGGCGAAGAGAGAGAGAGAGAAGGAGGAGGAGGCGAAGAGAGAGAGAGAGAAGGAGACGAAGAGAGAGAGAGAGAGAAGAAAACAAAATAACAATTATGGGTGTGGAGGATAACGTGTAGGGAACAGAGGTGAACCAATTTAGTGTAGGATGTAACAAGAAGACAAGAGAGACACAGCGAAAGAGAGAGAGACGAGATAGATAGAGAGACAGAGAGATACGAGCTAGAGAGACAGAGAGAGACGAAAGACAGAGAGACGAGATAGAGAGAGAGAGGAACAGAGAGAGACAGGATAAAGAGAGAGATAGAGAGAGAGTTTATGTTTTTCTTTCAAACTTCCCTGGAGAGATGGCACAGGACCATGACGATGGTGGTACTAAAATATTAAGTACACTTATCAGTCAGGAGTGCTTTATGTTTCTTGCTAGCTAGTTCCCATCTAGACGGTTTCACAGTTTTTAATTCAGTGATTTGTATGTGTCTCATTGCTCATCCCGCAACACATGGACGTGACATGTGTAATTCAGTATTAGCAAAGAGCGACAACTCATCGCAGCAAACCTCACATTTAACAATGGCGCTGTATGCACGCGCATGCCCCACACTGCCACAGCGTCACAGATGTCGCCATGTTGGCTATCAAATAAATTCAACTTAGACCACAGAAGCACGAACAATAAAAAAATACGATTCTAAAAATCACTGTTTCAACAATCACGTCCAATTATCTGCCCCTCCTTCCAATTATCGTTCTTGTCAGTTAAAAACAAAATGGCGAGGGTATAGGTCACGGAGTTAGGAACGTGTTGGTTCTGTACTTTATGAAGACTTGGGGCTGAAATTCAATTTGTTTGCATGGAAGCGAAACTGGCCAGGGGAAATATGTCTGTTAGGTTTACACGAAAAATGTAAGGTTATGGTTCTTGTTTGAAGATGTTGACATTTTATTTGCTGTACTTGTCAATGTTTATGTTTCACCTTAACTTCTGAAGCATGGCTCTTCCAAGTTCTTTATACTTCTACCTCATTTTCTTTGTCAGTGCTTCTCATACTTTGTAGGTTCTTGTGTTTATGGCTTAACTTACATCGGTTTCTATGTTCCATGTCTTCCTCAGTTATCTTCTCTTCTCTCCAGCATCTGATGAGTGTATTATGGAGATGTGAGAGATGTAAAGCTTTATACAGTTATTTCTGTGGTAGCGGTATAAAGTTTAGTATGCCTGCGGTAGCAGTATAAAGTTTAGTTATGCATGTGTCAGCAGTATAAAGTTTAGTTATGTCTGTGCTAGCAATATAAAGTTTAGTTACGTCTGTGGTAGCAGTATAAAGTTTACTTATGTCTGTGCTAGCAATATAAAGTTTAGTTATGTCTGTGGTAGCAGTATAAAGTTTACTTATGTCTGTGGTGCGGAGAAGAACAACAAAGAGGATGTTGAGCATTAGAGGGCTCACCTGGGCAAGAGCGGAAAAAAAGACAAAGGACAGACATTTGTGGAAAACCCTTGAGGAAGCCCCATGTGCCCTGGGCACTTTAGGTTCAGAGAGAGAGAGAGAGAGAAAGAGAGAGAGAAATGTCTGTAGTAACAGTATAAAATTTGCTTATGTCTGTGGTAACAGTATAAAGTTTACTTATGTCTGTGGTAACAGTATAAAGTTTACTTATAGCTGTGGTAGCAGTATAAAGTTTAGTTCAGGTAGCAGTATAAAGGCCACTATTGTGTGAGAGGTATGTCCATGAGAAGTATTGTGTGAGAGTTGTACCCATGGCAGGTATTATGTGAAAGGTATGGCTGTTGGAGTTACTATGTGAAAGGTATGGCTGTTGGAGATACTATGTGAAAGGTATGGCTGTTGGAGTTACTATGTGAAAGGTATGGCTGTTGGAGTTACTATGTGAAAGGTATGGCTATTGGAGATACTATGTGAAAGGTATGGCTGTTGGAGTTACTATGTGAGAGGTATGGCTGTTGGAGATACTATGTGAAAGGTATGGCTGTTGGAGTTACCATGTGAGAGGTATGGCTGTTGAAAATATATCAGAGAATGCTACCCTGTGTTAAGAAAAGTGTTAATACAAAGTGTTTTTTAATGCTGATATTCTCTGTTCACTCTGCAAGGATCTAAACTCGGACACCAAGTAGTCCTAACTTCAGACTTCTCTAAACTAAGACAACAAGTAGTCCTAACTTCAGACTTCTCTAAACTCAGACACCAAGTAGTCCTAACTTCAGACTTCTCTAAACTCATACACCAAGTAGTCCTAACTTGAGACTTCTCTAAACTCAGACAACAAGTGGTCCTAGCTTCAGACTTCTCTAAACTCGGACAACAAGTAGTCCTAGCTTCAGACTTCTCTAAACTCGGACAACAAGTAAACTAGCTCTAGACTGCTCTAAACTCAGACTAACTTCAGACTTCATTAAACTCAGACAACAAATTTTCCTAGCTTCAGACTTCTCTAAACTCAGACAACAAAAAGTCCTAGCTTCAGATTTCTCTAATCTCAGATAACAAGTAGTCCTAGCTATTGATTTCTCTAAACTCAGACAACGAGTTGTCCTAGCTTTAGACTTCTCTAAAATCAGACCACAAGTAGTCCTAGCTTCAGACTTCTCTAAAATCAGACAACAAGTAGTCCTAGCTTCAGACTTCTCTAAAATCAGACAACAAGTTGTCCTAGTTTCAGACTTCTCTAAACTCAGACAAAAAGTAGTCCTATCTTTATACTTCTCTAAACTCGAATAACAAGTAGTCCTAACTTCAGAATTCTCTAAACTGTGAAGGTGCAGTTTGAAGAATGTCGCAGAGCCTGGCGAACTCAGCATCATGGTGGAGCTCACAGAGAAGTCTCCTTCTCTGAATTGCTCTGAGAATGAGAAAGTTATATTAAACCATGTCACATGTGACATCAAACATGGCATAAGTGGTTACTTCGACCTTCAAACGTCCAGATTTTCCATCAGCAAAGCAGCAGGAGATACATCAAGAACAGCAACAAAATCTGTCTCAACACCAGGAATAACATATGTCACAACAGTAAGAACAACATCTTTCACAACAGCAGGAACAACAGCAACAACATATGTCACAACAGCAGGAACAACATATGTCAAACAGTATGAACAACATCTGTCACAACAGCAGGAACAAAAGCAACAACATCTGTCACAACAGCAGGAGCAACAGCAACAACATATGTCACAACAGTAACAACAGCAACAACATCTATCACAACAACAGGAACAACATCTGTCACAATAACAGCAAGAACATGTCTTGTCATAAGTACATATTGTGACATATTTTCTCGATATCTGAGTCCATCTGGCAGAAGACCGTGCTGGTAGGAGGTCTACGTCCTAAGATAATGCCTCCCATAATCAGGAGCAATGGATATAGGGCCCGGTGGGGGGAGGGGGGTAGAGTGGAACGTTCACGAAACTGTGGACATGTTCGGTATTGGGTATGTCTGCCATGTCTGTTACGTCTGTCACGTCTGCCACATATGTCACGTCTGTCACGTCTGCCACGTCTGCCACGTCTTCCAAAAGGGGTTGAAATAGAATTGTTGAAGCAAGTTCCCAACTGTCCAGACAAAGATGTGCCCTACAGCACAGTCACAGCAGATTCTTGGAGGCATCGCCGGACAAATATATCTGAATCAGAGGCCAGGGATACTGGGGGCGCCCTGTTCAAACACATGAACAAACCTGACATCCCTCCTTCCCCCTGTCCAAACACATGAACAAACCTGACACCCCTCCTTCCCCCTGTCCAAATACATGAACAAACCTGACACCCCCCTTCCCCCTGTCCAAACACATGAACAAACCTGACAATCCCCCCCTGTACAAACACATGAACAAACCTGACACCCCCCTTCCCCCTTTCCAAACACATGAACAAACCTGACACTCCCCCCCTTCCCCCTGTCCAAACACATGAACAAACCTGACATCCCTCCCTGTCCAAACACATGAACAAACCTGACATCCCTCCTTTCCCCTGTCCAAATACATGAACAAACCTGATAATCCCCCCCTGTCCAAACAGATGAACAAACCTGACACCCGCCTTCTCCCTGTACAAACACATGAACAAACCTGACACCCCCCTTCCCCCTGTCCAAACACATGAACAAACATGACACCCCCCCCCTTCCCCCTGTCCAAACAGATGAACAAATCTGACATACCCCTTCCCCCCGTACAAACACATGAACAGACCTGACACCCTCCCTGTCCAAACACATGAACAAACCTGACACCCCCCTTCCACCTGTACAAACACATGAACACACCTGACACCCCCCACCCTTGCCCTCGTACAAACACATGAACAAACCTAACACCCCCCTGTACAAACACATGAACAAACCTGACACCCCCTACCCATGTACAAACACATGAACAAACCTGACACCCCCCTTCCCCTGTACAAACACATGAGCAAACCTGACACGCCCCCCCTGTACAAACACATGAACAAACCTGACAATCCCCCCCCTGTACAAACACATGAACAAACCTGACACCTCTCCCTGTATAAACATATGAAAAAACCTGACACGCCCCTCCCTGTACAAACACATGAACAAACCTGACAGTTCCCCCCCCCCTGTACAAACACATGAACAAACCTGACACCCCCCTTCCCCTTGTACAAACACATGAACAAACCTGACACCCTCCCCCCCATGTACAAACACATGAACAAACCTGACAATCCCACCCCCCTGTACAAACACATGAACAAACCTGACACTCCCCCCTGTACAAACACATGAACAAACCTGACACTCCCCCCTGTACAAACACATGAACAAACCTGACACTCCCCCCTGTACAAACACATTAACAAACCTGACACGCCCCCCCTGTACAAACATATGAGCAAACCTGACCCCCCCTGTACAAACACACGAACAAACCTGACCTCCCCTGTACAAACACGAGCAAACCTGACCCCCCCCACCCCATTGTACAAATATATGAACAAACCTGACCCCCTGTACAAACACATGAACAAACCTGACCCTTTACCCCTGTACAAACATATGAAAAAAATCTGACCCCCTGTGGAAACATACGAACAAACCTGACACCCCCTCCAACCAAACCCGACACCCCCCTACCCCCATAAGGAATCATACAAACTGAAGAGACTAAACCAAAACATCATTTTGAAACTACAAACAAACATTATCAACCTAAACAAACGCTGAAACAAAATCCAGAAAAATCAGCCCAAACTACAGACACTGCTACAGTCTTACTTCATTTCTGACTTCAGCAGCCCAGACTAGACGAACTACGAATAAAACTGTTTCCAAGACACGCTACAGCTCACGTGAGCTGTCTCCAAGACACACTACAGTTCACAGATCTCCCCAAGACACGCTACAGTTCACAGCTGTCTCCAAGACACACTACAGTTCACAGCTGTCTCCAAGACACACTACAGTTCACAGCTGTCTCCAAGACACACTACAGTTCACAGATCTCTCCAAGACACGCTACAGTTCACAGATCTCTCCAAGACACGCTACAGTTCACAGCTGTCTCTAAGACACACTACAGTTCACAGCTGTCTCCAAGACACACTACAGCTCACAGCTGTCTCCAAGACACACTACAGCTCACAGCTGTCTCCAAGACACACTACAGTTCACAGCTATCTCCAAGACGCACTACAGTTCACAGCTGTCTGTATTTCAAGGCTGGACATCTATAAAGACAAGCAATAGCCTCAAACTCTCAGAAGCAGGCAGATCTGCCACCACTACCACCATCTACACCTCTATTCTCTTACAAAGTTGGTAACCCTGTCTGTTTTTTCCCTTTTCTGCTCACATAAATCTGGAAAATAACTTCCCGAAGACAAATCTGCCCGTGTAGAGAAACAAAACTTTTCTGTTAATTAAAGCGACTGAGTTTAAACTCTTACCAGAAAGTAAATTTTAAAGACTGAAATGGCGAGAAATTATTGTTGTGGCCACGTGTGAAGATAAACAGGACGTCTGCTCACCTCGGGCCAAGTTTGCCTGAAAAATGTGGCCTCGGATACATGGTTTATAGACACAGAAATGGAAATAAGACTGAAATAGATAAGACACAAAGACAGAGCGAGATAACACAAAGAGACAGAAATAGATAAGACAAGAAGATAAAACTGGTAACACAAGCAGACAAATAAATAACTCATGACAGCATAGATACATGAAACAAAGAAACCGAAATAGAAAATTCAAAAAGACAGAACTAAATAAGCATAACATGACGGTATAGAACCAGTATTGATGTGGAGTGGGGAGCTACAGGGATGTGGTTTCTGGAGAAAGATGCTCCAAACATCCTATACAGACAGAATGACAAAGAGGCCCTCGGGGAAGTTTCAAGGCAACGAAAACTACGATAAGTTAAAACGACAAGAAAAAAAAAACAGTCAAAATTTCTTGGAAATGTCATGAGAAGACAGAAGATGGAGAACTTGGAAATGTCATGAGAAGACAGAAGTTGGAGAACTTGGAAATGTCATGAGAAGACGGAAGTTGGAGAACCTAGTACTATCTGAAAGATTCAAGGGGAAAAGAAGAGGAAAGCCAAGAGAAAGATATCGTCGTGGACTGTCCAAGTGGCAGGAAACAGAGAAGTACGAGGGGTGATTGATAAGTTCTCGGCATCAGGTACGACGGATTATTTATGGACAACTATTTTTTGTGTTATTTCTCAACATAGTCCCCTTGCAAGTTTATGCACTTAGTCCAGCGATCCTGGAGCATACGGATCCCTTTTTTGTAAAAGTCAGCATCTTGTGCCAGTAGAAAGTGGTCTACAGCATGAATGACGTCATCATTTGAAAAAATTTGCGACCACTGAGCTCCTTTTTGAGTTTGGTAAACTGGTAAAAGTCCGAAGGGACCAAATCTAGGGAATAAGGAGGATGTTCAAGAAGCTGGAAGCCGCATTCATGGATGGCAGCCATTGTCACTGCGGACTTGTGAACTGGAGCATTGTCTTGCTGAAAGATGACTCCTCTCGTCAATTTCCCTCGACACTTTTCCTTCAGTTTGACCTGCAGTTGCTTCACAAGATTAGCATAATAGGCCCCATTGACCGTTCTGCCCTTTTGAAGATAGTCTACCAATAGCACACCTTCTGAATCCCAAAAGATGGAAGCCATCACTTTGCCTGTAGACAGAACCACCCTTGCTTTCTTTGGAGGTGGGGATCCATGATGTTTCCACTGCTTTGACTGTTCTTTAGTTTCTGGTTGAAAATGATAAACCCAAGTCTCATCCACCGTCACAAATTGCTGAAGAAACTTTTCAGGATCTGCAGAAAAATGGCCAAGATTGTCTCTTGACATGTTGAGACGCTGTCGTTTGTGATCAGCTCCAAGAAGTTTCAGGACCCATCGAGCAGAGACCGTTGTCATTTGAAGATTATTTTTTATAATGGCATGAACACGTTCCTGGGAGATACCCAACTCAGTAGCAATATACCGCTCAGTTAGTCGTCGATCTTCCATTATCATGTCACGGATACTGCCTGTGGTTTCATCTGTGGTTACCGTTCTTGGTCTTCCTGGACGTTGATCATCTTCTAGACTCTCCCTTCCATGTTTGAATTGAGCTACCCATTTCTTCACTGTGCTGTAAGAAGGGACATTCTCCCCTAGAGTCTCTACCATATCCTCATGGATCTCCTTCGCAGAGGTAGCGAATGCTTCTCGATGAGAAATGTTATATATTTTCTCAATTTATGCCACCCCTTACCACTTCAGTAGCTTGTAAAAAAAAAATTGGTTGCAGTTAATTTCTTGAAACTTAGTGTTTAATCTTACATTAACCGGATCTACAAATGCACCTAATATCAGCTGTGTGGTTCAAGTATTTGTACCTTAGGCCGAGAACTTATCAATCATCCCTCGTATGTCAGTGGGCTGATCCAGTGGCTTGAAAAAGAAAAGAATTTGAATTAATCGGATACACCAAGGATCGTACAAGATGGAGAAGTTTGATGGACTACTCTATCTGACGCGAGATATCGCGTAGGTCATCATCATCATCATCATCATCATCATGTGCCGTGCCGACTGGCGTTGACTATTATGCTTCTCCAGATTACACGATCCTTCATGCGGGCCATCAGCTCAGTTGGTGATCTCCTCTCACACCATCCCGTCAGACTGTCCAGTATCATTTCTCTTGGTCTTCCTCTTGATCTTCTTCTATTTTTCCTGTTGTTATAATATTTTCAATGCCCCCTCTTCTCATTGCATGTCCTATGAAAGTACATTGTCTCTCTCTTATCTTTTTGACAATATTTTTTGTCTCTCCAGCTCTTCTCATACATTCTTCATTAGTTATTTTTGCTGTCCAGGGGATTCGCAACATTCTTCTAATAAACCATATTTCTGCTGCTTTCAATGATTTTTGTGCAGACTTGCCTATTGTCCATGATTCACTTCCATATAACAAGATAGGTTCAATATAGCATTTTAGGACTCGTTTTCTAACATTCATTGATAAGGATGTGTTACATAATATGTTTCTCATTCTCTGAAATGCAGTCTTTGCTTGGGCTATTCTGTTCCTAATTTTTGTTCTGCATTTCCCATCTGAAGTTATTACTGCCCCAAGGTATTTGAATTCCTGCACCTGCTTTAGAATAGTTCCGTTTAATTTAATACTGCATGCTGGTGGATTCTGTTTCTTAGATATAACCATAGTCTCTGTCTTTCTGATGTTCAAAGTAAGGACTTTCTGTAGGTAGGAAGAAATAAAGGAAAGAAAAAATATATAAATTATTGGATACAGAGATAAGGTAAGAAAGGAGAAGATAGGATCATAGAAATAGATAAAGCACGAAGAAGGAAATAGCTAAGGCGTGAAGGTAAAAATAGATAAGACATGAAGAAGGAAATAGCTAAGGCGTGAAGGTAAAAATAGATAAGACATGAAGAAGGAAATAGCTAAGGCGTGAAGGTAAAAATAGATAAGACATGAAGAAGGAAATAGCTAAGGCGTGAAGGTAAAAATAGATAAGACATGAAGACCCCCCTCCCCTCCCGTCTGGGAGAGGTCTACGGTGCATTTTTATTTTTAAAATTGAATTTAACAAGAATTCTCTATCTACATTGTTGATGGTAACAAATTATATCTGAAACACAGCCTTTCTTCTTCTTCTTCTTCTTCTTCTGCAATCGCTCTCAAAGTGGTGGTTCTTGCACTGTGTCATAGTATGCAACTTTACTGAGATATCTGCACCTTTCACCCCCAAACCTCCTACTTCGGCATAGCTTATTCTTTGACCAACCGCGTCCTTCCATTATGATTCTGTTTCGCTAGAAAAGAGTTTAGTCTGGTACCTGGGACAGCACTGACAGTCTGGACTAGCTTACACCGAACACCACCAGTTAGCAATGGGTCGCTGACCACTGACCCCCTCCCCCCCCCCCCCCCCACCCTTCCTGCACGAGCCCTGCGTCTTCGGTCCTGGAAGCCCACCCCAAAGCTGCTAGGCTGACGACCAGCTTCCGCTGTGCTGTGCCTGAAGTGAGCGCACGCGGGCGCTTTAATAACTCAGCCGTGGTGTGATAGATACAACAGGCCGGCGCAGAATTCAATTACTCCAGTATTAAAATAGGATGTGGAAAGAGGATCAAGCATAATTGCCCAGTCTTATTAGATTAATGTTCCTCATTGTAACACGGATCATTTTTTTTATGTAACGCGTGTACTTGACGTTTACACCAAATCCGACTCTCATCTTTCCTCTTTTTCCCCTACCACCCCCCCCCCGACCTCTCAACTACCTCATCCCTCTCCTTCATTTCTCAAAGTCCCGCCCCCCCCCCCCCCCCCACGGAGCGGAAGAATTCTTAGTGCTGCAGGCCCATGGTTTCCAACCTGTGGTTCAGGGATTATGAATGAATGAATGAATGAATGAATGAATGATCTTTATTTTTAAAGGGTAAAGAATTGGGCACGCAGGCCCGTCTAACATTCTGCCCTTCATCACTCCATCTTTCATTCTTCCCACATATTCGATTTATTATAAGTATACAAATTACATTAGAGAAAAAAAAACATATCAAAAGAGTGCACGATTAAACTATTACACTCAAAGTAAATGAGAAGAAATAATTAACCTAATAAAATAGCACTCACACATACACACAAGCGCACACACAGACATACACATAATCAAAAATACATTGTAAATACAAATCTTCTAACATATGTTTTTTAACAAACATTAAAATAATTTCTAACAATATCTAACAAGTTACTTTCAAACAATGTCATTTTAGTACTTGATGGTTGGCGAGTCATGGGTTGAGAGAATGCTGGTTATTCTATGGAGGCACATAAGTACAAGCAAGTAAATAATGAAAGAGGTTTGAGTTAAAGGATGAAACCAATGGATTTTAAATGGTATGGAAGGGTTTTCCAGAGCTGTACTGCGGAGTATGCAAGACTTTTCTAGTACAGATCAATCCTGGGTTTAGGAAGAAGACAGTTTTTTAAACGCTGGCTATGTTTAGTGTTATACGTAAACAGTGACCACAAGTAAGGCGGAGCATTGTGCGACAGAATTCTGTGAACAAACTTAACTTTGTTAACAATGATTCTATTTTTTAGGGGTAGAATTTTGAGTTGTTTGTGTTGATCTACAGTCTGTACTGGGTGTTTGTCACAAATAAGATTTAATGCTCGCTTGTGAAGTGAGTGGAGCCTTTTTGTGTTTGAGACTGAGCATCCATCCCAGATTGTGGAACAGTAATCTAAGTGTGTTTGTATGTGTGATATGTAGTATATTTTTCTTGTGTCTTTGTCGATAAAGTGTTTAATTTTGGCTAATTGATAAACTTTCTGTGCAATCAAGTTTATTAGGTTATGTACGCGAGAATTCCAAGTTAAATGCTGATCAATGATGAGTCCTAGGGTTTTATGTTCATGAACATTTTCTATTGCCTTAGTCCCAGCACAAAGCTGTAGTGAAGTTTTTGTTGCACAGTTTCTGTCTAGTAGTGATGAGCATGGATTTTGTTTTGTTGGTGTTTATCGACATACCATTTTTATTACTCCATTTAATCAAACTGTTTATATCATTTTGGAGCGTTGTCTGTAGGTTACTGATGTCATATTCACTATTGTAAACAGTACAGTCATCAGCAAAAAGATCGCATGAAGAGTGCTTTAAATGTAGTGGTAAGTTGTTAATATAAATAGCAAAGAGAAGAGGACCAAGAATGGAGCCTTGAGGAATACCGGTATCAACCACAGACGAGCCAGATATTTTGTTTCTAAAGCAAACTACTTGTTTTTTACCTGAGAGAAAAGATGTAATACATTTTTTGTTAGGTCAGGGTGTAATCTATAGCCTTCCAGCTTTTTTGCAAGAATTTCATGATCAATCATACTGAAGGCTTTCTTGAAATCAACAAAGACAGCACCACACAGTTTGTCATCATTTATATTAGACAGCCAGCTTTCTGTCATTTTAGTTAATGCTGTGTGGCAGGAGTAATTTGGTCTAAAACCTGACTGACTGTCTAGATTATTTTCCTGCATGTGGAGCAGTGTTAACTTTTGTCTATGTTTTTCAAGAGGTTTAGATAATGATGGTAGAAGGATATGGGTCTATAGTTTGAGAGGTCACTAGTCTGTCCAGATTTAAAAAGAAGGAACATTTTGGCTAGTTTAAAAGCGGCAGGGAAACAATATTATTGTATTAAATTACAGACGATCCGTGGCACATTATCATGTGGTCTGCCTCATCTCACTGAATATAAACAATGAGCGGTTTATGATATCATGATAATGTAGATAAGCAGCTGGTCCACAAGATATCTGTAGTTGGGAAAGTGGTCCTCAAATTATATGTAGGCGGAAAAGTGGCCCGCAGTTCATTTGCAGTTGGAAAGTGGTCCTTAAATTATGTGTAGTTAGGAAAGTTGTTCTCAACTGATTATCTGTAGTCGGAAAAGTGGTCCTTGAGTGTAAAAGTACTGAGAACCACTTCTCTGTGCAAGGGAAGTAAGAGAATGGCAGGGAGAGGTTTACTTTAGGAGTAATTTCCCCGTCAGTTTAACTTCTTTCTCTTCGCTTAAGCGTAGTTTTCCTGGAAATCTAAAATTCTTCTAGCCGGTCTCTTGTCACTTTATCGTCATCCTGTGCCATCTCTGCCTTGGAAAGTTGCCGGCAGTGGCACTCCAAGTTGTTACTTCCATTGTTTTCACAACACACACAGCAAAACTGAGTCTAGTTCCTCTCTTCACGTTGCTACTTCCCTGACATACCCCCCACCCCCTCTCCCCCGATATTGTGTTTCTTTTGTTGTTTTCCTCAACGTTTTTATCAAGGTGTTTATCATCACTTTCTTCAAGTATGGTTTTCATTATTCTGTTATCTCTCTTTATATTAGTCAAATATTTTAAATATCTGGTTATTATATTTTACTTTCTTTCTTTTCTTTTTTTCCCTCATCTTCACTTCATTTATAAGTTTGTTTGTTCTCTTTCTTCTCTGTGGAATTCGACTTTTTTTTCTGTCTACCCATATTTCAAGTTTTCTTTTCCATTTTCCTCTTTCATGTCAAAGCTTCTACAGCACAGAGGATTATGGGAATGTTCTAGAACTTTCTGTGACATACACCCTTAAACAAGTGAGGAAAGCTATACGTCAAGTGAGTCATAGTGTCAAGAGATTCATGTTGTCAAGTGAGTAGTAACGTCCAGCAAATCATACTGTCAAGTGATTCATTTTGTCAAGATAGTCTTAATGTCAGAAAGTCATACTCTTAAGCGATTCAGGTTGTCAAGTGAGTCGTAATGATAATAATAAAGAGGAAAAATGTAATGGTGGGAGTACATCAGCCCTATTTCTTGTCTGTGAAACATGGCGGGTTTATTGATGTACATATACTAAGATCCCCCAATATTGTTCGTTGAATCAGCTTCTCTCTCCCCCTCTCCTCTCTCTCTTCCTCTCTCCTCTCTCTCCCCCTCTCCTCTCTCTCTCCCCCTCTCCTCTCTCTCCCCTCTCCTCTCTCTCCCCCCCTCTCTCTCCTTTTCTAACTCCATCTCTCTCCCTCTCCCCCTTTCCCTCTCTCCTTCTCTCTTTTCTCCCTTTCCCTCTCTGTCTCCTTCTCCCTAGCTCTCCTCTCTCTCCTCTCTCTTTTCTCTTTTTTCTCCCTCTCCCTCTCTCTTTCTCCTCCTCTCATCCTCTCTCCCTCTCTCTTTCTCTCTCTCATCTTCTCTCCCTCTCTCTTTCTCTCTCCCTCTCTCTTTCTCTCCCTCATCCTCTCTCCCTCTCTCTTTCTCCTCTCTCTCATCCTCTCTTCCTCTCTCTCTCTCATCCTCTCCCCCTCTCTCTTTCTCTCTCTCATCCTCTCTCCCTCTCTCTTTCTCTCTCTTTCTCCTCTCTCTCATTCTCTCTCCCTCTCCCTCTCTCCCTCTCCCTCTCTCCCTCTCTCTATCTCTCTTTCTCCTCAGTTTATATTCAATTTATTCCTGCTACCCGTCTCTCCACAACTGCTAACAGCCACCTTATGACGTACAACCAGACATAACGTGTCGACTAATAATTAACCCAAACAGTCATTAAGTTGAGGAAAAACTGAGCATGTTATTGTCCAGTAGCTGCGCTGGTTAACGATCTGTCCTATAATAATAATCATCTGAAGGCCAGGGAAGCCACCTCCCAGCTCGCCAGCGACAATTGCCCTGGAAGTTTTGCAGAAGCGATAAGCTCTCCAAGTATTGAGAGTATCCTTTCATGCATGGCGTGATAATTATCTCCAGTAATTCATCTCGGATTTAATTCTAATTCGTCATAACCAGGCGGTGGCTGCAGCCATGACACTAGCTCAGAACATTCGTATTTTGTATGGCTTTGTTTTCATCGTTATCTGGGTAATATAAATGATACAGCAACAATTGGGCAACCCTCTCGTGAGTTTGCCAGACACACTGCAACCATGGGTTGACTGCCAACAGCTTGTGGGAGAACGTGGTCCAGCCGAGGTTGCTGTGAATCATAACTGGTTTTAACAGAAAGCTGCACAACAAAACCAACTAATGTTCTATGTTCAATGTTCAGTGCTCTCACGATCAAAGATAGAATATTTTATTTAAATAACACAAACACTTGGCCACTTTACAAAGAGCTGTGCTGTGACACTGGTTTGGCTTCCTACGTCAGAAAGCGTTGCTTTCCAGAAGTTGTGAGCACTTGTCCAAAACCTTTGTATGGCTGTGCGTCTGTCTATCTTTCTGTCTTTCCTTCTATCTAAATAGCTATTTTACACGAATCTCTTTCTTTTCTTTCACGTTTCCTGTACTTAATGTGTAAGAATGTAAACAACCGTTGTATATTAATTGTACGAAGTGTACATATATCATACAGAGTGGTCACAATGACCTTTCCACATTAATAAATATCTTAAAAACTAATTAGATAGAAACCTGAACTTTGTAGCCTTACTTTCATCGATTCTTTCAGGTTTTTTTTTCTTTCAAATCCAAGTAGCTCTTCAGAAAGTAAAACAACTAAAGAATCTGTAGAGAAGGACAAACAGAACTACAAAAAAGAAGATTTTTAAGGGCATTCATCTTTCCCATCGCAAAATATGCCTGTGAGACCTGGACACTTAACAAAACAGCTGAGAAACACATAAATGCCTTCGAATGTAAATGCTACAAAAGAGTTCTTCAAATATCATGGACACAAAAAAGAACAAATATATCCATACTACAAAAACTTAATATTGAAGAAGGCTGGCTAGTAAAGAGGATTAAACATAGAAAATTTGAATATTTTGAACATATTAAACATCATGATAATCTAGAGAAGATCGTCTTGAAGGATACATAATGGGAAAAAGAAAGAGAGGAAGACCAAGGTGAAGATGGCTGCAAGACATCGTTGATGATCTGCAAATGGATGCTTCAGCAACAGGCCATCTTGCTCACAACCGAGAGGCCTACAGGAGTGCTGTTAGGGAGGCAAATTTCCGCAAGGGACATGCAAATGAATGAATGAATGAATCCAGGTAGAGCTGCATTAGCCAGAATTAAAAGGGTGTATTTGAAGGAGCAAATCCAGTGCGTTTTGTGGTTCCAGACACACTTCTCTGCTACAGCACCCACACAAGACATAATCTTTTTTTTTTTGTTTGTTTTTGTGTGGAAGTTTACTAAAGATCAGGTGTTGAGGTCAGCAGATCCTGATACTAAAACTTTCATGTCAAGGATAACAGATTCTCTGGCGACGATGAGTAAAAAGATCTTGGAGAGCACGTGACAGGAAGTCGAGTAATGCTTGTACCAGGCACAGGCGATCTATTTTGGTCGGCGGGCCTAACAAAAGAATTTCTATCTTCACGCGGCCCACGGACTTTAAAAGTTGTTAAAATATACGCAAAATGGACGTATAATGTAAGAGACAGAGGGAGAAAGAGAGAGAGAGGGAGAAAGGAAGAGAGAGAGCTGGAAAGATATTATTAAGTTATCAAGAAAGGGAACTGTAATTCCACAAAGTAAAATCAATATTCCTATGTTCTCAGCCAGTTAAAAAAGCTTTTTAAAATCAACAACATAGACTGTCTGTGGGCCACACAAAATGTTGCTATGAGCCACAAACAAATGTACGGCGGGACAAGGGTTGCCTACATGTGGCTTAGATGTTCTCCGTGCAGCAAACGGCCCACATGCCGAGGTGTGTGGATAAAGTTGACAAGAAAACGAAAACATTTTTTCATGTGAGGTAAACTTTGCCAACAAGAAAATAAACAAGAAATTATCTAGCGTGGATTTTGTCTAAGAAATAATTGAAATCAGGGACAGACTCTATCTATCTATCTATCTATCTATCTATCTATCTATCTATCTATCTATCTATCTATCTATCTATCTATCTATCTATCTATCTATCTATCTATCTATCTATCTATCTATCTATCCTAACTCTTTGTCCAGGCTATGCTGGCACAGAAAGACTGGCACACTATAAATTCATACCGTTAAGAGAGAGAAAGAGATACAAACAGACAGAGGAACACAGAGAGAGAGAGAGGGACAGAGGCAGAGAGTGAGAGACAGAGAGTGAGAGACAGAGAGTGTGAGAGACAGAGAGAGTGAGAAGCAGAAAGAGTGAGAGACAGAGAGTGAGAGACAGAGAGAGTGAGAGACAGAGAGTGAGAAGCAGAAAGAGTGAGAGACAGAGGGAGACAGAAGACAGACAGAGGGAGAGAGAGCAGAGAGAGAAGAATATGAACAATGAGTTGTTAGAACTATCACGGAGACTGACAACAGAAGTATACACAGGAAGTGGAGTCATTAGAGGGACAGAGAGAGAGAAGTTTCATGCAAGAGAGTTTCATACAAAAGAGAGTCAGTTTCATGCAAGAGAGAGTTTCATACAAGAGAGAGTTAGTTTCATGCAAGATAGAGTCAATTTCATACAAGAGAGAGTCAGTTTCACGCAAGAGAGAGTCAGTGTCATACAAGATAGAATCAGTTTCGTGGAGATAGAAATCCAGACAAACTTTCGGAATGTTCTCGTAACTAAGAACTCAGAACTCGAAAGATTGAAAACATGTGAAAAGACTGAAAACACCTGAAAATATCGAAAACACGTGAAAAGACTGAAAATAGGTGAAAAGACTGAAAACATGTGAACAACGACGCCAAGGTTAATAAGCAAATGCAATAAAAAAAATAATAAAAGAAAGACATATTAAAAGGAAATTGTGAAAGTGATAACCAACGGAATAGAAAACTGGGGACAGCAAAATGATCACGAAGAGCAACTTTTAAAAAATACAAATAAAACTAGATAAGAAAAGACTAGACACAGTTAGTTGTCTTGTGTTACGTCAGTTGTCTCCTGAATCAGCTATAAATCCCACAGCTGCTATATAAAATGTCTAATTAGAGAGCAATTTTCTCGCCCGCAAACTTCACATTAACTCCTAGAGAGCTTAGCGACTTCCAGCCTAGATTAACCCTCCTACTTCATAAAAGTGTCACTGGGCGTAACCCGCATGGACAGTGTCTACTTGGGTAAGTGTATTGTGTCCAGTCAACTGGACCGTGCGGCCAGGTCATTCTGCTCCAGGTGATTGACGTTTTGAAATCAAGTCTGCGCACAATTAGATGGACATAAAGTCAGTTCACTTCATCTCTGGGTTGTTGCTTTTACATCTAGGTACACCTGACACCAAGTATCCCTCACAATTGTTCTCGTTGCTCTCCGAACTTTCCAGATCTGTCAATCTATCTGTTCCTTTTGTCCATTTTTCTGGTGTCAAGTTGTTTCGCTTGATTCTCATAGCGGACTATCTTTCTTTCATTTGCTTGCCACAAAATCTGAGTGAACTAAATCCACTTCAGATATTTTCTAAAGGATGCTCCTATTTCATGCATTTCTATGTCCATGTTTCAAGTTAATGTTTGTTTCCCATATTTCTATGCCCATAATCAAGTTAATGTTTGTTTCCCATATTTCTATGCCCATAATCAAGTTAATGTTTGTTTCCCATATTTCTATGCCCATATTTCAAGTTAATGTTTGCTTCCCATATTTCTATGCCCATAATCAAGTTAATGTTTGTTTCCCATATTTCTATGTTCATATTTCAAGTTAATGTTTGTTTCCCATATTTCTATGCCCATATTTCAAGTTAATGTTTGTTCCCCATATTTCTATGCCCATATTTCAAGTTAATGTTTGTTTCTCATATTTCTATGTCCATATTTCAAGTTAATTTTTGTTTCCCATATTTCTTTGCATCGTTTCCGTTCACTGAAACTTTCACAACGATAATAATGTCGAAAAATAATAAAATCTTCATCTTCTGCTTTCTTATTGGCCGTAGCATCTCCGTGTCATCATGTCCGTAGACACAATGACTGAATCTGACAAGATGTCTTCGGTATAGTTCTTTGTGTTCTGTCGTCTATTTTTTTTTTCTTTTGCTCTGGACTGAAGTTTTTAGTGGACGTCGGAGTGGCAAAGTGGTTAGTGCACTAGTCTCTCGTGGCGAAGGTCCGGGGTTCGAGTCCGACTGGAGATGCCCCAGTCACACAGGCTGTATAAATGGTTACCCGACTTCTTTTGGAGTTGGGGAAGGAAAGGCTGCCAGGCGTGATACTGACCATATCACCCTCTAGCGTGCTGACAGGTCAAGGAAAATATGGCCACTAACACCACATCTCTATGTGCCTCTAAGGCATCACAGGGTCACCTTTACCTACCAAAGATTTTAGTATGTACTTGTCACATCTAGACGGCCTGCCTGCCCTACAGGAACACGGCAGCACCGCCGTTAGTGCCACAGTTTCTACACCAGCTAACATGCCACAGGGTCATGTGGTCAGCAGGACGACCAGTCGTCTTCCCTATTCTAGTTCAAGAAGAGACCAGGTACCTATTTCTAAATCTAAGTCAGTATGGAGCTTTTGGTCAGATGTGAATCCCGAGTTTCTCCGATTCCACACCTTCTACTCCCCGCCTTCTACTCCCCGCCTTCTACTCCCCGCCTTCTACTCCCCATCTTCTACTCCCTACCTTCTACTCCCCACCTTCTACTCCCTGCCTTCTACTCCCCGCCTTCTACTCCCCACCTTCTACTCCCCGCCTTCTACTCCCCGCCTTCTACTCCCCGCCTTCTACTCCCCGCCTTCTACTCCCCGCCTTCTACTGCCCGGCCAATGATCCCCTTCTTGTACCTAACAAAGAGAGAATATTTTTTCCTGTCTGAGATATTAAGTTTCTCTTCACCTTCAGTTCCTCTGGCATTTCTCCGTCAAAGTCGTTTTACTCTTGTGTTTGTCCATATTTCTAGGATCTCAGGAAGCCGTGGATTTTGTTAAAATATATTGACGCATCTTGCTAAAACATCTTGATGCATCTTGCTAAAACATCTTGATGTATCTTGCTAAAACACCTTGATGTATCTTGCTAAAACATCTTGATGTATCTTGAATCGTGATATTTCAGTGAGCTGACACTCTGGTCAGTATCTTGATTTTATCAACACACGAATAATTAGTGTATAAGTATATAAAACTAAATATATAACTATACACGGAGCCACTGTAGTAAAGCTGTGATAACATAATGTATAAACTAGAATCAAAATAGGAACAGCTTTATTACTTAATGAGCACACAGTTGTGACGTTTTGGTGTGGACCTTAAGTTAAAAAAACACACAGGAAGAAGAAATAGATAGATAGATAGATAGATAGATAGATAGATAGATAGATAGATAGATAGATAGATAGATAGATAGATAGATAGATAGATAGATAGATAGATAGATAGATAGATAGATAGAAGATAAAATATAAATTCAACTGAATGCTATGTAACAAATAGGAATGGGCAAAAAATAGAATAAAATAAAATAAATGGAGCACTTAGCTGTGACTTGTAAGAGACTGTGTCCAGAAATGCGCATGGTGGAGTGTTGAGAATCTTTAAATGGAGACTTGTGACGTGTGATAGGTGGATCTTAAAGGGGGTTTGGGGTGGGGGAGGCGTAGAAACGGGAGAGTTAAAGTTCATACCAAAACGTCACAACTGTGTGCTAGTTAATTAATAAAGTTGTTTCTACTTTTTCCTGCGTTTATACTTCTTGATTTTATCAACTTTAAAGGCGTTTGTGCCAATATGGCATCTGTACTTGTAGCTAGCATTATGACAAGGGAGTCATTTACAATTTAGATGCCCACACTACATCGGCCTGTTAGGAGTAGAGTTCAGGTGTTGACTTGTCGTGTAATTTGGTGGAGTTGACTTGTCGTGTACTTGCTGGTGTTGACTTGTCGTGTACTTGCTGGTGTTGACTTGTCGCGTACTTGCTGGTGTTGACTTGTCGCGTACTTGCTGGTGTTGAAAATAATTCCATCTCTGTGATACTTATCGGCGCTGGCGGTTTATAGTGCACATATTCTTATCTGTTCATAACATTCTTATCTGTTTATGGCCTTCTTGTCAGTTCACCACAGTGTAGTCTGTTTATCACAGTGTAGTCTGTTTATCACATTGTTGTCTGTTTATCAAACTGTTGTCTGTTTATCACAGTGTTGTCTGTTCACCACAGTGTTGTCTGTTTATCACAATGTTGTCTGTTCACCACAGTGTTGTCTGTTTATCACGGTGTTGTCTGTTCACCACAGTGTTGTCTGTTTTTCATAGTGTTGTCTGTTTATCACAGTGTTGTCTGTTTGTCACAGTGTTGTTTGTTCACCACAATGTTGTCTGTTTATCACAGTGTAGTCTGTTTATGACAGTGTTGTTTGTTCATTACAGTGTTGTCACTTTATTATATTGTTGTCACTTCATTACATTGTTGTCTGTTCATTACAGCGTAGTCTGTTTATTACAGTGTTGTCTGTTCATAACATGTTGTGCAGATTGGGATGATACATTTGTATGTTTCTCTTTCTGGGATTCAGATTTTTTAACAAATTTTCCCCACGACTTTCGGTATGACCCTCGTATATAGTGCACAGTGGTACCTCGAGTCATGAACTCAATTCAGTCTTTGACTCCCTTCGCGAACCGAAATGTTCGCGAACCGAAACAATTTTTTTCATTGAAGTTAATGCAAATCCAATTAAACCTTTCGCCAGCCCCAGAAACACATTGTTTTGGGTTTTTTTTTTACTTTTTTATGGATTTATGTGTGGCAAAAAGTATATAATATAAAATATACATTGCAACTTTACCTTTGTGGTTGATAGTTTCTGGCACAGGTAGATGGTAGAGAAGGAGGAGGAAGACTACTCCTTCGAAGGAGAGTCCCATTCCATAATAACGTCGGGCAACTGTGTAGGTATTTCTGGTGTTTTTCTCTTGTTTGTATCCTAGGAGTGGTTCGATTGCTGGTTCGGTGGCTGGTGTTTTTTTGTCTTGTTTGTACCTTGGGAAGTGGTTCGATTGCTGGTTCGGTGGCTGGTGTTTTCAGAAGATAACGATCCAGAGACATTTGTCTTTTTCTTTATTGGATAATTTTCCGAAAATGGGACAGGACATTGTCATTTAAAATGTCCACTGCTCTGCTGGTCACAGTTTTGTTAGGGTGATGCTTCTCAGCGACAACCTGCACTGACACCTGCTACAAATTTCGTTGATCTTCGCATTTGAAACATGCACCACCTCTTCCTCCTTCTCTCCTGACTGCTCCTTCTCCAAAACTTTCCTCTGTTCACGTTGCAAGTCAACAATGTTTAGCTATTATTTCCTTCTTAGTTTCTGTTGTAATAAGCTTGTTTTCTTGACATCATTGTCCCTAACACTTTTCACTTTCTTGGGAGCCATAATGAGGGTTAATTTAATGCAAAAAAAGAACCCACGAAAACTGTATCAAGAACAAGGCAACGACAGACAACGTTCACAGCGAGCAAACCTGAGCACAACTGAGGCTGTTCGCGAGCCGAACACATGGCGCCAAAGCCATGTTTGTGCTTTCGTGCGCCGATGTATTGTTCGCGAGTCGAGTCAAAAATTGTTCGTGGGCCGATTTGTTCGTGACTAGAGGCTTTCGTGACCCGAGATACCACTGTATTTTGTACATTGCAGACTTGATACATTCCATTTCCAATTATTGCTGAGTGAAAGAAAATTAATGAACTTTCTATTTTCAAAGGCTTCTCAGTGAAATAGATCTAAGAGAAGCTGATCTGGACACTTCCTTACATGGGATTTTAGAAGATTTCTACACCTCAACTTAATTGTACTATGATTTTTGTTTGTTATAGAAAGGTTTTCAATGTAACAGGCCATAACATAGGTCATAGATGGACTTTGAATTTCATAGCGGAAATTAAACTCTGACATTTCAATTTCCCAGGTTTTTGACTTTCATTCAGTTTCCCTGCAAAGGTTAAGAATACAAGCTGTAACTTTAAAATAGATTTTAAAAGTGGTTTCAGTTCTCTCTCTCTGTCTGTGTGTGTGTGTGTGGTGTGTGTGTGTGTGTGTGTGTGTGTGTGTGTGTGTGTGTGTGTGTGTGTGTGTGTGTGTGTGTGTGTGTGTGTGTGTGTGTGTGTGTGTGTGTGTGGTTGGTTGATTGGTTGGTTGGTTGGTTGATTGGTTGATTCGTTGTTTGATTGGTTGGTATATTCTGACAATGACTTTTTTTTTGGTACCACGCGCAAAAATGAATGAAAATTTGAGTTGTAACTCTTTGTAACCGGGTAAGATTAGGACATTATTTTTGTATTTATTTTTTAAATTAAAAAATGGCATTTTAAATACATTATGAAATAAACAAACACGCAAGTATGAGATTGAAAGATAACATTTTTTTAATGCCTGTCTGATGAGCCAAGCAGCGAACCATAGCTGATATACCAGCGTCAGGGTTAGCAACTCATAGCTGATATGCCAGCGTCAGGGTTGGCATATAATAGTTGACATACCAGCGTCAGGGTTAGCGAACCATAGCTGATATGCTAGCGTCAGAGTTAGCAACTCATAGCTGATATGCCAGAGTCAGGGTTGGCATCTCATAGCTGATATGCCAGCGTCAGGGTTAGCAACTCATAGCTGATATGCTAGCGTCAGGGTTAGCAACTCATAGCTGATATACCAGCGTCAGGGTTAGCATCTCATAGCTGATATACCAGCGTCAGGGTTAGCATCTCATAGCTGATATGCCAGAGTCAGGGTTGACATCTCATAGCTGATATGCCAGCGTCAGGGTTAGCGAACCATAGCTGACCAAGACCCTGTCCCACCTCTCCGTGGTACCCCCAGTAACAGGTCTAGCCTGGCTAACGGGGCAGGGATCGCCATAGTCCCCATGTTGGTGGAGTCTTCTAAAGAAACATTGCACAACCCCCTGCTTTTTAGCTGTACTCCGGGACTGAAAAGGTAGCTGACATAACCCGCTTCCACGCCGATACGATGCTGTGCCTCAACATCTCTACAGCATCGGCTGCAAAGAACAACAGTTCGTAGCTACAGGGAATTCGCACAACTACAAGATCATTACAGTGTTGTCTGTTCATTACAGTGTTGTCTGTTCACCACAGTGTTGTCTGTTCACCACAGTGTTGTCTGTTCATTACAGTGTTGTCTGTTCACCACAGTGTTGTCTTTTCATTACAATGTTGTCTGTTCACCACAGTGTTGTCTGTTCATCACAGTGTTGTCTGTTCACCACAGTGTTGTCTTTTCATTACAATGTTGTCTGTTCACCACAGTGTTGTCTGTTCATCACAGTGTTGTCTGTTCACCACAGTGTTGTCTGTTCATCACAGTGTTGGCTGTTCACCACAGTGTTGTCTATTCATTAAAGTGTTGTCTATTCATTAAAGTGTTGTCTATTCATTACAGTGTTGTTTATTCATTACAGTGTTGTCTGTTCATTACAGTGTTGTCTATTCATTACAGTGTTGTCTGTTAATTACAGTGTTGTCTGTTAATTACAGTCTTGTCTGTTTATTACAGTGTTGTTCGTCATTACAGTGTTGTCTGTTCATCACAGTCTTTTCTGCTTGTTACATTTTTGTCTGTTCATTAGTGTTTTATGCTCATTACAATGTTGTCTATTCAGTACAGTCTTGTCTTTAAATGGCAGTGTTGTCTTTATATGACATTCTTATTGTACAGGCATTTTGTGTGTACATGACAGCTATGTTTGTACATAACGGTTTCCTGTACGTCTGACAGTTTTATGTTCACGTGACACACCATCATGGAAACGCAATAGATATGTACAAATAAATAAAAGAGTTAACAAACAAAAGGACATACCACAAGACTGGTTGCCTGAAATCAAAAGAGGGGCATACAATAATGGACAGAGATGAAATAATGACACGACGGTGCGAATACATTAGAGAACTCTATGAGGACAATTGAAGCGAAATAGATATATGAAATAATAATGAAGGGCTTCACATATTAAAAGCAGAAGCGAAAGAAGCCATCAAACACATGAAGAACAACAAAGCACCAGGACCAGATAAAATCACCAAGGAGGAATTGGAAACATTAGGAGAGCTTGGGACAGAAATAATTACCAGATTGCTGAGTGACATCTATAACAGGAACTATATCCCATCAGACCTATTGCAATCAGTTTTCACTGCCCTACCAAAGAAAAAAGGTGCAGTTGAATGTGAAGACCATCGAATCATTAGTCTTATGAGCC
This sequence comes from Achatina immaculata, assembly GCA_009760885.1. Lineage (NCBI taxonomy): Eukaryota > Metazoa > Mollusca > Gastropoda > Stylommatophora > Achatinidae > Lissachatina > Lissachatina immaculata. Next base: position 43,191,384 of record CM019691.1, on the reverse strand, counting down.
ATGTTACCAAAATCCTGCTTCGTATTGTCATGAGAAGAGTCAGGGGCAAAATAAAACCAGAAATCGCTGAAGAACAGTGTGGCTTCGTCGAAGGAAAAGGCACAAGTAATGCCATATATATATAATGTGAACACTGATGGAAACATCAAAAGAAGTAAAGACGGACCTATTGAATGTTTTAGTTTTTTTCTGAGTCCTGCAGATTTTGTCTTTCTAATTTTTATGGAAGCCCCAGTGTGCCTGGCGTTTCCTCTGTGTATCAACTGACACAAAAACAACAGACACTTTAACTGAGGAATCCATGACCTTCTGAAGCAGTCTTACACTTTACCTGACAAGTCAGAAAGATTTCTCAAGCCTTTCATATTACGTCAGAAACCTCGGCGGCCCAGGTAAACCTTTCTTTGAAGTCGGGTTAGTTTTTCTTTTATTGCCGTGAACGGGAAGATTCACGCTGGCGAGGTGGGGACCGGATCCGGGCAGGGAGTGGGCATGATGGCCATAGCCCTACGCTCGGAACAACGGAGACCACCTTGTAATTTCCTGTACCGTCAAAGAACAGAGCTGACAAGACTGCGCTGTGCCAGGCTCGGGTTACAGGCCCTTGGCATGCCAGGCTACTATTTTATATCCCAGTTTCGGCGGATGTAACTGCCCGAACATAAAATGTTACATTCAGGGGAAGATGTAACATTGTCCTTGAAATACCACCAGAACATTGTACGAGATCAGACCTGAAGGTACACAAGAACTGATGACGTGTGGCGCTGTACTGCAAAATGCTTTGTGTAAAAATTTGTTGTTCTTCAAGTCACGTGACTTCAGAAAATTATAAAATCACGTGGCATAAATGCTATCGATTTATCAAAAACTAGTGAAATGCAACAAGACACATTTATGAAACAAATCAATATATAGTGTCATATAACATACAGTAGACCAACGATTAACGGAACTAAATTGTGGCTAAGGTTGTTCGGTTAACTGAACAGTTTAGATAATAACCATGCAAGAAGGTAGCCAGTTTATAAATGCATTTAAACCTAAAATTAGTTCCTGAATGCAAGGATATTATTTCTGTATTTTGAAGTAACAATATCTATTTGTTACACAGACATACATGTATTGATATATACGTTTTGTATACATAGCTTTGCTTGTTAGATTTCCTTTTACACAAGTAGAAGACAGCCATGAGTACAAAGTCAAGTAGAAGACACAGCCAGGTGTACAGATTCAAGTAGAAGAAAGACAGGCAAGTTAAAGACATAATCCTGCTGTATATCACTCATACAGAAGAGTATAAGGAACAAGAAAGAAGGAACCGGAGAAAGAGGAGAGAGTGGTATAATGGTAATCCAGCAGGGAGGAGATGTAATAGGTGATTGTAGTTGAGGTAGAGGGGTTGTAGTCTGATGCCATGAGGAGGTTTTGAAATACGTGTAGCAAGTGAGAAAGGAGTGGAACTTGGTGCAGAGGGAATATGCTTGTGGGGGAGGGGGGATATTAGGTGTAACTGAATTGCGAATTCAAACTATGTGGTTTCAGAGTCCCATATTCCTAAATGTAGCGGTTTTCAAGCGCTAGGGGGCTTCTGTCATCGGCGTGGCACTGTTTGATGGCTGTTAACAGAAAATCAGATCTGCCTCTGTGGTTGAGGCCGTTGAAATGAAGCGTGCTGGGTGATAGATAATCTCAGAGTGGCTGAGCAACAACAATTTAGTAATATCCCAAATAGATTACCATTAACTCTCTCTCTTTCTTTCTCTATCTCTCTCTCTCTCTCCTTTCTGTGGTTCTCTCCCTCCCACCCCCCCCCCCCTCCTTTACGACCCACCTATCACACATCACTGGTCTCCGTTTAAACATTCTCAACACTCCACCAAGCGCATTTCTGGACACAGTCTCTTACAATTCACAGCTAAGTGCTCCATTTATTTTATTCTATTCTATTTTTTTTCCCATTCCTATTTGTTACATAGCATTCAGGTGAATTTATATTTTACCTTCTCTCTCTATTTCTTTGTCCTGTGTTTTTGTATGTTTAAGGTCCACACCAAAACCTCATAAATGTGTGCTCATTAAGTAATAAAGCTGTTCCTACTTTATTTCTAGTTTATACAATTCGTTATCACAGCTGTACTACAGTGGCTAGTTGTACAGTTATATACTTAGTTGTGACATATAAAAGACTGCAGTAAAACTGGATCAAATAATAAAGGTAGATAGATGTGTATGGTGCAGAAGGAGTAAGTAAGTGAGAAACAACGAATAGAAAGTATGGGAGTATGGTGAGAATGTATGAACGAAAAGCATACAATATCCAATATTTCGGCGTGTCTTTTTCGAGGATTACATACACAAGCAAGACAAAACATAAAACTAAACGAGAAACTTATCTTAGTGCCATCCTCCAGAAAGTAGGAAACACAAGAAAGCGTGTCCCATAGACACGGCAAAGAGACCGGGGGGAGGCACAGAGGAACGTAGATGAAGCCAATAGGAATGAAGAGGTGGAGAAAGGGAGAGAAAGAGGGGAAGGGCAATAGATACCTGTAAGCCGATGGAGAAGAAGGTGTCCCCGGGGGGGGGGTGGCTGTTAGGAAGTGGCAGGGAAGCAGGGAGATGATATGAAACTGATGAATAGGACAAGACCCGGAGGGGCAAAAACATATATAGGGCACCAGAAAAGAAGAGAAGAGAAAGTGGCTGTGAGGAGGGGGAGGGAAGCTAGGAGAAAGTGGCGGTGAGGACGGGGAGGGAAGCTAGGAGAAAGTGGCGGTGAGGAGGAAGAGGGAGGGAAGCTAGGAGAAAGTGGCGGTGAGGAGGGGGAGGGACGCTAGGAGAAAGTGGCGGTGAGGAGGAAGAGGGAGGGAAGCTAGGAGAAAGTGGCGGTGAGGAGGAAGAGGGAGGGAAGCTAGGAGAAAGTGGCGGTGAGGAGGAAGAGGGAGAGAAGCTAGGAGAAAGTGGCGGTGAGGAGGAAGAGGGAGGGAAGCTAGGAGAAAGTGGCGGTGAGGAGGGGGAGGGATGCTAGGAGAAAGTGGCGGTGAGGACGGGAATGGATGCTAGGAGAAAGTGGCGGTGAGGAGGGAGAGGGATGCTAGGAGAAAGTGGCGGTGAGGAGGAAGAGGGAGGGAGCTAGGAGAAAGTGGCGGTGAGGAGGGGGATGGATGCTAGGAGAAATTGGCGGTGAGGAAGAAGAGGGAGGGTAGCTAGGAGAAAGTGGCGATGAGGAGGGAGAGGGAAGCTAGGAGAAAGTGGCTGTGAGGAGGGAGAAGGAAGCTAGGAGAAAGTGGTGGTAAGGAGGGGGAGGGAAGCTAGGAGAAAGAAACAAGAAAGTAAAGTATAAATCGTAGAAAAAAAAACAACAAGTGGACAACTAAAGAAGTTACAGAAAGCTGAAGACATTGTTAACTCTCTCTGGGTGGAGACAGACAGCCTGGAAAATAAGGCGCTGTTCTAGGAGCCTCCGAGATCATACATCAGCAGATCAAGAGCGGATCGCACTAACAGAAATGTCTTGTTTTCCCTTGTGTATACACTAACTATTCTTGCGTTACTAAAAATCTTGTCCAAACTTCAGCGCGGAGGTGGCACAGGATGATGACAACTTTCATACCTGGATGATGACACAAGATGAAATGTCACGTGATCAATGTCCACCCAACGCCTGGTGAGAATTTACGAGGGCCACTCCACACATTCCAGGTGGTTGGCCGTTGTTGGTGGCCTTTTATTACGTGAGAAGATTTCTTCTTCTTGGCTGGCTACAGAACCGGACAAAAATGTTGCCCTAGGCAGTGGTCTCCATACTTTCGACATTGAAGAACCACACATCTAGGTTAAGGACCACTATCTTACTTAATATCCCAATGTCAAGATCTCGTAGCGTCAAACAATAAAAGCCTCAGACTACTTTATAATGTTCCAATCATCTGTTGTTACAGTGCCACTTGTTGGGAACCACTATCTTATAATGTTCCAATCATCTGTTGTTACAGTGCCACTTATTGGGAACCACTATCTTATAATGTTCCAATCATCTGTTGTTACAGTGCCACTTATTGGGAACCACTATCTTATAATGTTCCAATCATCTGTTGTTACAGTGCCACTTGTTGGGAACCACTATCTTATAATGTTCCAATCATCTGTTGTTACAGTGCCACTTATTGGGCACCATACCTTATAATGTTCCAATCATCTGTTGTTACAGTGCCACTTATTGGGCACCATACCTTATAATGTTCCAATCATCTGTTGCTACAGTGCCACTTATTGGGCACCATATCTTATAATGTTCCAATCATCTGTTGCTACAGTGCCACTTATTTGGAACCACTACCTTATAACGTTCCAATCATCTGTTGCTACAGTGCCACTTATTTGGAACCACTATCTTATAATGTTCCAATCATCTGTTGCTGCAGTGCCACTTGTTGGGAACGAGTGGTCTAGGGTATCTATCGTAGCCTCGAACCGGCACCATGGTGACACTACAACTCTGCCGCTCCTTACACGGCTTGACTAGACCACCAACATTTGTAGTGTGAATGTGATACCTCAAACTTTGTTGATTTTCTTACATGGCCATGCTGGCCGCTGGTGGTTATTCACCGGGGGAAAACTTCACTAGGTCCATCGTCACAGATGGGGGAGGGGGGATGTGCGATTTATAAGAAGTGGAAATTATTGTGGAAAGAGGCCAGCTAGTATGGCAAGAACTCCACCATGGAGCTGCCTGTACTCCAGACATAAAGCAGATAAACTAAGTCTCGGACATCGCATCCCTTTTTATGCTGACGACCAAGCAGTTGCAACCACACCAGGGGAAGACAGTTACAACCACACCAGGGGAAGACAGTTACAACCACACCAGGGGAAGACAGTTACAACCACACCAGGGGAAGACAGTTACAACCACACCAGGGGAAGACAGTTACAACCACACCAGGGGAAGACAGTTACAACCACACCAGGGGAAGACAGTTACAGCCACACCAGGGGAAGACAGTTACAGCCACACCAGGGGAAGACAGTTACAGCCACACCAGGGGAAGACAGTTACAGCCACACCAGGGGAAGACAGTTACAACCACACCAGGGGAAGACAGTTACAACCACACAGGGGAAGACAGTTACAACCACACCAGGGGAAGACAGTTACAACCACACCAGGGAAAGACAGTTACAACCACACCAGGGGAAGACAGTTACAACCACACCAGGGGAAGACAGTTACATCCACACCAAGGGAAGACAGTTACATCCAAACCAGGGGAAGACAGTTACAGCCACACAAGGGGAAGACAGTTACAACCACACCAGGGGAAGACAGTTACAACCACACCAGGGGAAGACAGTTACAACCACACCAGGGTTAGACAGTTACAACCACACCAGGGTTAGACAGTTACAACCACACCACGGGAAGACAGTTACAGCCAAACCAGGGGAAGACAGTTACAACCACACCAGGGTTAGACAGTTACAACCACACCACGGGAAGACAGTTACAGCCAAACCAGGGGAAGACAGTTACAGCCACACCAGGGGAAGACAATTACAACCACATCAGCTACGTGCAGCAGAACATGGATAAATCAGCATGGACGTGTACAAATCACAACATGAAAATGAGCGCTGAAAGAAGGAAAAAAACTACAAAGTCGTTACCCTAGCCAGAAGAAATATCCCAACACAAATCCTTGAAACATGAGAAGCATTTCAAATATCTAGGTACCACAGGATTGTCCGCTGGAGAGGTCTCTGCTGAAAGTGAGAATAAAGGTACATTGAGGTGCATGGCTCAGTTTTAGGAAAGGGATACAAAGAGTGAGTAAAGAGAGCAAGAACGAGAGTGGCAGAGAGTAAGATGAGTACATATAAATGAAGAACATACACCGATCCATTATTTCGGGAAAAAAAACTTTTTGTCAAAGGATCACGTACAAAAACAACATAACAGATAAAAGCAATAAAAAAATAATAAACGAAAAATCAATCACTTTTTTAACAAGATCTTTCTTGAAAGAAAAAGGATACAAAATGAAAGTAAGAGCGAATGCAAATCAGGTCATTGGACACATGACACCTTTACTGAAAAACAAATACATCACAACTAAAACAAAAAGGGCACTGTACGACAAAGTTTTCCTCCAAAGTTTATGCTATCAAGTGTTGGATATTGACACGTCTAGTGCACGCCCGAGAGTTGAATATTGGCACGTCTAGTGCACGTCCAAGTGTTGGATATTGGCATGTCTAGTGCACGTCCAAGTGTTGGATATTGGCATGTCTAGTGCACGCCCAAGTGTTGGATATTGGCACGTCTAGTGCACGCCCAAGTGTTGGATATTGGCATGTCTAGTGCACGCCCAAGTGTTGGATATTGGCATGTCTAGTGCACGCCCAAGTGTTGGATATTGGCACGTCTAGTGCAAGCCCAAGTGTTGGATATTGGCATGTCTAGTGCACGTCCAAGTGTTGGATATTGGCACATGTAGTGCACATCCAAGTGTTGAATATTGGCACGTCTAGTGCACGCCAAAGTGTTGGATATTGGCATGTCTAGTGCACGTCCAAGTGTTGGATATTGGCATGTCTAGTGCACGTCCAAGTGTTGGATATTGGCACGTGTAGTGCACGTCCAAGTGTTGAATATTGGCACGTCTAGTGCACGCCAAAGTGTTGGATATTGGCATGTCTAGTGCACGTCCAAGTGTTGGATATTGGCACGTGTAGTGCACGTCCAAGTGTTGGATATTGGCACATGTAGTGCACGTCCAATTGTTGGATAATGGCACGTCTAGTGCACGTCCAAGTGTTGGATATTGGCACGTCTAGTGCACACCCAAGTGTTGGATATTGGCACGTCTAGTGCACACCCAAGTGTTGGATATTAGCACGTCTTTTGCATCTGTCTGTAAGCCCATTCTTAATCGGTTTCATGAAATTTAATCTCTATTATTTAACGTGTTTCCCTGCTTCATCCGTTTGTGGATCAGACATCAAGAATGTCCGCCTCTAAACTCATCCGCCTCTCACAATACAAGCACTCATCTTTCCCTGTAATCATCGCCCTCCAGGGTGACCGCTTCATAAATTTCACTGAAGAAATGGAACGGTAGATTGATGGAGGCAACAGATCAAAATAGCCACCAGCGCCTCCTTCCCAGATTGCATTTCACGCGCGTTCGATTAATTCCTGGCCAGTGAGCAGCCTAGGCAGTGATACTCACGTTTGTGGCTGTGACAGAACCACCCGCATCACGTGATTAGCCACAACAGAAACCACTCTGAACTAGTTGCCCCCCCCTTACATTCTCTCTCTTTCTCTCTCTCTTTTTCTCTCTCTCGTCCTCTCTCTCTTTCTCTCTCTCCTTTTCTCTCTTTCTCTTTCTCTCTCTCGTTCTATCTCTCTCTTTCTCTCTCTTTCTCTCTCTCTTTCTCTCTATCTTTCTCTCTCTCTCTCTATCTTTCTCTCTCTCGTTCTCTCTCTCTTTCTCTCTCTCTTTCTCTCTCTCTTTCTCTCTTTCTCTTTCTCTCTCTCGTTCTCTCTCTCTTTCTCTCTCTCTTTCTCTCTATCTTTCTCTCTCTCTCTCTATCTTTCTCTCTCTCGTTCTCTCTCTCTCCTTCTCTCTCTCTTTCTCTCTCTCTCTTTCTCTTTCTCTCTCTCTTTCTCTCTCTCGCTCTCTCTCTCTTTCTCTCTCCTTTCTTTCTCTCTCTCTTTCTTTCTCTCTCTCTCTTTCTCCCTCTCTCTTTCTCTTTCTGTCTCTTTCTCTCTGTCTGTCTGTCTGTCTCTCTCTCTGTATTTAGATAAACCGATAGATGAACCTAAACTTGAGAACACAACTTCTCCTAGACGCTGAGAAGACTTTGTACCGAGATAAAGACCGAGGTTGAAGATAAGGAACAGTTGAACTTTGTAATTCTGAGAGTAAGAATTTCTATGTTCTCTTCTCTCTCGGTTCTTGGCCGGATACAATCTATGCCCAGCCACACATGACATTTGCACAAGATGACGTCTCCACTTGACATCCATTCTTCCCTATTCCCCCCCCCACGTGGCATTTACACAAGATGACGTCTCCACTTGACATCCATTCTTCCCTATTCCCCCCCCCCCCACGTGGCATTTACACAAGATGACGTCTCCACTTGACATCCATTCTTCCCTATTCCCCCACACACATGACATTTGCACAAGATGACGTCTCCACTTGACATCCATTCTTCCCTATTCCCCCCACACATGACATTTACACAAGATGAAATATCCCGTTGAAATTCATTTATTTCTTCCGTAGATGACTTGAAGACAAAATACCATGCCCACTTGAATTCCACTATTCTTTCATCTCCACACATGGCATTTACACAAGAACACAAAATCACATGTCCTCTTGAAATCCACTCTTCCTTTTCCACCGCAAATGTCATCTAGACAAAATAAAAATTTGTCACATTCTAAACGAAATTCTTTGCCGCCTCTGATCATTTCTTGACTTTGCTGAAAAGTCAGACGATCTTCTGGATGTGACCGCTGGTCAGTCTGTGCTGGTCGGTCTGTGCTGGTCAGTCTGTGCTGGTCAGTCTGATTGCTGGACATCGCACTCCCCCGGCGCCTGCCCCGGGGGCAGACAGTGTAAGGGTACCCGGAAAAGCGGAATTCGGAAACATTGGGCTTAATTGTCCGGTCAGGTCACGGGTGTTTGATTTACAGCTCACACGTTTCATGCTGGGACGTGCGGTTTTATGTTGCACGACCCGCGCTAGAACACCAGGCTGGGCATGACCTGGCAGGAGTACTTTAAAGCCAGACAAATCACCAAGAGTGAAGAAATAGTTACGGAATAACTGAGATTTCAATTCTTGCCTTCGGAGATACATGAAATGATCCGACCAAGAAAGCTAAAACTCAGATATCTGGTAAATTTCTTACCAAGATCTGAAACTTAAATACTTAAATGTTCCGTTTCTTGCTCTTCTTCTTCTTCTTCTTCTCTTCTTCTTCTCCTTTAAAGACCTGGCATAAAACCGCTTTTTTTATGTATGGAGCTCGAAGTTTATCTAAGCAATAGATTAGTTTGCTGTTCTGCTGGTTTGGTACAATGTTCTGTTAGAGTTAGCCTCAGGTTCTCCTAGAGTAAGCCTGATGTTCTGTTAGAATTATCTCATGTTCTGCTAGAGTTACCATGATGTTCTGGTAGAATTAGATGATGTTCTGCTAGAGTCAGCAAGATGTTCTGGTACAATTAGTTGATGTTCTGGTAGAGTTAGACTGATGTTCTTGTAGAATTAGCTAATGTTCTGCTAGGGTTAGCCTGATGCTCTGGTAGAATTAGCTGATGTTCTGCTAGAGTTAGCTTGATGTTCTCCTAGAGTTAGATTGATGTTCTCCTAGAACTAGCCTAATGTTCTCCTAGAGTAAGACGGAAGCTCAGGTAGAATTAGGTGATGTTCTTATAGAATTAGCTGAAGTTCTGCTAGAATTAGCCTTATGTTCTGGTAGAATTAACTGATGTTCTGCTAGAGCTGACCTGATGCTTTGGTAGAATTAGTTGATGTTCTGCTATAGTTTCTTCTTCTTCGTTCGCTTCTACCACCAAGATCGCCCCGTGATCCAACTGAATTTACTCCTGTAGTTCTCGCGATAGTCTCATTTAGGATGGAGGCTCAGAGCATTGTGGGGCTTGGGCCTATATTCTCGGTGGGTCTCAGAAGCGGCATTGTGTGACACTGTGGTTTTCCTTGCAGCAGTTTAGTCTAGAGTTGGACTTTCTCACCAGAAAACCTCGACGTGGTTTGGATATAAATATATTCCCGCCGGGTGAGAGGTGGTTGCCCATCCAGTCCAAAGTTGGACTTTCACATTGGAAAACCTCAACGTGATTTGGATATAATGTATCACCGTCGGATGAGAGGTGGTTGCCTATCTAGACTGCCCTGGTCCAGTGTCTTTGACTTCGGCATTTTGTGGTCGTGGCTGCTACCCTTCCTGGTGGTGACCTCGATGGAGCTTTTGTCGAGGAAGACGAATCCTCGCCACTAGTGAGTTTCACCCCTAGGTTAAGCCGGTTTAGGCGCATTATACCAGTATGGGTGTAAAAAGGACGTGATCGGGCTCTAGAACGGAGGTACCGTGACATGAATAGTCATCAGATTTCACCCCTGGGTTAAGCCGGGTTAGGCATATTGCCCCAGTATGGGTGTATATAGGACGTGACCGGCCTCTAGAGCAGAGGTGCCGTGATATGAGTAGCCCTCACTGCGAGTCTACTGGCCATACCGATTAAACTTCATTTAATCCTTTCCATCACCTTTTCCACACGCGCGGCAACCCTAATAGCACTTTTCTTCATTGACCGGGAGGAATTTCACCCCACGCGAAGCAGCCGAAGAATCTCTCCAGCAGAGTTCTGCTAGAGTTAGCCTGATGTTCTGGTAGAGTTAGCTAATGTTCTGCTGGAGTTAGCCTGATGTTCTGGTAGAATTAGCTGATGTTCTGCTAGAGTTGCCCAGATGTTCTGGAAGAGTTAGTATTTGCTAGATTTGACACAGTGTTTGCATATATAGTTGGTACAATGTTTCTACTAATTTATCCTGCTAGACTGGGGTAACTGTTAAACGTTTTCCTTCTTGCTGCTGTTGCACACTTTTCCTGAAGTTCGTGCTTTTTTTTTTGGGGGGGGGGGGGCGGCACTTGACAACGAGGTCATAAACCTGGAATACAGGACAGTATCCTAGCAACACACAATACTTATTGTATACGTATATAACTATACACGGAGTCACTGCAGTAAAGCTGTGATACTAAAATGTATAAACTAAGAAAAAAAGTAGGAACAGCTTTATTACTTAACGAGCACACAGTTGTGACGTTTCGGCGTGAGCCTTAATCATACAAAACCATACAGGACGAAGAAATAGAGAGGAGATAAAGTATAAATTCATATGAATACTGCTTTTAAAAAAAAATCAAATAACATGAATAGAGCACTTAGCTGTAACTTGTAAGAAGCTGTGGCTTGTCCGATGCTGTGTGTCAGAAATGCGCATGATGGAGTGTAGAAAGTATTTAAATGGATATTATTGTACGTATCAATATACAAGATACTATGCGAATTTCTTACAAGTTACAGCTAAGTGCTCTATTCATTTTATTTGATTTTTTTTAAACATAGCATTCATAGCTAGACCCAGACTAGATCCAGGTTAGACCTAAGCCAGATATAAGCTATACCCAAGCTAGATAATATCTACACCCAAGCTATATACAAGCTATACCCAAGCTAGATACAAGCTATACCCAAGCTAGATACAAGCTATACCCAAGCTAGATACAAGCTATACCCAAGCTATATACAAGCTATACCCAAGCTAGATACAAGCTATACCCAAGCTAGATACAAGCTATACCCCAAGCTAGGTACAAGCTATACCCCAAGCTAGATACAAGCTATACCCCAAGCTAGATACAATCCAGACTCAAGTTAGATACAAACTAGGTCCAAGTTAGACTCAGGCTAGATGCATGTTAGATACAAGTACATCAACGCTTAGATACAAGCTACACCCAAGGTAGATACAAGCTAGATACAAGCTACATCCAAGCTAGACAGAAGTTACACCGAAGCTAGATACAAGTTAGACCCAAGTTACATACATGCTAGATACAAGCTAGACACAAGCTACATACAAGCTATACAAGCTAGACGGAAGCTAAGTAGAGGCAAGACCAAAGCTAGGTACTAGCTATACCCAAGCCAGATACAAGCTAGATCAGCAACAATAACAGTAGTAGAAACAACAACAGAAACAGCATTCAAAAAGGAACAGCAACAACTATAGAAAAAAGCAGCAAAATCAGCAGTACTGTCAAAAACGCCAAACAACAACAGTAATAATACCAGTAACAATAACAAACAGGATTAGCAGAAATAACGAACAAGATTAGCAGAAATAACGAACAAGATTAGCAGAAATAAGAAAAGAGATTAGCAGCAATAGCGAAAAGGATTAGCAGAAATAAGAAACGAGATTAGCAGCAACAGAAACAAACACGACCTCAGCAGCAGTAGCAACAGAAATAGATAACATCAGCAACAGTAGCAACAGAAACAAACAACCTCAGCAGCAGTAGCAACAGTAGAAAACACTCCAACAGCAACAGCAGAAAACAACACCAACATTACCAGCAGCAAACAATAGCAACAGCAGCAAACAACATGAACAGCAACAAGAGCAAACAACACCAACATTACCAGCAGCAAACAATAGCAACATTACCAGCAGCAAACAATAGCAACAGCAGCAAACAACACGAACAGCAACAGCAGCAAACAACACCAACATTACCAGCAGCAAACAATAGCAACAGCAGCAAACAACATGAACAGCAACAAGAGCAAACAACACCAACATTACCAGCAGCAAACAATAGCAACATTACCAGCAGCAAACAATAGCAACAGCAGCAAACAACACGAACAGCAACAGCAGCAAACAACACGAACAGCAACAGCAGCAAACAACACCAACGGCAACAGCAGAAAACAACACCATAGTGCAATAGTAACAACAGCAAATAACACCCTCAGAAAACAACACTTTCAGCAACATCAGGCACACCAAAAGGCAATAACAACTATAACAGCAACAAAACAATAACAACTAGAACAGCAACAAAACAATAAGACCTGGAACAGCAACAAAACAGTAACAACTAGAACAGCAACAAAACAATAACAACTAGAACAGCAACAAAACAATAACAACTAGAACAGCAACAGAACAATAACAACTAGATCAGCAACAACAAAAGATAGGATTGATATTTTCTTCTATGACGAGAAAATGATGGTACGGGCCAACAACAAACGACCTTTCTCGAGCCCATATTAATTCCACGTCTCAATAACTTATTATCTGCCCGTAGCTCGTTTCAAGCACTGGTGTCTCCTCGCTGGTGTTTTCTTACCAAATTTTTAAAGAAAACACTGCCCTATTAGGGCGTGCACTTCTCCATGTATATCCCCGTCACAAGTATTTGGTTTCGACAGATGATAATCTCCATGATTCATGGAGATTTTATGGAAATACCTGGCACTTCGTATATCTTCTCACAAATTCTGATACTGCTATAGGCTTAATGATGCCAGGCCTTGCAAACAACTGCAGAGTTAGGCAGGTCTTAAGTTTGCCACCACAAGATTGCTGATTTATTGCAAGCTCGCAGACGATCATCTGATTGTTGCGGGTTTATCCCTGCGAGCTGACGTGTTTTCTGTGTAGAGTATCTGCAGTCAATGAACTTGTGTGGACGTGTTTTCTGTGTAGAGTATCTGCAGTCAATGAACTTGTGTGGACGTGTTTTCTGTGTAGAGTATCTGCAGTCAATGAACTTGTGTGGACGTGTTTTCTGTGTAGAGTATCTGCAGTCAATGAACTTGTGTGGACGTGTTTTCTGTGTAGAGTATCTGCAGTCAATGAACTTGTGTGGACGTGTTTTCTGTGTAGAGTATCTGCAGTCAATGAACTTGTGTGGACGTGTTTTCTGTGTAGAGTATCTGCAGTCAATGAACTTGTGTGGACGTGTTTTCTGTGTAGAATATCTGCAGTCAATGAACTTGTGTGGACGTGTTTTCTGTGTAGAGTATCTGCAGTCAATGAACTTGTGTGGACGTGTTTTCTGTGTAGAATATCTGCAGTCACTAAACTTGTGTGGACGTGTTTTCTGTGTAGAGTATCTGCTAAACTTATGTGCCTGTGGATTATTTTGTGGTGGAGTTATTTCTTTATTATTTTTTAACAGTTGAGAGAACCTACCAGCACGTTATAAAAAAAAAAAAACAGTGTTTATTACAAGTTCAACATTCGCCAAGTTGTAATACCTAATGTCGATCAAGATTCCCGTCTGATACGGTTCACTGGCATTTGCAAGGTCATGCTGACGTCATGTCTTGGATCATTCTCAGAACGTACATATTCGTTATAAATGAAGGTACGAAATTTCGACTCAGTCAAACCAAAAAGTTGAAATTTCGACTTTGTCAAACCACCAAAAGGTTGAAATTTCGACGTAGTCAAACCAAAAAAGTTTAAATTTTCACTTACTTTTAAAAAATGTTGAAATTTCGACATAGTCAAACCAAAAAGGTTGAAATTTCGACTTAGTCAAAAACAAAAAGATACAAGTGGTTCTGTGTTTTGTTTTTTCCAGAAACTCTTTTTTCTTATCACAGCGTATTATGTTGTTGTGGTTGTTGCTGTTCTTGTTGGTGTTGTTGTTTTTATTGTTGATAATGATTATGATGATAGTGAGAGCTTAGCATGGTGATGCTAAAGGGGACAAAGTCGATGGCAAAGACAAATAAGGATAATGGTTGTGACGAAGATTTCGATGACGAGGTAGCACATGTGACGAGGTGATGGCAATCAGATGTAGCAATGATGATGATGATGATGATGATGATGTATCATTTCCTTACCCACAATCCAGAGCTGAAAGTTTTAGTCAGCAGAACTGCCGGAACTTTTGTAGAAGCCCCTACTTTCACCCGTCTGTTCTGCCGCCGACTGAAAATAGATGAGACCCCAGGCTTGGTGCACCTCGCCCTGCTTGGCGGGTTAAGTGTACAATCAGAGATTCTTTGAACTTCACACTCCCCAACCCCCCCCCCCCCCGCGCCCCCCCCCAGACCCCTAGTTCCATCTTCTCCTCACCCACACACATATATCCTCACACATCTTCCTGGCCACATCCACACAGACACACACACAGACAGCAGGAGCTAGAAGAAAGGAAGGAGAGAGAGACAGGTAAGATCTTCAGAAACTTACGTCAGCACAAGCTGCACAAAGAAAGACGCCATGCTCCAGGAGCTTTTCTTCGCCTGCCCCAGAAAAGATAATTATGTTACAGAAAAGAAAAAGAAAAAGGATTAATTGACAATAATTGGCGCAATCGAGGATATAATCTGATGTTTTCAGTCACTCCATCAAGCTCGGAAGATGGATTTTCAGAAATGCAAATTTCTCTAAACCACAGCCGTTTCCGGGACAGATAGATATCTGTGGAAGTATTACACACTCCACCCCCTCCCTTTCTCTCTCTCTCTCTCTCTCTCTCACACACACACACACACACACACACAGACAAGGCTACAAATAGCAAGTGCCAGATCTGACGGTCAATGTTCTTCTTGTCGCCAGATGACTGAGAACTGTCAGGATATTTCACGCAGATTATCAGTCAGCGCCGATGGAGAACGTCATGGAGATATCTCTTCATCTTTGGTGCAAGCAGGTGATAGAGGTGTGAGGTTTCACCACCTTGGCCTAGGCGTAGATATCATCTGGTCACATCTAGGCACCGTCGCTCTGCTTGCAGTTTGATGTGAGAGAAGAAATGGCACCTAATATCTTGAGACTTGGGCCAAAAGTGCTGGCTGGAAGCTGAGATTATGGGCCTCATATTGAGAAGTTATAGAAAACCTGATAATCGTCTGAGAAACCAGATGTTGTGGGCCTCATGTGCTTTAAGGTCTCTCTCTCCCTCTCTCTCTCTCTCTCTCTCTCTCTCCTCTCTCTCTCCTCTCTCCCTTGTCTGAGTTGCTGATATGGTTTTTATTATTTTTCGTGTGTCCTGTAGCGACGTTAGTAACGATAAAGATGACAGTAGAAGCCAATGTTGTTATCGGTCAGCCATGATTATGATCACGGTAGGTGATTATGATAGCGGTAGATGATTATGTTAAAGGTAGATAGCGATGATTTTGATGATGGTAGATGATAACTTTAGATGATTATGTTAACGGTAGATGGTTTTGATGACGATTAGATAATTATATTAAACGTAGATCATTTTTATGACGGTAGATGATTATATTAACGGTAGATGATTTTGATGATTGTAGATGATTATATTAACGGTAGATGATATTGATGATTGTAGATGATTATATTAACGGTAGATGATTTTGATGATTGTAGATGATTATATTATCGGTAGATGATATTGATGATTGTAGATGATTATATTAACGGTAGATGATTTTGATGACGGTAGATGGTTATGATAAAGTTAGATGATTATATTAATGGTAGATATGGCGAAGTGGTTAGTGCACTAGTCTCTCATGGCGAAGGTCGGGGGGTTCGAATCCGGCCGGGGGCACCCCAGTCACCCAGCTGTAGAAATAGGTACCCGACTTCTTCTGAAGTTGGGGAAGGAAAGGGCGGCCAGGCGTGACACTGACCATATCACCCTCTAGTGTGCTGACAGGTCAAGGAAAATATGGGCACTAACACCATATCCCTGTGTGCCTCTAAGGAATGACAGGGTTACCTTTTTTTTCTTTTAAGATGATTATATACTGTTCAGAAAAATAAACGCAACAAATACGATGTTGCGATTTAAATTGAAGTTTGCTGATCAGACAAGGACAAATTGTCTGAAACGTTCACTTGGACATCAGCTTCACGTGCTGACCTGAATTGTACTCAGCAGATGATTCATGAGCACAGAAAAACGACACTAGTCAAAACAGCATTTTTGACAATAACTCATGACAGGTTCACGAGAATCCCGTGAAACTTACTGAACACAAAACTCACTGACCATGTTATTGAATGCCTATAAACGATTGACGCTCCTCGAATCAATTCATTTGAAAATTCAGTGCGCAAGTATGGCTCATCTCACTACAGAACAACGACCCATCATCATTGAATGTTTACAGACTGGACAGTCACAAAATGTAGTGGCCAGACTATATAAAGTGGTTAGAAGCATCATTAGTCGTCTTTGGAGAAACTGGCTCAGTTGCAGACCGGAGACACATAGTCACAACTCCTGCCGAAGATCGCTTCATACGGCTGCGTCACCTCATGGAATCGATTTGCATCTGCGTCCTAAACGGTCCAGTCAATGACAGCAGCTCGTCGAATTTCAGAGCAAACGATCAGGAACCGGCTGCACGACGCTAGTTTTTGGGCTAGAAGACCCTACAGAGGTCTTATTCTTACGGACAGACATCACCAGAACCGACTGCAGTGGGCGAACCAGCATCGTCAATGGACCGTTGTGAATGATTGGAGAAGGGTTTGCTTTAGTAATGAATCATTCGTTCTGCTTCAGCGACACGACAGACGGAGAAGAGTTTACCGCAGAGTCCATGAGCGCTACGCCCAGAACAGCGTGGATGAGGCTCCTCCACGTGGTGGTGGAGGTTTACTGGTGTGGGGGACGACCAACTTCATGGGAAGAAGTGACTAGGTGCAAAGTGAAGTACGCCTGAATACCCAACGATACGTCGCTGAAATTCTTCGTCCTCTCGTCCTTCCACTTCTGGCTGCACCAGGGTCGATTTTTTAGCAGGATAACGCTCCACCTCATGTGGCACAACTCAGCACCCAGTTCCTCGCTGACAACAACGTCCAGACCATTCCGTGGTCATCTATGTCATCAGACATGAACCCAATAGAACACTTATGGGATGAACTCAACAGACAAGTCCGCCAGCGAGACGTGTCACCAACCAATCTCTGACAGTTGTCTCTTCCACTGCGGGAAGAGTGCGCAGCCATCCCACAGCAACAGATCCAACGGTTAATCGGATCCATGTCAAGGAGATGCCGTTCTCTGATACACGCCAGAAGAGGCCATACACCTTACTGAAATGGAGGTTCAGTCGCAAAGAATAAAAGTCCAAACCAAATTTAATGAACATCATTTCTTTGTTAAAGTTTCTTCATGCCAAGATTGAAACATTAATTCCGTAAAATAAAATTTTCACACAAGTTTGAAATGTTGTGTCAATTACGACTACACTAGTGTTGCACAAAAAGCAAGTTAAAACTATTCAATTCAAATGTAATATCCACCCTCATTTATGCATGCGAAAGCTGGAAAACAACTAAAGAAGTAGACAAGAAATTAGACTCTTTTGAAAACAAATGCCTAAGGAAAATACTGGGCATCAAGTGGAACTAATTCAAGAACAACGCAGAGATAAGACAGATGACTGAACAACAACCAGTCTCTTGGGTGTTCAGGAAAAGGAGATGGACATATGTTGGTCACGTGATGAGAAGAAATGATCAGAGAATCCCTAAACAAGCTATTAAGGGGAACACAACAGGCCAAAGAAAAAGAGTCAGACCACGTGAAACTCTGAAGAGGACATTATTAAGAGAGGCCAAGTTAACAGGCATAAAATCATTTGATCAGGTTGAAAGACTCGCCGAAGACAGGAAAAATTGGCGAACTACTTTGCGAGCCCTATGTGACGTTTAACGGCATGGGAAAGATATAAGATAAGTGTTGCGTAACGGTAGATGATTTTTATGACGATAAATGATTATATTAACGGTAGATGATTTTGATGACGATAGATGATTATTACGATGATTATGGTAAGTGTAGATGTTTATGACGATAAGTAGGCTGAGATCTGGGTGCTGTTTTATGCCCGTATTTCGTGCTGGGAGTACAAAAATCTCTCTGTATTTTTCGTCCATTTTTCTTTTTTTTATCTATTGTGCTGTTTTTTTTGCATGCGGTCCTTCGAGAAGGCTTTTGCCGAAATATTGGATTGTTGTATGTCCCTCAATTGTGTCTACTCAGTTTGGTCTCTGTCGTTCTAGTTTCAATAACCCACTTTACTCACTCTTTCCATCTTTTTGTAAAACTGAACCATACACCTCCACCAACCTTCATTACTAGAACCAGTTTTACCGCAGTCGTCATGTCTCCTATCTCTCGATAACAATAAGGGACTGTTATAGTTTTCTTCATCTTTCATTATGGTTTCCTTGACGTTTCATTATGGTTTTCTTGATGTTTCATTATGGTTTTCTTAATGTTTCATTCAGGTTTTCTTGATGTTTCGTTATGGTTTTCTTGATGTTTCGTTATGGTTTTCTTGATGTTTCATTATGGTGTTCTTGATGTTTCATTACGGTTTTCTTGATGTTTCATTAAAGTTTTCTTATTGCTTCGTTATGGTTTTCTTTGATGTTTCGGACCTTCCACAAAATTGATGTAACAATGTCCTTCCAGCAGCAGTTGTAATAAACCTGTCAATGTGACTCCTACACCGTTACCCCAGGCTGTTGTGCCTCCAGTGTGACTCCTACACCGTTACCCCAGGCTGTTGTGCCTCCAATGTGACTCCTACACCGTTACCCCAGGCTGTTGTGCCTCCAATGTGACTCCTACACCGTCACCCCAGGCTGTTGTGCCTCCAATGTGACTCCTACACCGTCACTCCAGGCTGTTGTGCCTCGGTCTGACAGGCAAGAAACGCAAGACTCCAGACAGCGTAACATGTTTTCCCGGACAATAATCTCCTGACCCACCAGAACTTTAACTAGGACATTCATCTTGACCTACAGTAGAAAAAGTTGACAATTTTGTCTAGAAAAAAAAAAGAAAGAGCACAAGATGGGACATAAGACATACAGGGAAAGATCAGGGTTCAATAATTAAGTACAAAACAGAACAAAGATCTTGTTATAGAACTGTGCTTTGTTCTTGAAAAAAATGGCGGCTTCCTTAGATGAGGCGAGCTCGGACTTGACTTTCCCGACTGCTCCATTTCAGGAAATAAGAAAAGCACCATTACCCACTCCCAGTCCGACTTTTCGAGTGAATTCGGATACATACACACTGTCATCAGCGCATAATGATTCAAATAATAGCCACAGAAAAAGCAATAGCCACAACAAAAATAATAGCCACAAAAATATTAACAACAACAAAAATAATAGCAGCAACAAAACTAATAGCCACAAAATAGCAACAACATAAATAATAACCACAACAAAAATAATGACCACAAAAAAATAGCCACAATAAAAATAATACCCACAACAAAAGTAATACCCACAGCGAAAGTAATAGTCTCAACAAAAATAATAGCCAAAACAAAAATAATAGCCACAGCAAAAGTAGTAGCCGCAACAAAAATAATAGCCACAACACTAGCCACAACAAAAATAATAGCCACAACATAAATAATAGCCACAACAAAAAATAATAGCCACAACAAAAATAATAGCCACAACACTAATAATAACCACCGCAAAAATAATAGCCACAACAAAAATAATAGCCACAACAAAAGTAATAGCCACAATAAAAATAATAGCCACAGAAAGAGAAAAAGTGAAAGATACCAGCCAGCATCTGTTTTACCTTACAACAAAAAAAAAACCACAAATCTTTTCGGCTGAAATATTCTGCTCACAATTGTTTTATAAATCAAGGCGAGGCACACTAGAATGCCAGCTTCCATATCTCAAGTGTTACTTGTCCTCTATCACATACACTCAAGATCACAGGAAAAAGCTGATACGAGAAATCAAAGAATTCAGTTCCCAGTCTTTCATAAACAATCAACAACAGAAGTTTTGAATGTTAACCATCAGATCCAGCCACACACACAAAACACAACCACCAACTGCAACCAGCAACAACATGTGCATGAAATCAAGAGGAAATTAAGCAGCGACAATTTGCTGCCCAGATTCTCTGATCACAGGCTAAGAAAGGCCGGGTAGATCACAGGCTAAGAAAGGCCGGGTAGATCACAGGCTAAGAAAGGCCGGGTAGAGGGAGTGATGTATCATGGGCAGGCCCGACTTGTTACCTGGGGTCAGGCCAGAACTTGGATGTGTTGTGTGCTTAATCTCTAGCCAGCCTCATCAGCACTAACTCAGGAACTTCTGATATGGCACGCCGGCCTCATCAGCACATCCTATATCAGTTTCTTTCCTTCATCCGCCGTCATTTCCTCGTTTTCTTCCACTTCTTCCTCTAATCTTTCATTATTCCTTACTGACTCTTCGTGTTTTCTCATCATCTACTCATCATTCGAATCCTCTCTCTCTCTCTCTCTCTCTCTCACCATCTACTCATCATCATCTATTTGAATGCTCTCTCTCTCTCTCTCTCATCACCCATCATAATCTGTTCGAATGCTGTCTCTCTCTCTCTCTCTCTCTCTCTCTCATCATCTACTTATTATAATCTGTTTGAATGCTCTGTCTCTGTCTCATCATCTATTTATTATAATCTGTTCAAATGCTCTGTCTCTGTCTGTCTCTCTCTCTCTCTCTCATCATCTACTTATTATAATCTGTTTGAATGCTCTCTCTCTCTCATCATCTACTTATTATAATCTGTTTGACTGCTCTCTCTCTCTCTCTCTCTCTCTCTCTCTCTCATTACCAATCATAATCTGTTCGAATGCTCTGTCTCTGTCTCTCTCTCATCATCTACTCATCACAATCTGTGCGAATGTTCTCTCTCTCTCTCTCACTCTCTCATCATCTAGTCATCATAATCTTTTTTAATGTTCTCTCTCTCTCGCCCTCCATGTAATTGATTGAATGATTTAGTGGTTGCTGGTACGGCTGACTGACGCGTGTGTTGACTGAATGAATGGTTTTAGTGATTTGTAGGGTGACTGATTGACTGAATGATTTGGTGGTTCACTGAATGATTTAGTTCCTGGCTGACTGGGTGAATGATTTAGCAGATGGTGAGTTGGTTGATTGATAAACTGAGCTGTTGGCTGACTGAGTAGTAGCTTGGTGAGTTGTCTGAGTGGTTTGGGCACTGAGTGATTGGTTGGCTGACTGAGTAGATGGTTTGTGGATTGACTGAGTGGTTGGCTGATTGATTGGTAGGTTGGCTAATTGACTGGATGGTTGATGGGTTGGATGGCTATGACACCACTATAACTTACAACTGAGTTATTTCCAACAGAGGCCGTGGTAGATGTACTGAAACCAGAGTCGGATTGTGAGTGGCCCTGGCAGTGAACAACTGAGAAAGAAGATGGGGAAGTGATGAGTGAAGGCGGGGGGTGGGGGGTCATTGTTTTATAAACAGACTTAGGGGCAAACTTCTCCATAAGAAGAAGAAGAAGAAGAAGACATCTGTCTCCATCTTGTTGCTCAAAGTGAAGCAACGAAGTAGCTATTTCCAGCAGCCATCTAAGAAGTAGAGTGTAACATACAGCACGGAAAGATGTTGCTCCCTGGATCTGGTCTGTGTGGTTGCTACGCTGTGTATGTTAGTTTTCGTCTCCTGTTTTCTATGTTCCCGTCTATCTACAGCTGCAGCACTTTCATGCAGAACCTTCTTATAATAACACGAGAATAGTTGTTTGGATATACGTATATATAAGACTAAAGGAGATCCACTCATTCTAAACGTGGTGAAGTGAAGTACGTGAACGATGAAGTGAAAAAACCTCCTTTTCAGCATCAACCTCCGCCGATATCAAACATCGCCGGCCTCTAACAGCTGTCCGTCCGGGAAACCGACTTGTTCCTGCTGATATCATTTGACCAAGTCAGACTTTCGTCTGTCAATCAAAACGCAGAAGGGCGGAGTTATATTGCAAACACTGCCACAGCCGGCATCTTTATCGCTTCCCCGGCACGGGATGGGAGGAGACAGCGGTCCTAGGGGCTGAAGAAAGTGTTAAAACTGTCGCAGGCAGCGAACTTCCTCATTACAAGTTGAGCTTCTGCTTTTCCTTCAACTTTTCTCTCCAGTGACAGCGGAACTCCAGTTCATGAACATTTCTATTGTACTACTTCTTGCATATTGTGATATTATCTTCACAGTACAGAAAACTTCACTGCAGATTGAGTAATATCGGTAAATGACTTATCACAGGCACGAAATCATGGAGAAGGAACGATGGCAGCCAAGTAACATTTCAGTTTTCAGAAAGAAAAATAAATAAGCAAACACTGCGATGTGTGTGTGTGTATGTCTGTGAGTACGTGTTTGGTGTTTTTTTTTAACTGGAGGACCTGCAGTGTCATTTCCACGTGATTCTCGCTGAAGTGTCATTTCTTATCTGGCAAGCAGTGGGCAGCCTATGAGAGTGTAGGGGGACGAAACAGGTATGTTCTGTTTATTTCTCTGTTTATTTTTTCGTTTATATGTTTATTTATTTATCTGCTTATTTGTTTATCTGTTTATCTATATTTATTTTCTTTAAAGTTTTAGATATTTTTTGTTAGAAAGTTTCTAGTGACCTTTTTTTCCTGGTTCTTAAAATTTAATGACCAGATAACTTGCACAACAAAGACACCGGACAACAGATACACAACAAAGACACCGGACAACAGATACACAACAGCGGACAACAGATATACAACAAAACAGCGGACAACAGATACACAACAAAGACAGCGGACAGCAGATACACAACAGCGGACAACAGATACACAACAAAGACAGCGGACAAATGAAACCTAATCAAGAAAATATGAAAGACAAAAACAGAGCTTTATGACGCCGAGAAATAAACAAGACAGTGTTTTTGCCAGTAACAAAAAAGAGCATTAAACAGCGACAATGCTACCACTTGCTCATGAGACTTGCACAACAGACTGACCAGACAAAAACTGAAACAACAGACTTGGTTCTGAGCAACAAATAACTTGGATAGTCAGAAAATTGAAGTTCTAAGACAATGTGCAAAATATCCGAAACAAATTTTTCGATACTGAAAATCATATAAAATACACTTTAACATATTTGGACAATCATTGGAAAACTGAAGAGAAACAAGGAGATATAGACAAATCTTCACATGGACTGACCAAGTGGCACATGAAAACAAAGTCTGATTATAAATATCAAGGACGTTACAAAATAGATTTTTTAAAAATCGTCGATGGAACATGATGATGATAGAACGACGAAAACGCTGTTTGTGATGTGTGCTGTAAGATACATGATACTTTTTTGTTTGTTTTCATTTCCAAAGATAAGTTTTAGTTACTTTCAGTGTTACAGTAAACATGATAAGTTTACCTTGTGCTCTTTCCACCTGTTAGAGAACTATTTCAGTGTTACAGTAAACATGACTGATAAGTTCTCTTCCCAACTTTTAGAGAACTATTTCAGTGTTACAGTAAACATGACTGATAAGTACTCTTTCTAACTTTTAGAGAACTATTTCAGTGTTACAGTAAACATGACTGATAAGTTCTCTTCCCAACTGTTAGAGAACTTGACTAAATTCATCTTGAAGTATAAATGCAGTCATTTCTTTGTATGTTCCATTTCGAAGACTAAAGACTGGATAGTGAGAAGAACAGTTTACTTTATGTCTGTTTTCTACTTTTCTAATGTCTAGATCATAACTGGGTATTTTGTGTCTGGTAACTAAAGATTGGATAATACTGAGAACCGCTTGGGTCCTGTCTGTCCTGCTTGACGACCAAGATCAGATAAGAAAGTCAACTGAAGCGCCACACAAGCACAAAGAAAGTTTATTGTTTTTACAAAAATCAGCCAAGACAAATAGAAAGTTTACACTTTTTTTTGTTTTTGTTTTGACAAGACACGCGAAGAAAAACACACCAAGCAACCAGGTGGAGATGGATACATCAGCTCAAGGAACCGAAACAGTGGACTTGAAGATTCGTGTCAACAAAACAATTTTACAGATCAGTGACAAGCACACAGGAAGCTGCGAACTCAGGAAACAAATCAGTTTGAATGATTGTGAATTCTTACATCTTACATCCTTCCCGTGCCGTTAAACGTCACATAGGGCCCGCATGGTAGTTCGCCAAGATGTCCTGTCTTCGGCGAGTTTTTTCAACCTCATCAAGGGATGTTATGCCCACTGAATTGGCTTCTCTTAACAATGTCCTCTTTAGAGTTTCACGTGGTCGACCTCTTTTTCTTTGGCCTGTTGTGTTCCATTTGATAGCTTGTTTGGGGATCCTCTGACTGTCTTTTCTCATCACATGACCGACATATGTCCGTCTTTTTCTGATCAACCATGAGACTGGTTCTTGTTTGCTCATCTGTCTGATCTCTGCGTTGTTCTTGAATTCATTCCACTTTATACCAAATATTTTCCTTAGGCGTTTGTTTTCGAAAGAGTCTAATTTGTTGTCTACTTCTTTAGTTGTTTTCCAGCTTTCACATGCATAAATGAGGGTGGATATTACATTTGAATTGAATAGTCTTAACTTGGTTTCTGCGCTTATAACTTTTGAATGCCATATGTTCTCAAGATTCTTGAAGATCGATGCTGCTTTGGCAATTCTAATTCTAACTTCCTTTCTGGTGTCACCATCCTGGTCTATGTAGCTGTTCTTTCTACGTATATTTGTCCTTCATCGTTAATGAGAAGCTTCATTATTTTTGTTTTATCTTTGTTAATTTCAAGTCCTATTTTACTAGCCATTGAAGACAGGATATCTATTTTTTCTTGCATTGACTTCACATTGTCGCTGATAAGAGTTATGTCATATGCAAAATCAAGATCTTCCAGTTGGGTCTCACGTACCCAATCAATGCCCGTTTTACCTGTGGAGCATTTTTTTCATTATGAAGTCTATGGCAGTTACAAAAAGCAAAGGAGATAATATACATCCTTGCTTCACGCCTGTTTCAGTCTGGAACCACTCATTCATTCCTTCGTCTGTATTGACTCTACAAACATATCCATTGTAGAGGTCACTAATGATGTTGACAATCTTAGATGGTATTCCATATATTCTTTAAATTCTTCACAATGAATCTCTGTGTTTGCTATCAAATACCTTTTTAAAGTCTATGAAGTTCATACATTGCCAATAAAAGCACAGTTTGGCAGAACATTCTCAGCAACCAGAAAATCACGGGAAATCTGGACATCATCAGTGTCAGAAGACAGCAGATCACAATTATTTCTGATTTTGGCGTTAGGGTCTGAAATCTGGAAGACAAAAGCAAAGAAGAAACAAAATCAGACTGTCAGTGAGACACATTCTTTGACAGAGCATGAGGCAAACCTTCCATAGCTGATACCAGCACGGTACATGCAGACATGTAGCAGAGACTGAAGAATCGAAGGAGTTACTCAAAAACATGGGCTCAACATCTAGGACACTCAACATTTATGACACTGAATATCTAGGACACTCAACATCTAGGACACTCAACATTTATGACACTGAATATCTAGGACACTCAACATCTAGGACACTCAACATCTAGGACATTGAACATCTAGGACACTCAACATCTAGGACGCTCAACATTTATGACACTGAATATCTAGGACACCCAACATCTAGGACACTGAATATCTAGGACACTCAACATCTAGGACACTGAACATCTAGGACACTGAACATCTATGACATTGAACATCTAGGACACTGAACATCTAGGACTCAAGATTTAAGACACCTACCATCTAGGACACTTAACATTTAAGACACCTACCTTCTAGGAAACTGAACATCTAGGACACTGAACATCTAGGACACTGAACATCTAGGAAACTCAACATCTAAGACACCTACCATCCAGGACACTTATCATTTAGGAAACAACATCTAAGACACCTACCATCTAGGACACTTATCATTTAGGACACTTATCATCTAAGACATTCAACATCTAAGACACTTACCATCCAGTGCACTTACCATCTAGGACACTCAGTATTTAGGACACTTACCTACCAGGACACTTAACATTTAAGACACTTAACATTTACAACACTTACCTACTGAGACACTTACCGTCTAAGACACTCGATATCTAGGACACTTACCATCTAGGACACTCAACACCTAGGACACTTACTGTTTCAATATCTCAAACATTATCTCAGACACTCTGTTTAAGACACTCACCTTTTAAGACACTCACCTTTTAAGACACTCACTGTTAAGACACTCGCTATCTAGAATACCTTAGAAGACCAGGAACATCCAAGAGTTAAGCTGAAATGGAAACTTGGTATTTCGTGCCGTGTACGGGACATTGTGTGACACACATCTCATAAATCGTTACTGGTATAAAATCAAGTGATATTAATGACAGAGTGATATGATACTTATGACAGTGATATGATATTAATGACAATGTGATACATTAACGTTAGGTTCAACGATACTCCACGATGATAACAATTTGCTGTTTATGTTATGTCTTGTTAGTTAAATGACATAATCCTGAAAATGACAGAAACCTAAAACACAGGAAGAAAATCTCGAGAACCATCAAGACGTCTAGTTGTTCCTTCAATACTGAAAGATATAAGAGGAAGGAGACAAGACAAGGCAAGAAATCCTGCATTTTCTGACATTAACAAGAATCCATCCTTTACAATGTTTTCTTCTTTTTTTTCTGTTTTGACAGCAAATTTGTAATTTTTGTTCGAAAATAAAACTAACAATTTTGAAGACATGGAAAAGTTAAATAGATAATTTGAATACCAACATCATCGGTTCTATCCTTCTTTATGAAACAACAGACCTTCTCTCTCTCTCTCTATCTCTCTCTCGTCTTCTCATTTTTATCTTTTATATATATATATATATATATATATATCATATAATTGGAAAACTGGAAGAAGTGGAGAGTTTTGAACATCTTGGATCACTACTAACTAATAATGGAGATACAATGAGAGATATTAAAAGGAGGATATCTATCGCTCTTCAGAAAGTAAAACAACTAAAGAATCTGTGGAGAGGAACAGACAGAACTACAAAAATAAGATTTTTAAGGGCATGCATCTTTCCCATCGCAACATATGCCTGTGAGACCTGGACACTTAACAAAACAGCTGAGAAACATATAAATGCCTTTGAATGTAAATGCTACAGAAGAGTTCTCCAAATATCATTGACACAAAAAAGAACAAATATATCCATACTACAGGAACTTAACATTGAAGAAGGCTGGCTAATAAAGAGGATTAAAGAGAGAAAACTTAAATATTTTGGACACATTAAACGTCATGATAATCTAGAGAAGACCGTCTTGGAAGGGTACATAATGGGAAAAAAGAAAGAGAGGAAGACCAAGGCGAAGATGGCTGCAAGACATCGTTGACGATCTGCAAATGGATGCATCAGCAGCAGGCCATCTTGCTCATAACCGAGAGGCCTACAGGAGAGCTGTTAGGGAGGCAAAGCTCCACAAGGGACATGCAAATGACTGAATGACTATATTACAGTTATTATAATTATTGTTATTGTTATTATTATTATTATTATTATTATTTTGATATGGGAGATGGTCTGGAGAACTACAGTAATTAAGCAAGTTCAGAAACTTAACAAACATTCACATTCGTGGACATCTTAGTGCTGTGTCTGTATTTTCTAGATCTCTGTATCTTGCTTGCTTTTCAACTTAAAACCTTTGTAAAAGGCCGAACTTGATCTCAGAGAGTTGTCTTGATACATGGCTGAGATCTTCACTGATTTACTTCCACAATCTGTAGTCTCTAGCCAGATTCCACGATAATGTTCTCTTCAAATATTAGTTCCTGCTTCGTCAGGTGATGTTCTCAGGTTTGTTATTCTCTGTCTAAAGGTGTGATGTTTTCAGGTTTGTTACTTTCAGTCTGGAGGTGTGATGTTTTCAGGTTTGTTATTCTCTGTCTGAAGGTGTGATGTTTTCAGGTTTGTTATTCTCTGTCTGAGGTGGTGATGTTTTCAGGTTTGTTAATCTTTGTTCTAGGTGGTGATGTTTTCAGGTTTGTTAATCTTTGTACTAGGTGGTGATGTTTTCAGGTTTGTTAATCTTTGTACTAGGTGGTGATGTTTTCAGGTTTGTTAATCTTTGTACTAGGTGGTGATGTTTTCAGGTTTGTTAATCTTTGTACTAGGTGGTGATGTTTTCAGGTTTGTTAATCTTTGTACTAGGTGGTGATGTTTTCAGGTTTGTTAATCTTTGTACTAGGTGGTGATGTTTTCAGGTTTGTTAATCTTTGTACTAGGTGGTGATGTTTTCAGGTTTGTTAATCTTTGTACTAGGTGGTGATGTTTTCAGGTTTGTTAATCTTTGTACTAGGTGGTGATGTTTTCAGGTTTGTTACTCCGTGTCCTAGATGGCGATCTTTTCACGTGTGTTACTCGTTGCCCTAGATGGTGATATTTTTAGGTTTCTTACTCTTTGTCTGAGGTGGTGATGTTTTCAGTTTTGTTACTATTTGTACTAGGTGGTGATGTTTTCAGGTTTGTTACTATGTGTACTAGGTGGTGATGTTTTCAGTTTTGTTACTATTTGTACTAGATGGTGATGTTTTCAGTTTTGTTACTATTTGTACTAGGTGGTGATGTTTTCAGGTTTGTTACTATTTGTACTAGGTGGTGATGTTTTCAGTTTTATTACTATTTGTACTAGGTGGTGATGTTTTCAGTTTTGTTACTATGTGTACTAGGTGGTGATGTTTTCAGTTTTGTTACTATTTGTACTAGATGGTGATGTTTTCAGTTTTGTTACTATTTGTACTAGGTGGTGATGTTTTCAGTTTTGTTACTATTTGTACTAGGTGGTGATGTTTTCAGTTTTGTTACTATTTGTACTAGGTGGTGATGTTTTCAGTTTTGTTACTATTTGTACTAGATGGTGATGTTTTCAGGTTTGTTACTCTTTGTCTGAGGAGGTGATGTTTTCATGTTTGTTTTTTCTTGTATTGACAAGTGTGGAACTTTGCGTCACTGTTAATATCTCTCTGTTATCCAATGTGTGAAAAAAAATTTTTTTTTCACTGCTAGAAAAAATTTTCAGTTTAACTTTATTTTTATTTCGTGTGTGTGTGTGTGTGTGTGTGTCGATGTGTGTGTGTATAACACCAATCTCTTCTTTAGCCTGTGACTTTTTTGTTGGGGGGGAGGGGTGAATCATCACTTTTATTTGCCATCTTATCAAGGTCATTCTTGTGAAAAGTGGTCTTTCATGTTTAAATGTTATCTCTCCCTTTCTCTGAAGTTGTGAAGCATTGATGAAGTCAAGTAACTGTCATTTTTCTTCCAAATGTGAGTACTCGATGCTGCAGCTTTTGTTCTCTACAGAATGCAGTTTCCATGTGCGGTCCGAAACCTGGCGTGCTGCCACAATGACTGTTTATATTGTCATCAGTCATACGTCATGAGTCAGATTAATTCAGTGTTAAGTCCACTTACAGCTGACTGAGCAGATGTCAGCATTATAAACTGCCTGAAACAAAAACAAAAGTATTTATTTGATTCTTGATGTTGTCACAGCTTTATGTCTATAATCTGGTCACTGTCTTGATACTTTCACTAGTCAGAACATTCTAAATATGCTTTCAGCTGTCCAAGTTCTTGATGTTGTCACAGCTTTATGTCTATAATCTGGTCACTGTCTTGATACTTTCACTAGTCAGAACATTCTAAACATGCTTTCAGCTGTCCAAGTTCTTGATGTTGTCACAGCTTTATGTCTGTAATCTGGTCACTGCCTTGATACTTCCACTAGTCAGAACATTCTAAATATGCTTTCAGCTGTCCAAGTTCTTGATGTTGTCACAGCTTTATGTCTATAATCTGGTCACTGTCTTGATACTTCCACTAGTCAGAACATTCTAAACATGCTTTCAGCTGTCCAAGTTCTTGATGTTGTCACAGCTTTATGTCTGTAATCTGGTCACTGCCTTGATACTTCCACTAGTCAGAACATTCTAAATATGCTTTCAGCTGTCCAAGTTCTTGATGTTGTCACAGCTTTATGTCTGTAATCTGGTCACTGCCTTGATACTTCCACTAGTCAGAACATTCTAAACATGCTTTCAGCTGTCCAAGCTCTTGATCGATCCGTTCATGTCCACGAATAAATGTAAGAAAAGAAAACTAAAACTCTTTTCGTAATCAGGTCGTCCCGGAGAAAGATGTTAAAGTAATACATTCACTTGCCAGAAAGGTGATGTGTGAATGAAATCAGGTTTGACGTATTTATTTATTAACTGGTTAAGTAGGGCGTTCAAGTTTTGTATGAGGCGTAGACAGGTCACAGGTAGCTTATATAAGGCGTAGACAAGTCACAGATAACTTATATAAGGCGTAGACAAGTCACAGGTAGCTTATATAAGGCGTAGACAAGTCAGTGGTAACTTATATAAGGCGTAGACAAGTCACAAGTAACATATATAAGGCATAGACAAGTCAGAAGTAACTTATATAAGGCGTAGACAAGTCAGAGATAAAAGGCTTAGACAAGTCACAGGTAACATATATAAGGAGTAGATAAGTCACATATAACTTATGTAAGGCATAGACAAGTCACAGGTAACATTATTGTTGACACAAACTTTCAGTCAAAATCATTGTCTCGTATTATCCTGGGCGGTCACATGGGCGGTCACATGGACGGTCATATGGTTAAGATGATTTTTTTATCGTTTTGTGCATATCGTTTTTCATCAACACAAACTAAACTCCCAGTTTCTGTAAGTTGCATCCCTCCTCTCTCCCCATCAATATAGTTTCCTCTAGTTTTAGGAAAACTTTCGGTAAATAATGTTATTGAAATCTACGCACAGTTGTAAATTGTATAAATTTTCTGTCTCTGAGCTATTCTTCTCCGTCAACATTCAAGTTTTAGATCAAGAAAATATGGAATCTGCAACCAACAACAAAACCTGCCATTTCATGTTTAATTTTTGAGGGGAAACATTATGGCTCACTCCACGTGTTGTACCTGCATGAGGAGAAGAGTTAGTAAACATCTTGGCTCATTCCAGGTGTTGTACCTGCATGAGGAGAAGAGTTAGTAAACATCTTGGCTCATTCCAGGTGTTGTACCTGCATGAGGAGAAGAGTTAGGAAACATTATAGCTCACTTCACGTGTTGTACCTGCATAATAAAGGTAGACAGAGGTTTCTGGTGTAGTTTTCCAAAGTGGCAGAGGGAATGACTAAAGTGAAAAAAAAAACGAATAGAAAGTATGAGAATGTATAAATGGAAAACATACAACATCCGATATTTCGGCGTGAAAGGAGAACAGTTGGAAAACATTATAGCTCTCTCTACATGTTGTATCTGCATGAGGAAAACAGTTAAGAAACATATTGGCTCTCTCCACGTGGTGTACCTGCATGAGGAAAACAGTTAAGAAACATCTTGGCTCTCTCCACGTGGTGTACCTGCATGAGGAAAACAGTTAAGAAACATCTTGGCTCTCTCCACGTGGTGTACCTGCATGAGGAAAACAGTTAAGAAACATCTTGGCTCTCTCCACGTGGTGTACCTGCATGAGGAAAACAGTTAAGAAACATCTTGGCTCTCTCCACGTGGTGTACCTGCATGAGAAGAAGTCTTGTGGCTTGTGCTCTTAAGTTTAGCAGCTCAGTTTTGCTGTGACATACATGTGCCTACCACAAGATATCGTCTTCTTAAAGGACAATCCAGGTTCTGTACATCTCCATATGAAGGACTGTTATACCTTCTTTTTAAATCTCACATACTTGTCCATCAGTTTATCCTAATCTAGATACCGTACATCTGAGCGCACTCCCTGTCCGACACACACGCGTACAAGTTGTAGAACGATCAAATTGTTGAAGAAAAAAGAAGATAAAATATGTAGGTCAGACCTGTTCCCCGGACGAGAATTAAGCGCTTACCAGAAATAAGCCTCAGAAATTTTAATCACGTATATCTTGTCAGATTTTATCTGTCAAATTCCACGTGTAAAGTCACACAAATGTGACAAATGTTCGAACTCTAAACAAGAAATTCATCACCAGAAATGCGTAGCTTTGGTTACATTGAAAAAAAAAAGTTTCAACATAACATTTGTATTATAGAAAAAAATATACGGTAGCAGGTTTGTTAGTTTGTGTGTACATTATGCTTGTAGTAAGTGTAGATCAGTTTGTTAGTTTGTGTGTACATGTTTGTAGTAAGTGTAGATAAGTTTATTAGTTTTTGTGTACATTATGCTTGTAGTAGGTATAGATCAGTTTGTTAGTTGTTTGACCATTATGTTTGTAGTAAGTGTATGTCAGTTTTAGTTTATGTGTACATTATGTTTGTAATAAGTGTAGATCAGTTTGTTAGTTGTTTGACCATTATGTTTGTAGTAAGTGTATGTCAGTTTTAGTTTATGTGTACATTATGTGTGTAATAAGTGTAGATCAGTTTGTTAGTTGTTTGACCATTATGTTTGTAATAAGTGTTGATCAGTTTGTTAGTTGTTTGACCATTATGTTTGTAATAAGTGTAGGTCAGTTTTAGTTTATGTGTACATTATGTTTGTAATAAATGTAGATCAGTTTGTTAGTTTGTGTGTACACTATGCTTGTAGCAGGTATAGATCAGTTTGTTAGTTGTTTGACCATTATGTTTGTAATAAGTGTTGATCAGTTTGTTAGTTTGTGTGTACATTATGTTTGTCACGACAGGAAGGCCGCCATGTTACTACATGTAGGTACTTAATAGATCTGGTTTTAGTGCTCATATTTTCCTTGACCTGTCGACACACTTAGGGTCACGTGGTCAGCACTAAACCTGGCCGCTTTTACTTCCTCTACTCTTGACGAATCTTAAGTACCCATTTCTACCGCTGGGTGACTGGGGCGCCTCCAGCCGGCTTTGAACCACGGACTTGTGCCATTATTCACTGATGTACTAACCACCTTGACTCTCCGGCGTCGGGATCTTCCTAGTAAAGTATCGATCTTCCCAGTAAAGTATCGATCTTCCTAGTACGGTATCGATCTTTCCAGTAAAGTATCGATCTTCCTAGTACGGTATCGATCTTTCCAGTAAAGTATCGATCACTGAAGTACTAACAGTTAAGAGACACGTAGTGGTGAGGTTATCGTAGTTTGCGTACACGTGTCTGGGTACAGAAATCTAGGATTGTTTTTCTTATGACGCCTCTGTTCTGAAGTCAGACATTAAATCATGATGTTTTATTGGCGGGTTTGAAGTAAGATAATTCCACAAGTAGACAGTCCAATCTTTCAGTGACATCGACGCGGTGAGTCCACAGTTTGGCTGTAGGAAGCAACTGCGGTATGTTTTTGGAACAACTTTTCTCATTTTTCGAACGCAATTTGACTGCAGATGCATTTCTAAACAGTGGTTATATGTCTAAACCGTGGTTATATGTCTAAACCGTGGTTATATGTCTAAACCGTGGTTATGTGTCTAAACCATGGTTATATTCTAAACCGTGTTTATATGTCTAAACCCTGGTTAAAAGTCTAAACCGTGGTTATCTTTTTTTCCTTGTGGAGCTGCCCATAAAGTAAGACAGTATGTGATGTAAGACATCACATTTTTCAGATCTACAGGTATTAAGGATCCTGACAAGAAAACCTACACACCTGCCGTGGTCTATCCGTTCAGTTGATTCCATCTTTTCCTTGAAATTCCTGTCTAGGTTTTCTTTACGAATTAGGGCCAGCGTAAAGCATTTGGTGGGGAGGTAAAGTGTGAGAACTTGGGACACAATGTTGGAAATTCAGTCGTGGACTTTTTTTTTTTCCCTAAGCTTGAGCACATGCATGTTGTGATGAGCTTCTTCTTCTTCTTCTTCTTCCTTGTAGCGAATGCAGTGAAGATTTTGAGGCACAGCATCATGTCGGCTTGGAAGCGGGTCGTGATAACCTGTTATTTGTTAGTTCCTGAATGCAGCTAAGAAAAGAAGATCCCTGCCCCGTTAGTCAGGCTAAACCTGTTACTGTTAGTCAGGCTAAATCTGTTACTGTTAGTCAGGCTAAACCTGTTACTGTTAGTCAGGCTAAATCTGTTACTGTTAGTCAGGCTAAATCTGTTACTGTTAGTCAGGCTAAACCTGTTACTGTTAGTCAGGCTAAACCTGTTACTGTTAGTCAGGCTAAATCTGTTACTGTTAGTCAGGCTAAACCTGTTACTGTTAGTCAGGCTAAACCTGTTACTGTTAGTCAGGCTAAATCTGTTACTTTTAGTCAGGATGAACCTGTTACTGTTAGTCAGGCTAAATCTGTTACTGTTAGTCAGGATGAACCTGTTACTGTTAGTCAGGCTAAATCTGTTACTGTTAGTCAGGATGAACCTGTTACTGTTAGTCAGGCTAAACCTGTTACTGTTAGTCAGGCTAAATCTGTTACTTTTAGTCAGGATGAACCTGTTACTGTTAGTCAGGCTAAATCTGTTACTGTTAGTCAGGATGAACCTGTTACTGTTAGTCAGGCTAAATCTGTTACTGTTAGTCAGGATGAACCTGTTACTGTTAGTCAGGCTAAATCTGTTACTGTTAGTCAGGATGAACCTGTTACTGTTAGTCAGGCTAAACCTGTTACTGTTAGTCAGGCTAAACCTGTTACTGTTAGTCAGGCTAAATCTGTTACTGTTATTCTTAGGTTGAACATGTTACTGTTAGGCTAAACCTGCTAACGTCAGTCAGGCTAAACCTTTTACCGTTAGTCAGGCTAAACATGTTACTGTTAGGCTAAACCCGCTAGTGTTAGTCAGGCTAAACCTGTTACCGTTAGTCTGGTTAAATGTGTTACTGTTAGTCAAGTTAAACTTGTTACTGTCAAGCTAAACCTGTTACTAGCGGTACCACCGGAAAGGTGGAGCATGTTTTTGTCAGCTTGGCTAACCCTGACGCTGTCATGTCAGTTATGAGCTAAACAGGAGATATATATCTTATATCCTTCCCGTGCCGTTAAACGTCACATAGGGCTCGCAAAGTAGTTCGCCAATTTTATATATATGTTATATTTATGTTGATATATATATATAGACACGTTTATATCAAGACAGGCTACAGAGAAACAACAACAATTACAAAATTCTCCTGTAAAAATTAGATTAAAAATGTATTTGTTTGTTTTTATTTTTCATTTTTTATTTAGTTATTTCTTTTATTTTAAATACAAACTGGATAAACAAAGAAAGGTGAACAACAACTGCAGATCTTTGAGAACAAGATCCTAAGAAGAATCTTTCGGCCGATAAAGGATACCAACAGTGGAGAATGGAGAGCTAGAAAGAAAACTAAGCTGAACAACTTATTTAAATCTCAACAAATTATAAATGTCTTGAAACTGAACAGACTACGCTGGCTGGGGCATGTAGAAAGAATGGAAGAGAATAGACAAACGAAAATGATGTATGCACAAGAGATGAGGGAAACAAGACCAAGGGCCAGACCAAGACAGAGATGGAAAGACAACACAGAAGAGGATATAAAAGAAATTGATGTCACCAAATGGAGAGAGAAGATCAGGAATAGAGAGGAATGGAG
The DNA here is from genome assembly GCA_009760885.1 of Achatina immaculata. Classification (NCBI taxonomy): domain Eukaryota; kingdom Metazoa; phylum Mollusca; class Gastropoda; order Stylommatophora; family Achatinidae; genus Lissachatina; species Lissachatina immaculata. Next base: position 43,155,337 of record CM019691.1, on the reverse strand, counting down.
GCAAACTTTATCTGCAGCAATGAGCCTTAATGGTCTGGAAAGCTGAAGAAGAAGAAGAAGAAAAAGAAGAAGAAGAAGAAGTAGTGGATAAACAGATTCTATCTTTAGGCTTCATAATGTTCACAATAAGGACAGTGTTAAGAATAAGCTAATTTACAGAGTTCAAAGGTCTTTTTTTTTGGGGGGGGGGGGAAGGGTTTATTATTGAGACTTTTGGCCATCATGTTCTGACAAGTTACAGCAATTTTTTAATACAATACAATAAAAGTAATGTGTTGAATATAATATGTCGAATTACAAAATGTTGAATGCACTGTGTTAAATATAATATGGTGAACATAATACTTTTAATACAAAATGTTGAATGCAATAATGTGTTTCATATTATGCTATCTTTTTTTTTTAATTGCTTCTAAATATGAAAAATTAGATCTTCTTTGCGTGTTTGTTTGTTTCTTTCTTTTATGACATTTATTTCTGTCATATTTGTTACACCAACTTATCTGAATCACTTAATGGTTTATTTACTGTTTCTATTTCATAACTTTCTCCAGACTCAAGGGAAGCTATCGACACTAACAAGGGGAAGCTATCGACACTAATGTGGAATTGTCGACACTAACGAAGGGAAACTATCGACACTAACAAGGGGAAGCTATCGACACTAATGTGGAATTGTCGACACTAACGAAGGGAAACTATCGACACTAACGAAGGGAAGCTATCGACACTAATGTGGAACTGTCGACATTAACGAAGGGAAACTATCGACACTAACAAAGGGAAGCTATCGACACTAATGTGGAACTGTCGACACTAACGAAGGGAAACTATCGACACTAACGAAGGGGAGCTATCGACACTAACAAAGGGAAGCTATCGACACTAACAAAGGGAAGCTATCGACACTAACAAAGGGAAGCTATCGACACTAACAAAGGGAAGCTATCGACACTAATGTGGAACTGTCGACACTAACGAAGGGAAACTATCGACACTAACGAAGGGGAGCTATCGACACTAACAAAGGGAAGCTATCGACACTAACAATCCACTCTGGAAGCTACTGAGGTCAGAAACTCCAGGTAATGATGAGTGATGGATGGTACCTGCTGTCTTAGCGGTGTTAACAGTTTAGCCAGCTCTGTAATGGAATCTACATCACGTGAGGCCATCTTTTACCCGTACTGCAGCAGTATCTCCGAAGTTGGTCGAGTTTCGTTGAAAAGGACACCGGATGACAAGAACTTCGATTGTCGTGGGTTTGCTTCTCAGAAGCAAAGAAAATTGGATGATCTGGAGGTGCCAAGGTCACCTGTCAGCCCAGGTGATGTAACACACTTGACAAAAAGTTCTGCATCGAAGGAATCTAAGTGGTCCGACAGCCAATGCCAGGTCAGCGCAGCAGCGGAGATGGCAGACTCAGTTTCCCAGGATGAGCTGCATCACCTTGACCCTGCCCAGCGGCCGAACATTCTGTTGGCAAGTTCTGGTTCAGTCCAAACAAAACTCCGAGGGCTGTCGCCAGAAGCGCGCTTCACGACACCACACGAGGGTAGCTGGAGGTCCGAGAGTCTCCCAGATTTGGGGTTTGATCTTAGACCAGTCGGGAATGAAATGAGTGAACTCGTGACAGACATAAAGTGTGAACAAGAGGTTCAGCGATGCAGGTCTCTTCCGTGCAGAATGTCCCCGGAGCGGGGCATAGAATCCCTGAAGATCCCTGCAACTACCGTCCCTATTTCAAATTTATCAGTCAGTTTGTCAGAATCTGCCACTGACAAAAACGACAGGTTTTCTGGAAATCCTGAAACTGACAAGAGAGGTAACAGTGATCATGACGACAGAAACTCAAATCCTGCTTCACCGTCTTCATGTTTCATAGATGTCGAGGCCGACCCCTCTCCACTTTCTCCTCTTAATCTGACAGTCAACGACTCAGAACTCAAAGTCATCAACAGTTTATCTGCCGACAAACCCCCTACAACTAAAGGCGAAAGTATGGAAGAGACAATAAGCCAAGGTCAGATTTCCAACTTTCCTAACATGACCGAGTCGGTTTTCCATAAAAATGTCCAGGAGACGGAGAAAGAGAAACAGAGGCTTGGGGATCCAATAAAAGAAAAATTGCAGGACAAGAAAACGAATTTTTCAATCGACTATATTTTACGGCCTGATTTCGGCGCAGGTCGAGTATCCAAGCAAACTTCGACGTCATTCCAGCCACTCAGCGTTCACAGGCCTCGCTTGGGCGCCTCAATCAGGTCTGCTCACTCGGCATTCACAGCCGTCGATCTCAGTACACGGTCAAGGTCGGATTCCTTGTCCTCACCGTCGTGCTCTTCGTCTTCGCCATCACCGCCCCCACAAACATCAACACCACCGTCACAACTCAAACCAGAATTCAGCCGCGTTGCCGCTTTTGACAAGCGCCATCTTGGTCAAAAGAACTTCCTGTTTCCGGCCCAGATGTTTACGGAAACAGGTCGAGGATATGAGAATTACTTTAATGGTCATGTCCCCTTTTTAAGTTCTCTACATGGAAACGGTTTAGAAAGTTTCCCATTCATATACAGTCCCCAGAACAGCCCAGACAAGAAAGTTCTCACAGACAAGGACTACTGCAAGCACCAAGCTGAAAACATGAGAATCAAACCAGAACTCCCCAAAAGCGACATCTCTAAACTGTTCACGAGAACGCTGTATCCTTTCATCACCAACCCCCACCCCAGCCGTTCTGACATTCTCAAACTCTCCCGTCACCATGGAGATCAAATCAAAACAGGAAGTGACGCAGCACTGCAAGCACTACGTCAGAGCAAACAGGCATCTGCTGGGAACACATCTCCGAGCAGCCAGCGCCAAGAGACAGATTTTGAGTCACGGACAGCATCTCAAGCCACTTCGGATCAAGATAATTCAGCAAACTGTAAAAAAATGGCATTGAAACACGAAAAATCTGGACAGAAAGATGGTGATAGCACGAGAAAGGCAGGGAACCCGACGTGGCCAGCTTGGGTATTCTGTACTCGCTACTCGGATCGACCATCATCTGGTATGTACAATGATCATTATGTATAATTCACTTTGTTATGCTGTACATGACTTTGAGTTCCAGTCTGTGCTGTCGCTGTCGTGTTTCCGTCAAACTGCCAGGGCTCTTCCAGAATCATCCTCCGATTGGCTGGTAAAAATAGGGGTTGACATAGCGATACGGCGCGTTTCTTGTAGCAGGCAGTAGCGCATAAAAAATGTCATAAGATTTGACAATAGGCCAAGGTCAGATTTCCAACTTCTTTAATCCAAGATTTGAGTTCCGTGAACATCAGTCATTTGTTTTGGGACCCACAGAATCTATGCTAAACCCAGCCTCTCTGTGACAGTTTTTTTTTCCAAACAGATTAGTCCTCGAAATTTGAGGAAATTTATCAGAATGATCTGAATTCATGAAACGACGTTCTTCAAGCAAAGTTTAGTCACCTTTTTTAACAAGTTCATTAGTCACAACTTAGTGGCCTCCTTACTAGACCACCGACCTCACAGCTGGACGGCACAGCGATTAAAGGGTCCATGTTTACTCGGTCGCTAATCGTGCATAACTCAGCAAAATGGACTGTGGGTTGGCATTTTTTACAACCTTACTGGCTGCTATGGAAAATGCAGTGTATCGCTATGGCAAGGGGCTTATTTTTAACCAGCGAATCGGAGGTTGATTTTAGACTTGTTCATTTATGAGGAGAATGTTTTTCAAGAGCCAATGCTTTGAAGATAATGCGTTTCTGTCACTAATCAGTCACATCAGTCAAGATTATGCGTTTCTGTCACTAATCAGTCACATCAGTCAAGATAATGCATTTCTGTCACTAATCAGTCACATCAGTCAAGATAATACGATTCTGTCACTAATCAGTCACATCACCTATAACTAGTAGCACAAAGAAATAGTTTTGTATATTTACTTTTAAAGATTCCATTCCTTCTTCCAGCCTCACCCTGTCTTCCTATCACCGCACCCTTCCCTCTTCCAGCCTCACCCTGTCTTCTTACCACCGCACCCTTCCTTCTTCCAGCCTCACCCTGTCTTCTTATCACCGCACCCTTCCTTCTTCCAGCCTCACCCTGTCTTCTTACCACCGCACCCTTCCTTCTTCCAGCCTCACCCTGTCTTCTTATCACCGCACCCTTCCTTCTTCCAGCCTCACCCTGTCTTCTTATCACCGCACCCTTCCTTCTTCCAGCCTCACCCTGTCTTCTTACCACCGCACCCTTCCTTTTTCCAGCCTCACCCTGTCTTCTTACCACGGCACCCTTCCCTCTTCCAGCCTCACTCTGTCTTCTTACCACCGCACCCTTCCCTCTTCCAGCCTCACTCTGTCTTCTTACCACCGCACCCTTCCTTCTTCCAGCTTCACTCTGTCTTCTTACCACCACACTTTTCCTTCTTCCAGCCTCACTCTGTCTTCTTACCACCGCACCCTTCCCTCTTCCAGCCTCACCCTATCTTCTTACCACGGCATCCTTCTCTTTTCCAGCCTCACCAGACCCTAACTCTTTCTTCATGGTACTGGTATCCCTCAGTTTGAAAATCTCAGCTGGGTTGGGCTGAGACCAGTTTCTTATCGTAAGAAATCAGAATGAGGGATTTCAAACAGTTTGGAGGAATAAAGGAAGGATGTATAAACTGAGAGAGAGAGAGACAGAGAGAGGGAGAGAGAGGGAGAGAGACACAGAGAGAGAGACTAAGAGAGAAGCTATACACTTTAACCTGTGCTTGAGTGGATGTAAAAACTGATGGGTGGATGGATGGATGGATGGATGGATGGATGGATGGATGGATGGATGGATGAATGGATGGATGGATAGGAAAGTGACAAAATAAGTGACGAAAAGCGACAAAAATGAAGGAAACGAATTTAAATCTTAGAGACGGCACTTGACCTCTGGGATAGCTCTCTCATCTCCATTTCACATCCTGCAGAAAATCATAACCAAGACTTGATAATCTGGTTAGCGACATGTCAAGAGTTCTTGCTGTGACAGCCCTGGAAGTATACAGCTTGACTAATCACATGATTACAAGCAGCGCTCCTTGAGCCATGTGATCTGATCACGTGATCTGCGTCAATAAATACGCTTCCCCGGAATTAATGTTACAGGAAACACAGTGTAAAACTATTTAAAACAATAGCAGAAACCGCTGAATTAATTAACCAGCACACAGTTGTGACCTCTCTATTTACACCTTACTAATAAAAAAAAAAACTTACGGGGCAAAGAAATAGAAAAAGAAGGGAAAATATGGATTCATGTCAATTCATTCATTCATTAATTTCCATGTCCCTTGCGGAACTTTGCCTCCCTAACAGCACTCCTGTAGGCCTCTCGGTTGTGAGCAAGATGGCCTGCTGCTGATGCATCCATTTGCAGATCATCAACGATGTCTTGCAGCCATCTTCGCCTTGGTCTTCCTCTCTTTCTTTTTCCCATTATGTACCCTTCCAAGACGGTCTTCTCTAAATGATCATGACGCTTAATGTGTCCAAAATATTTAAGTTTTCTCTCTTTAATCCTCTTTACTAGCCAGCCTTCTTCAACATTAAGTTCTTGTAGTATGGATATATTTGTTCTTTTTTATGTCAGTGATATTTGAAGAACTCTTCTGTAGCATTTACATTCAAAGGCATTTATGTGTTTCTCAGCTGTTTTGTTAAGTGTCCAGGTCTCACAGGCATATGTTGCTATGGGAAAGAAGCATGCCCGTAAAAATCTTATTTTTGTGGTTCTGTCTGCTCCTCTCCACAGATTCTTTATTTGTTTTACTTTCTGAAGAGCGATAGATGTCCTCCTTTTAATTTTCCTCATTGTATCTCCATTTTTAGTTAGTAGTGATCCAAGATATTCAAAACTCTCCACTTATTCAAATTTTTTTTTATTGATACATATTTCAGCTGCCTTGTTTGTTTTGTCAGTTGTCATCAATTTAGTTTTCTTCGCATTAGAGGTTTTGCTCTTCGCTGTTCTTAAGGACTGACATAATTAGTTTTTATATTCCTTTTTGTGTTGTGGACAGTAATAATGTATCATCAGGTTATCTAATCTCTGGTATTTCATAACCTCCAATTGTTATGGCATCGAAATGTTTTTTGTCTACATCTTCTCTAACATTCCTCATTATATTTTCAGTATACAAGTTAAATAAGTAGGGTGACAATATGCACCCCTGACGGACCCCTTGTTTTATGTCAAACCAAGTTGTTGTTTCACCATTTATTCTTACTGCTGCTTGTTGGTCTAGATACAGCAGTGATGTTAATTGTATCAAATGTGTTGGAAATCCCTTTTTTTTAAAAAATTTCCTAAAGTTTCTGGTGTTGTACACAATCAGATGCTTTGGAGTAGTCTATAAAAGATAAATATAGATTCACATTAAACTCTCTGCATTTCTCTATTATTAATCTTGTATTGAATACATGATCACTTGTTCCTCTTCCTTGCCTGAAACTAGCTTGGACCATATTGACTTCTTCTTCTATTTTCTTACGAAGTCTACCCATTACGATTTTTATCAGAATTTTACTGGCATGACTAATCAGGGCAACAGTTCTGTAGTTTGCGCATAATTTCAGGTTACCCTTTTTGTTGGCAGTGGTATGAATACAGTTCTTTTCTATTCTTTTGGCCAAATACCTGAATGCCATATCTTTTTACATAGTGCATGATAGATTGTTGCACATTCCTTTCTTCCTGCTTTAATAAGTTCAGCTGTTATCTCATCACATCCTGGTGATTTACCATTTTTCAGATTCTTTATTGCCCATAAAACTTCTTCTATTGTCGGTTCGGGTTCTTTCTCCTCCAATAATAATTCACACTGTTGATTTCTGCTTTCACAGTCGGTTGTTTCATACATTCCTGTGCAATATTCCTTCCATCTTTCTAGAATTTTCTCTGTCTCTGTCAAGGTATTCCCCATCTGGTCACAAATTACATGTAGTTTAGGTGTGACATTTCTCGTGAATATCTTCACTTCTTTAAACATTTCACTATCTCTTCCACACTTCTGATGTCTTTCTATTCTTTCACAACAATCTTGTATGTATTGGTTTTTTTTTTCTTTTCTTATGTTTCTTCGTACTTCTTTTGTTAAAGATTTATATTTCTCTCTTTGTTGTTGTTTGTTACTTTCCATTGCGTCTTCATTTCTCTACTTTGTTTTATCAGTTCTATTGTGCCTGCTGTAATCCATCCATTCTTTTGTGTTTTCTTTACTGGAATCATGTCTTTATATGTTGTTATTAAGATATCTCTGTCCTGCGTAGCCAAATCATCTGGTGTCATCTCCTGCTATAAAGCCATCAGGTTTTCGAAACTGTTCTTCACTTCTATGCCGTATTGTTTTGGTATTTTTGTAAGATCAAAGCGGAGTGGTCTTGATCCTATAACTGTCTTTTTTTATCTTTATCTTCATGTCTGCTATTAACAACTTATGGTCAGTGTCACAATCAGCACCTGGTAAAGTTTTTGCTGATATTATACTTGATCTCCACATTCTTTGCACTAAAATCTAATCTATTTGGTTCTTGGTTTTAACACAAGGTAATGTCCATGTGTAAAGTCTTCTTGGATGTTGTTTAAAAAGCGTATTAGCAATAATTAGCTCATTTTCCATGCAAAACGTCATTAGATTGTCACCTGCTTCATTTCTGTGTCCTATGCTAAATTTCCCTACAGCATGTCCATTTTCTGCTCTCTCTACCAATCTTTGCATTAAAATCCCCCACTATTACTACAATATCATTTTTCCGTACCTGGTCTATCGTCGTTTGCAGTGTTTTATAAAAATCTTCTACTTCGTCTTCTTCTTCTGCTGCTGTAGGTGCATATATCTGGGTGATTGTTACATTTCTAGGAGTGCACGTAAGTCTGATTGTGAGGATTCTATCATTTACTGGATTGTAACCTATTAATGCGTTTGATGTTGATTTGTCCAAGTAAAAAGCCACTCCATTCTTTCCTCCTAATTCTCCACCAGAGTTTATAAAGATATTATCATTCTCGCTCGTGAAGTGTCCTGATCCTTTCTATCGATGTTCACAGATTCCCAAAATGTGTATCCCCGTTCTTTTCATCTCGTCACTTATTACTTGATAGTTTCCCTCATACATACTTCTTACATTCCATGTTCCTACTCTTATTTTTCTTTTTAGTTTGATACAGGAGTTTTCCTTGGTAACACCGTCAGGATTTTGTCCGTCATCACAATTATCAGTACTGACATCTGTCTCACACTCTTCCCCAGTGTTAAAGTTAGATCTATCTAGCCTGGGGGGTCACAACCAGATCTTTTTCCTATCTGACCTTCCATGTTGCTGTTTGGGTTTCTTGGTATATTTTCAAAAGATAGTTTGTAGAGAAAATACGTAATTTAAAAAAAAAACAAAAGAGGAGCTCTTGGCTGTGACTTGCAGGAAGCTCCGTCTGGGAGTGCGTGTGGTGGAGTGTTGTGAATGTTGAAGTGGAGATCTGTGAGATGTGATGCCAGTCTGACTGGTTGGTAGTAGAGAGGGAATAGGGAAAGGGGAAAGGGGAGAGGGAGGGCTGCAATGGTTGTCATATCGAGAAAAGGGTGTGTGGAATAGATGAATGTGGTTGTCAACCCTAGAAAAGGGTGAATGGAATAGATGGATGTGATTGTCAACCCGAGAAATCGGTGTGTGGAATAGATAAATGTGGTTGTCAAACCGAGAAATGGGTGTGTGGAATAGATAAATGTGATTGTCAAACTGAGAAATGGGTGTGTGGAATAGATGAATGTGGTTGTCAAACCGAGAAATGGGTGTGTGGAATAGATAAATGTGATTGTCAAACCGAGAAATGGGTGTGTGGAATAGATGAATGTGGTTGTCAAACCGAGAAATGGGTGTGTGGAATAGATAAATGTGGTTGTCAAACCGAGAAATGGGTGTGTAGAATAGATAAATGTGGTTGGGGTAGAGGGTTTGTAATATAACGCAGTGAAGGTCCTGGATTATGATTTGCAGGTGAAGAGAGAGTATATGAGAATAGAGAGAGAATATGATAAAAGAAAGACATTAAGCATTATAAGAAAGAAATGTACTGCTTTGATCAGGAGGAGGGGGGAGAAGAGAAGAGAGAGAGAGAGGAGAGAGAGAAGAGAAGAGAAGAGAAAGAGAGAGAGAGAGAGAGAAGAGAAGAGAAGAGAGAGAGAGAGAGAAAGGAAAGTATAACTGAATTCGTCGATTTATGGGTTGGAAAATAAGAGACACGGAAAATTGATTTGGCATGTTAGTTTTATATACATGAGAAAAAAATCTCACTTGTCGTTCATGTGTGAGATATTTGTACGTTCTTCTCTTATTTGGAGAATGTCGGAGAGTAAAGTCTTCAAGCAACTGATGCTCCATTTCAGAAATGAGCATCAAGATACAAGTGCAGCTTCGGTTGAGAACTGAAATTTCGCAAAAAGTTGATGTTTAATTTTAGAATTCAATCGTTTCCTAAATGTTTACTACCCTGTTTGCCCGTCACTGACACACAGCTAACATGTTTACTACCCTGTTTGTCCGTCACTGACACACAGCTAACATGTTTACTACCCTGTTTGTCTGTCATTGACCCACAGCTAACATGTTATGGTCAGAGTAGGTGAACCATGGTTGACTGACAACCTGTCCGTTGGTACTCCAAGTAGCAGTCCTAGCCTAGCTAACAAGGCAGGGATCGCCATAGTCCCCATGGTGGTGGAGTCTGCTAAAGAAGTATTGTTTACCCTCTGCTCTTTACTTCCATCTAGGGACTGAAAAAGTAGCCGCCATAATTCGCTTCGAGTGGATACGACGCTGTGCCTCAACATCTTCGTCTACCTCAACATCTTCGTCTGCCTCAACATCTTCGTCTACCTCAACATCTTCGTCTGCCTCAACATCTTCGTCTACCTCAACATCTTCGTCTGCCTCAACATCTTCGTCTACCTCAACATCTTCGTCTGCCTCAACATCTTCGTCTACCTCAACATCTTCGTCTGCCTCAACATCTTCGTCTACCTCAACATCTTCGTCTGTCTCAACATCTTCGTCTGCCTCAACATCTTCGTCTGCCTCAACATCTTCGTGGCGTCGATCGCAAAGAAAAACAGACTGGCAGTTTCAGAGAAGAAGAAGAAGTCTTGCTTTGTCTTGTCTTCCATCTCCCTGGACTACCATCTGGTGATCTTTGCTTTGCAGGCGATGCCGTGAAAATGTTGAGGCACAGTATCGTATCGACGTGGGAACGGATTCAGTCAGTCAATCATTTGTATGTCTCTTGCAGAACTTTGCCTCCCTAAAAGATCTCATGTAGACATTTCGGTTGTGAGCACGATACTCTACTGCGGATTTATGGGAGCTATTTTTTCAGTCCCTGAGCAGGGCAATACTTCTTTAGCAGACTCCACCACCATGGGACTATGGCGATCCCTGCCATGTTATCCAGGATTGTTACTGGGGGTGGGTACCAACTGGGAGATGGGACAGGGTCAACTATGGGTCTCTAACCCTGAGGCTAGCACATTAGTTAAGATTCACCAACCCTGAGGCTAGCACATTAGCTATGATTCGTTAACCCTGAAGCTAGCACGTCAGCTATGGATTCTAAACACTGAATCTAGCACGTCATCTGTGGGTCCCTAACACTGAAGCTAGGACGCCAGCTATGGGTCCCTAACACTGAAGCTAGCACGTCAGCTATGGGTCCCTAACACTGAAGCTAGCATGTCATCCGTGGGTCCCTAACACTGAAGCTAGTACGTCATCTATAGATCGCTGATTGCCAAATCGTAAAGCATCTCGCCCCCACGCCCCTCCCCACCCCCTCAAGAAGAAGAAGAAGAAGGAGTAGCAGAAGAAGAAGTAGCAGAAGAAGAAGAAGAGGAAGGAAAAGAAGAAGAAGGAAAAGAAGAAGAAGGAAAAGAAGAAGAAGAAGAAGGAAAAGAAGAAGAAGAAGAAGGAGTAGCAGAAGAAGAAGTAGCAGAAGAAGAAGAAGAAGAAGAAGAAGAAGAAGAAGAAGAAGAAGAAGAAGAAGAAGAAGGAGTAGCAGAAGAAGAAGAAGAAGGAGTAGCAGAAGAAGAAGAAGAAAGAGTAGCAGAAGAAGAAGAAGAAGAAGAAGGAGTAGCAGAAGAAGAAGAAGAAAGAGTAGCAGAAGAAGAAGAAGGAGTAGCAGAAGAAGAAGAAGAAAGAGTAGCAGAAGAAGAAGAAGAAGAAGAAGAAGAAGAAGAAGAAGAAGGGGTAGCAGAAGAAGAAGAAGAAGGAAAAGAAGAAGAAGAAGAAGAACTAAAACGCTTTGTTTTTTTCTTCTTCTTCTTCTTCAGCTTTCCGAGCTATTAAGGCTCATTGCTGCAGATAAAGTTCGCCTCCATTCCTCTCTACTCCTGATCTTCTCTCTCCAGTTGGTGACACCATTTTCTTTTATATCCTCTTCTATGTTGTCTTTCCATCTCCGTCTTGGTCTACCCCTTGGTCTTGTTTCCCTTATCTCTTGTGCATACATCATTTTCGTTTGTCTATTCTCTTCCATTCTTTCTACATGCCCCAGCCAGCGTAGTCTGTTCAGTTTCAAGACACTTATAATTTTTGAGATTTAAATAAGTTGTTCAGCTTAGTTTTCTTTCTAGCTCTCCATTCTCCACTGTTGGTATCCTTTATCGGCCCAAAGATTCTTTTTAGGATCTTGTTCTCAAAGATCTGCAATTATTGTTAATCTTTCTTTGTTGTACTCCACGTTTCTGATCCATATATGAAGGCTGGTCTTATTATACTTTTGTCGATTGTTATTTTTGTGTTTTGGGACAGGATTTTGGATTTTCAGTGTTGCAAGACAAAGTATATTTTATTTCCTATCTGTATTCTGATTTTAATTTCCTCGCTTACTGTGTTGTTTGTGTTGAAGGTTGTGCCTAGATATTTGTATGTTTTTGCTTTCCTAATAATCATATCTCCAACATATATATAATCTGGATCATTCTGCCTCTGGTCTCTTTATTTCTTCATTATCTTGGTAAATGGTCAAGCCCACTTTCAGTGCCACATCTCTCAGATGTATGCAGGTATTGATGACTTCTTACATAGTTTCCCCCACTAGGCTGATGTCATCAGCGTATCCTAGTATTTTAGCTTGTTCTTCTATACTGCTTTCTTCTTTCACTTTTCTGACTACCTTTTCTAGTACTAGGTTGAATAGTAATGGAGATAATGTACCACCTTGTTTTAAACCAGTTCTTATAGAAGGGTTCTGACTTCTTACGTGTATAATTTTAGAATCAGCATTTCCCAGAAAATGTATGAGTCATTGCAGAACGGAAATTTCCAGTAAACTTTTCATTAATAATTTAATGTTATAAACTGAGTCAGGATTTGTAATTTAAGATGACGCGGTCATTTAAAAATTCCCCAGTTTTTGTCAGTAAAACTACTTCCACATTACAACATGATATTTATTATTGCCTGATAACTCCTACACGTTGTTTATCAGACAACAGAAAACAAAACCCAGAAAACAAGTTTTAAATGTAAAAAAAAAACATTTATCCTGACCAGCTCTGCACTTGAACTTTGTTACATCCAGCGAGTTGTCGATCCTGTATTTTTCTTGAGATATGTTATCTCCCTTGTCGCGTGACAGACCACGTAAGGGCCCTCCAACTACCAAAACCATGTAAGTCCCTCCAGCCAGCAATCTCAGAGCCATGTACTCTTCCCCACATTCACGTAGGTTTCAGTCTTGAACAACAAACGTAGAAGTTGGTCTCCAAGTAAACAGATCCAGCTGAGACACCCCGCGATATTTCCAGACATGACGATCGCCGTAAAACTGCTCCTAATAATAAAAGAAGATGGAGGTGTATGGTCCAGTTTTAGAAAAGAAAAAATGAGAAAAGTTCGCAGAAACAAGATTTGCATAGAGCCAGATGAGTACATATACATGGACATACAACAATATTTCGGCAAAAACCTTTTTCAAGGATCACACACAAAGAAAACAACAACACAGCAGATAAAAACACGAAAAATGTATGAAAAATGTATGAAAAATGTATGAAAAATGTAGTCTTTAGGCTTGCTTCCTGTAAGAAAGCATGAAAAGCGCCCAGACAGTTGAAGCTGGGGCGTCGCTTGGTTCATCCAGTGGGCTGGTCCAGTAAGCTAGTCCAGTATTCACAGCCGAAAGGTTTGGGCTCCACTACCCGGGGTCGCCAGCCGACATAGACGCAGAAATGGGTACCTAGCGTATTACTACTGGGGAAGACATTCATTTTTTCTAGCCAGTGACGTCCGACTGTAGGACAGAGTCATGCTGGTCTGAATGGCGGAGTCACGACTGTAGGACAGAGTCATGCTGGTCTGAATGGCGGAGTCACGACTGTAGGACAGAGTCATGCTGGTCTGAATGGCGGAGTCACGACTGTAGGGCAGAGTCATGGTAGTCTTAATGGCGGAGTCACGACTGTAGGGCAGAGTCATGCTGGTCTGAATGGCGGAGTCACGACTCTCAATGTAAGAATGAAAAAAAAAGAACTCTTTGTTGGAGTCCAGAGCGGTGTGTAAAAAAAGAACTTATTTTATTTATCTATCTATGCATTTGCAGAATTCATGCCACAGATTCAGAGTTGATCAAGACCCTACCCCGATCTTTGTGTTGCTGTCAGAATATACTGATGTACTCCACACCTTTGAAGTGGAAACGTTCTAAAAATTATTCTTTAATTAAGCTACACACTGACTTGCCTGGAGGGGTGGGGGAGCTTATTTATAGTAATCAATCTGTTGGGGGAGCTTACTTATAGTAATCAATCTGTTGGGGGAGCTTACTTATAGTAATCAATCTGTTGGGGGAGCTTACTTATAGTAATCAATCTGTTGGGGGAGCTTACTTATAGTAATCAATCTGTTGGGGGAGCTTACTTATAGTAATCAATCTGTTGGGGGAGCTTACTTATAGTAATCAATCTGTTGGGAGAGCTTATTTATAGTAATCAATCTGTTGGGAGAGCTTACTTATAGTAATCAATCTGTTGGGGGAGCTTATTTATAGTAATCAATCTGTTGGGAGAGCTTACTTATAGTAATCAATCTGTTGGGGGAGCTTACTTATAGTAATCAATCTGTTGGGGGAGCTTACTTATAGTAATCAATCTGTTGGGGGAGCTTACTTATAGTAACCAATCGGTTGGGGGAGCTTACTTATAGTAATCAATCAAGGAACTGTAGTTAGCTCCTTATCTGAATCCATGCCTGCATTTGAATATGATCATAAAAGAGTGTGGTAACACAGGAAATGTACTTTTTCTGAATGTAATCCTCTTTTATGATTATATTAAAATACATGCATGAATTCGAAAGGGAAGCTAATTACAATTCCTTGATTGATTACTATAAGTACCCCCCCCCCCCCCCCTTTTCTGGGCAAGTCAGTGTAGCTTAATGAAATAATATTTTTTTTAAAGTTTCCACTTCCAAACTGTGGAGTATATCAGTATCTTCTGTTAGCAATACAAAGACCGGGGTAGGGTCTTGATCCACTATATTCTGTGGCATGGATTCCGTTCCTCATACAATCGCGTCTGATTCCCCTATGACTAGTTTTCGATGCTTGTGAAATCTTGACGCCCCTGACAAACATTTTGGAAAAATCACTCTCAAAGCCTTCTTCTTACCCGAGGTCAGATTTCATTGGTTAACACCACAGTTTGCTTCCACCGGAAGCGATTTTAATTGGTTGGAATCAATCTTGTGTCTTGCGACATTTAATTTAGCAGATTGGGCTAGAGGTCAGATTAATGATGGTGACCTCGGTCAGGCGTTTAATGCTTGCTTGTCATCTTAAATGTTGCCGGATCTTTCCTTTCAGAAGTTCAATTATTCTGCGCTGTGAGTGACGTGCATGCGCGTCTGACTGGTTTGTCTGGTGAGGCTTCACTTAAGAGTTTTTGTGGTCAGATAGGTAGACAGACAAGCAGACAGACAGACAGACAGACAGATAGGCAGGCAGGCAGACAGACAGACAGGCAGACAGACAGGAAGACAGACAGACAGGCAGACAGACAAACAGACAGACAGATTAGTCACATCTTTGATAACTATATTGTGTCACTGCAAGTTGTTTTCTGGCACAAAATGTCAGAGACATGGCCCTGTTGACATACATGAGAAAGAAATCATGGATTTACGAAAGCAATAAACGACTCAGCAGACAGTGGTAGAAGGCCAGCAAGACCTGCTTTCTACATGTAGACCCGCCAGCATCAGAGCATGCTGGGAAATGTCATCCGTCTTTTCCTCGCTCAGTAACAGACGTATTGGAGTGCATGAGCACATTAAGTGACACGGAGTGCTATAAAATGATAGTACCCTCACTAAAGTGACAATAAAACAGCCAGCCAGCACTTGGCGTGGGTTTATGGATAAATTAAAATGCAGCCAAAACCAATTACTTTAATATCTTCAGATATCAAAGATGGAGGCAGATTACACTTCATGAAATGCACATCGCAAGTCGTTAAAAATTAACCTAACCAGTTAATTTTGTTGGCCGTTCACTCTATGCTCGACATATGTTCAGCTAACGTTTCAACATTTTTTCTGATATTCACGAATATTAAGTTGGAGGCACAGGAACAGGTGATAAGCTAATTGGCTGCAGTCCTGGCCAGCGGTTACCGTCCTGAATAAATTTAATGCTTTAACGATTACAATTTTTATCGATAATAAATTTAACATTGGCGTGAGAGATGATCGCGTGCTCCGCGGATGGCTGGCTTCTATAGCAGTAACATGTAACAAGTGAGGATGATACCAGACCTGGCTTCTGTAGCAGTAACATGTAACAAGTGAGGATGATACCAGACCTGGCTTCTGTAGCAGTAACATGTAACAAGTGAGGATGATGCTAGACCTGGCTTCTGTAGCAGTAACATGTAACAAGTGAGGATGATGCTAGACCTGGCTTCTGTAGCAGTAACATGTAACAAGTGAGGATGATGCTAGACCTGGCTTCTGTAGCAGTAACATGTAACAAGTGAGGATGATGCTAGACCTGGCTTCTGTAGCAGTAACATGTAACAAGTGAGGATGATGCTAGACCTGGCTTCTGTAGCAGTAACATGTAACAAGTGAGGATGATACCAGACCTGGCTTCTGTAGCAGTAACATGTAACAAGTGAGGATGATGCTAGACCTGGCTTCTGTAGCAGTAACATGTAACAAGTGAAGATGATACCAGACCTGACCTCGTTAGATCAAATAATGACAGTCGTAGTAAGAGTTTTCATCTTTACAATAATGGTTCCCAAACTGTTTCGGCCTGTCCTCGCCCTTTGTCTCCCACGCCACATCCAAAGCGACTCCAGAAACATTTTTTTTTCATTTAGCTCTACCCCCTCCTCTCCCCTCCCGATCATTTTCCTCTTTTTTTTCTCCCCATCCCCAGATCTTGCCAGCGTCACTAGGGGGCGATACTGCCCAGTTTGAGAACTGCCTCGTCAGAGCATGTGTTGTTTGACAGAATACGCTGTCTCAGGTAGTCTGGTCTCATGTAATATGATCTCACGTAGTTTTATCTCAGGTAGTTTTATCTTAGGCGTTATGATCTCAGGTAGTTTTATCTTAGGCGTTATGATCTCAGGTAGTTTTATCTTAGGCGTTATGATCTCAGGTAGTTTTATCTTAGGCGTTATGATTTCAGGTAGTTTTATCTTAGGTAGTTTGATCTCGGGTTATGTTATTTCAACAATTGTATGATAAATCTTCCCGCCATGTTTTATGAGAAATGACGCTGTCTTCTTCTTCTTCTGGCCGCAGACGTCTGTATTTATTACCCGGATAAATTAATCCGACTCTGAAGGCTGTGTCTATATTTAGCTTTTATAATGGCACGGTAATTTGAAACGGGAATCTCCGAAAGCAGGAACAGAATCGCGTACACAGTTATTTGTTATTTGTTATTTCTTCCCCTCAACAGTCAGAGATATGACCGAAGATACAAGAAAGTGAAGATGTGTTTTACAACAAAAATCCTGATCTTTTAAAGTTTTTTTTTTTTCCACAAATACAGCACATGAAAACTACTGATAATGAAATTTGTTTAGAAAGTTTCCTAATTTAAAAACTGAAATGCTTCAAGTCAGTGATAGTGATACTGAGAAAACTAGGGTCTGTTTGCGTGGGGAAAATGGAGGTGAGGGTGGTGGGGGATGGGAGGGAGAAGACATTGCGGAGGGAGGAGAAAGAGGAGAGAGAGAGAGAGAGAGAGAGAGAGAGAGAGAGCAGTAGGAGGAGAATCACAGTTCCGTAAGTTGTGAGTTGACATTAGTTTAACGTTTCATTGATTGATTTTAGTCTTGCTTCAAATGTTAAATTCCCCCAAAGAGAACACTTAAAACCAGGTTTTATGCGCACATCCTGTCTTTGATTGAGCGTAGCTTACGACGCGTTAATGGTTGCTCCGCCGTGCTCAGCGCCAGGATAAGAAGGATCAATGAGTTCAAGACAGAGTCAGGAAATTTTGTAAGTTATTTAACACTGGATGTAATGAGGCAGGCCACAAAAACGCAACAAAAAACAAGAAACTCGAGCCAGCGGTAAGGATATCGAATATAAACCTCTTAAGAGAATGTGGATGGACGATTTTGCTTGAAGTTTTAACTGCAAAGAGTTTGTGTAGAAGATTTCTCATCAAAAGACATTCAAACACTTCTCCTTTTATTCGTTTTTCTCTCTTTTAATTTTATTATCTAAATATCTCTACACCACTCCGCCCCCCCCCCCCCCTGGGTTAACACAAGCTTAACAAGCACAGGTATAAACATGTCTATAATGACCGTTTAAACTTACTTTAGCCAGGTCATTTATACCAGCCTACCTGCAGGTGTCCAATGACATGAATATTACATTTATAATCTAGAACTTTCAAGTGCTGGCTTTAGCAGTTTTCATGCCTGGTGAATTCCTTGAATTCGGCCGTCTGTGACGGAGTGTGACATATGATTACGTCTGTGACGGAGTGTGACATCCAATTAATGCACCTAGGGCCCGTCAGAACGTTAAGTACTTAATTAGTTTCAGTGACGGAGATGAGTTCTTTTCCCGTGAATAATTGTGAACGTTTATTTGTAGATCATCGACTTTATTACCATTTTGTGATGTCGACGTTACAAGCATGGTTTATAGTAAAGTTTATGACGATCTCTGGTTTAATGTTTCCTTCGCAAGCAAGATTTTATAGCCTTTCGCTGTGAGGTGGATGTGAAAACTAATTGTTTGTCACTTCTCATTCAGTCAGTTTTTGTTGTCTTCCTCTGTGAGGTGAATGTGAAAACTAATTGTTTGTCACTTCTCATTCAGTCAGTTTTTGTTGTCTTCTGCTGTGAGGTGAATGTGAAAACTAATTGTTTGTCACTTCTCATTCAATCAGTTTTTGTTGTCTTCCTCTGTGAGGTGGATGTGAAAACTAATTGTTTGTTACTTCTCATTCAGTCAGTTTTTGTTGTCTTCTTCTGTGAGGTGAATGTGAAAACTAATTGTTTGTTACTTCTCTCACAGTCAGTTTTTGTTGTCTTCTGCTGTGAGGTGAATGTGAAAACTAATTGTTTGTTACTTCTCACACAATCAGTTTTTGTTGTCTTCTGCTGTGAGGTGAATGTGAAAACTACTGATAATGAAATTTGTTTAGAAAGTTTCCTAATTTAAAAACTGAAATGTTTCAAGTCAGTGATAGTGATACTGAGAAAACTAGGGTCTGTTTGCGTGGGGAAAATGGAGGTGAGGGTGGTGGGGCATGGGAGGGAGAAGATATTGTGGAGGGAGGAGAAAGAGGAGAGAGAGAGAGAGAGAGAGAGAGAGAGCAGTAGGAGGAGAATCACAGTTCCGTAAGTTGTGAGTTGACATTAGTTTAACGTTTCATTGATTGATTTTAGTCTTGCTTCAAATGTTAAATTCCCCCAAAGAGAACACTTAAAACCAGGTTTTATGCGCACATCCTGTCTTTGATTGAGCGTAGCTTACGACGCGTTAATGGTTGCTCCGCCGTGCTCAGCGCCAGGATAAGAAGGATCAATGAGTTCAAGACAGAGTCAGGAAATTTTGTAAGTTATTTAACACTGGATGTAATGAGGCAGGCCACAAAAACGCAACAAAAAACAAGAAACTCGAGCCAGCGGTAAGGATATCGAATATAAACCTCTTAAGAGAATGTGGATGGACGATTTTGCTTGAAGTTTTAACTGCAAAGAGTTTGTGTAGAAGATTTCTCATCAAAAGACATTCAAACACTTCTCCTTTTATTCGTTCTTCTCTCTTTTAATTTTATTATCTAAATATCTCTACACCACTCCGCCCCCCCCCCCCCCTGGGTTAACACAAGCTTAACAAGCACAGGTATAAACATGTCTATAATGACCGTTTAAACTTACTTTAGCCAGGTCATTTATACCAGCCTACCTGCAGGTGTCCAATGACATGAATATTACATTTATAATCTAGAACTTTCAAGTGCTGGCTTTAGCAGTTTTCATGCCTGGTGAATTCCTTGAATTCGGCCGTCTGTGACGGAGTGTGACATATGATTACGTCTGTGACGGAGTGTGACATCCAATTAATGCACCTAGGGCCCGTCAGAACGTTAAGTACTTAATTAGTTTCAGTGACGGAGATGAGTTCTTTTCCCGTGAATAATTGTGAACGTTTATTTGTAGATCATCGACTTTATTACCATTTTGTGATGTCGACGTTACAAGCATGGTTTATAGTAAAGTTTATGACGATCTCTGGTTTAATGTTTCCTTCGCAAGCAAGATTTTATAGCCTTTCGCTGTGAGGTGGATGTGAAAACTAATTGTTTGTCACTTCTCATTCAGTCAGTTTTTGTTGTCTTCCTCTGTGAGGTGAATGTGAAAACTAATTGTTTGTCACTTCTCATTCAGTCAGTTTTTGTTGTCTTCTGCTGTGAGGTGAATGTGAAAACTAATTGTTTGTCGCTTCTCATTCAATCAGTTTTTGTTGTCTTCCTCTGTGAGGTGGATGTGAAAACTAATTGTTTGTTACTTCTCATTCAGTCAGTTTTTGTTGTCTTCTTCTGTGAGGTGAATGTGAAAACTAATTGTTTGTTACTTCTCTCACAGTCAGTTTTTGTTGTCTTCTGCTGTGAGGTGAATGTGAAAACTAATTGTTTGTTACTTCTCACACAATCAGTTTTTGTTGTCTTCTGCTGTGAGGTGAATGTGAAAACTAATTGTTTGTTACTTCTCACACAATCAGTTTTTGTTGTCTTCTGCTGTGAGGTGAATGTGAAAACTAATTGTTTGTTACTTCTCACACAATCAGTTTTTGTTGTCTTCCTCTGTGAGGTGAATGTGAAAACTAATTGTTTGTTACTTCTCCCACAATCAGTTTTTGTTGTCTTCCGTGTTGACTTTGCCGTATTTTTAGTGTTGTCCAGTTTTTCAGAGTTAAATCATTTTTTTCCTGCTGTGCTCTTCACATTTTTCTTTTACTTTCTCTCTCTCTCTCTCTTTCTTTTTTTTTTTCTTTATCTCTCTCTCTGTATGCTTAATTTACCATCTCTCTTTCTTGTGTATGTTTATTTTACCATCTCTCTACTGTCTTTGTACGTGCAAGTTATCATCTCGCGCTCTTTGTACGTGCAAGTTATCATCTCGCGCTCTTTGTATGTGCAAGTTATCATCTCGCGCTCTTTGTATGTGCAAGTTATCATCTCGCGCTCTTTGTATGTGCAAGTTATCATCTCGCGCTCTTTGTATGTGCAAGTTATCATCTCGCGCTCTTTGTATGTGCAGTTTACCATGTGCCTCTTCTGTTACTTACCATCTCTTTGTGATTGTGTTTTTACTGTTTCCATCTGTCTCTTTGTATGTGAATGTTAACGTTTCTTTGTAAGTGTATGTTACCATCTCACTGCCTCTTTGTATGTTACCATCTTACTGTCTCTTTGTATGTTACCATCTCACTGTCTCTTTGTACGCTACCATCTCGCTGTCTCTTTGTATGTTACCATCTCTTGTGCGTGTATATTATCACCTCTCTTTATGTTAGCGCTGTACTTCCATCTCCTAATTCTCTGTGTATCTAGTTTGCGAGATGTCGGACAGGGAGATTTAAAACAAAAATTACAATAACTTGGGTAGCCAAACACTAGCCATCACAAAGACGTATAACAGAAACGTGACCACTTATCTCAAGAAGACTTGGCGTCAAAGAAAATACTCGTTCAGTTAGTTGAAGTCTTGCGCTTTAGCAAGATAAATGGCAAACATAAGAAGAGGAGAACGTTTTCAAGACGCAGGGGGAAAATAAGCTGAGACTTTGGTCACCCCAGAAGAGGAGATGAAGAGAAGCTGTGAGGAGAAGCGGTAAAGTACAAGGAACGAATTGCAGTGAACCTGACTAATGCACTCTTTAGAGGTAAAGTGAGAGAACAAGTTTTGTAGGATTAGACCTTGAACAAAAATCGTAGACAAAGCGCTTTAGTGAGACGTGAGAGAAAGAAAAATCACAAGAGAATTACCTGGGATTCGATGTAGGATTAAAAGAATCGTAGACAAAGCACTTTAGTCTCACTTCTCACTAAAGTGCTTTGTCTACGATTCTTTCGAAGTCTAATCCTACAAAACGGTGCTCTCTTGCTTTACCATACCAAAGTCTCGTATTTTCCTAATTATAAAAAAAAAATGTTCTTTAGAGGTAGAACTTGATAAATTGTTAGAAGATTAGTTGACTGATGATTAGATGGTAATTAGTTGATGCTTAGTTGATGACTAATGATTGGTTGACGATTGACTGATGACTGATGATTGTTTGATGAGTGGTTCATGATTATTTGATGATTAGTTGATTTTTTTTTTGTAACTTAGAACTTAAACTATATAAAGCTGATGTAATGTTGAAGATCATCAACAAGAGACATGAGTGAGATACCAGTAGGAACTGAATAAACTTATATATTGGCAGGCTCCACTACCACAAGAATAATGTTGATCCCTAATCTCGATGTACGAGCTAAGCTTTAGTCAAATTTCCGGCATCATCATCATCATGTGTAGGATGGTGTCTTGACGATCCCCGCATTCTGAAGTCCAGCCACACTTCCTCTCTCAGTCCGGCCAAACTTCCTCTCTCAGTCCGGGCAACCTTCCTCTCTCAGTCCGGCCAACCTTCCTCTCTCAATCCGGCCAACCTTCCTCTCTCAGTCCGGCCAACCTTCCTTTCTCAGTCCGGCCAAACTTCCTCTCTCAGGCCGGCCAACCTTCCTCTCTCAGTCCGACCAAACTTCCTCTCTCAGTCCGACCAAACTTCCTCTCTCATTCCGAGCAACCTTCCTCTCTCAGTCCAGCCAAACTTCCTCTCTCAGTCCGACCAAACGTCCTCTCTTAGTCCAGCCAAACTTCCTCTCTCAGTCCGGCCAATCTCCCTCTCTCAGTCCGGCCAACCTCCCTCTCTCACCTCACAAGTTACACGGCCCGTACCTTACCTGACCAAGATCTCCACTCTAAGTAGAGCAGTTGCTGCTGAGCCGACACAAGATAGGACATAATCCATCATAATCAACATCTGGATGGGAAGAATCTGGGCAAATCTGGGTGAAGGATTTGATAAGCGCGGAGGATCTCTGTGTGTCAAACCTGGGGCTGCAGAGATTAAAGTCATTAAGTGAGGCTTTAATTATGAACGTCTAAATTTTTAAAATGGCGATAATTATCAGAGCAGAGGCCAGGCTGGAGCTTCTTTCAGAAGATCTGCTTGTTTTCCAACGGAGACGGTGCAGCAGAAATGTTTGGTTTCAATTCCAGAGTTTTCTCTGCCTTAATGACACACGGCCTCAAACTCACGAAGCAGGTGTCACGAGGGCGTCCATTGCGCGCGCCACGAGCTGTTTATCTTCAGTCAGCGCAAGTGTTAAAACACAAGTAGACATTAACCCATATTCTACAACAGATGAGTCACGTAGCAAGAGTCAGCGTGCGTCGTCGGTCATGAGATTATTATTACTTGTTTTCTCTTATCAAGTATACTGGAGTGAGAGGGGGGCTGATCATTTCAAACAATTCTGCTTTTACTTTGTACAGTAAACACGGGTAGGTGACAACCTGGTACTCACTGGAAAACTAAAAGGAGAGAGAAGGAGCAGGAAGCCGAGAGAAGAACATCTCAATGGACTGATGAAATGGGTCTGGGAAAGGAGAGCGTGTGAAATAACTGGAAACATCAAGTACTGGAAACATTCAAGGACTGGAAACATCAAGGACTGGAAACATCAAGCACTGGAAACATTCAAGGACTGGAAACATCAAGGACTGGAAACATCAAGGACTGGAAACATCAAGGACTGGAAATATCAAGGACTGGAAATATCAAGGACCGGAAAAGATGGAGAAACAAGACACCAGCAATGTTTGGAATTCCACTTAACCTTGCTCGCAATAAATCAATGTTTCCAGCACTCGCAATAAATATATGAATCCAGCGGGCACAATAATTAATTCAGCGCTCACAATAAAGGAATGAATTCAGCGCTCACGATAAATGAATTAATTCAGGGCTATCAATAAATAAATGAATTCAGCGCTCGCAATAAATAAATGGATTCAGCGCTCGCAATAAATAAATGGATTCAGCGCTCGCAGTAAATGAAGGAATTCATGTTTTACTATTTCTGCAAGTAGCTATTCTATTCTTGTGTTAACAAAAACTTTCGCTGGAGCGCTATGGAGACGGATAGAACCTGCTCTACTGCTTATCATGTACAGCACCTGCCCTCTGTCTAGCACTGCAGATCATTCTGCTATTTATTTCAGTCCTTGTTTTAGCTGTGTAAGAAATGTTCTTGGCTGTTAACACTTGTTGTGTCAGATATGTTCTTGGCTGTCAACACTTGATGTGTCAGAAATTTTCTTGTCAGTTAATATTTGTTGTGTCAGAAATGTTCTTGGCTGTCAACACTTGCTATGTCAGAAATGTTCTTGGTGTTAAAACTTGTTGTGTCAGAAATGTTCTTGGCTGTCAACACTTGATGTGTCAGAAATGTTCTAGACTGTCAACACTTGTTGTGTCAGAAATGTTCTAGACTGTCAACATTAGCTGTGTCAGAAATGTTCTAGACTGTCAACACATGCTGTGTCAGAAATGTTCTAGACTGTCAACACTTGCTGTGTCAGAAATGTTCTTGGCTGTCAACACTTGCTATGTCAGAACTCGATGACATATCTTCTCATATCTTTGCCAGAAGCTGTGCTGTCAGCTTATCTGAGAATGTTAACGGACATTCAAGTGACCTCCAGAGAACATCAGAGCTTCTGGAAAAAAAAAAAACTTCTGGTTTTTCTAATCACAGACAAGTACTCATCCGTGCTAATATTTTTGTTAGATTACCTGGAATATGAAGAAACAAAACTGTTGGATGTCTTCTTCTTCTTCTTCTTCCAAGGAAGTGCTGCACTGAAGTCTTTTAAAACTAAATCCGCTTTAAGCATGTTCTTGGTGCTCTTCGTCCAAATGTCAATCAATCACACATCCCCCTCCCCCAACCCCGCCTCCCACCACCACAAGAAAGCAAACGAAGCCAAGTTGACCCACAGATACTGGAGACTGACATGAGAGAGTTCATTTCTATGAAAAATGAGGTGTGATAATGATTTATGAACCCTAAACAGCCGACGGTATAATCTTAGTTATTACTGTCAACCTAGTGCCTCGTGAGCCACGCTTGATTATTGTTTGTCACATAATAGCCGACTTGAAAGTGGCCGGCTATTCAATGTTAAGTGTGGGTTTGATGGAAACGAACAAAAGATTTGGGATGTTAGCACCGCTCAGCCTGCCAGACTTCCGTGCAACCAAGATGGGGGCCATTCACTGCAGGGCTGTACACAGAACATGATGTACGTCACATTAGAGCTTTTCCTCCATTTCCTCACAAGTCACATCTTTGCCTTTATTTGTGGTCTTCTCAATCTTTTCTTTCTTTCTCCTTCTCATCTCTTGGCTCGTGGAGGAGGTCACGCCGTCAATCCATCTACAATAATCCAAGTTTTCATCATATTATTCCTCATCGCATTTTCTTCATCGATTTATTTTCTTCCTCCTCCTCTTCCTCATCTTATTTTTCTTATCATTATTATTATTAACCACAGTTCTTCATATGAATTCACAGAAGCTAAGAAGCTGTATGTTCTAGCGAGTCACATCACAGAAGCTAAGAAGCTGTATGTTCTAGCGAGTCACATCACAGAAGCTAAGAAGCTGTATGTTCTAGCGAGTCACATCACAGAAGCTAAGAAGCTGTATGTTCTAGCGAGTCACATCACAGAAGCTAAGAAGCTGTATGTTCTAGCGAGTCACATCAGCGTCACTTTTGAGTAGGATTGGAAGTGGGTTATATTGGTTTGGTTAAAGATCCCGAGATGATCTAAGAATCAAACAGCTCTACAGGCTCCACCTGCGATAATTTTGGTGCCGGAGCACAACAGCCAGTTTATGGAAGATTGAGAGAAGATGGAATGATGGTTTTATCAGATAAAGAACTCCATTCCTGACAGTTGTGACACTTGGCCGGCATGGTACTTTTTCTTTTTCTACCCTAAAATAGTTGGCGAGTTTTTCTATGAGAGTTGGCGATTTTCTTAGAGCTTTTCTATGAGAGTTGGTGATTTCCTTAGAGCTTTTCTATGAGAGTTGGCGATTTTCTTAGAGCTTTTCTATGAGAGTTGGCGATTTTCTTAGATTTTTTTTCTATGAGAATTGGCGATTTTCTTAGAGTTTTTTATGAGAGTTGGCGATTTTCTTAAGTTTTTTTCTATGAGAGTTGGCGATTTTCTTAGAGTTTTTTATGAGAGTTGGCGATTTTCTTAGAGTTTTTTATGAGAGTTGGCGATTTTCTTAAGTTTTTTTCTATGAGAGTTGGCGATTTTCTTAGAGTTTTTCTATGAGAGTTGGCGATTTTCTTTTTTTCTATGAGAGTTGGCGATTTTCTTAGAGTTTTTCTATGAGAGTTGGCGATTTTCTTTTTTTCTATGAGAGTTGGCGATTTTCTTAGAGTTTTTTATGAGAGTTGGCGATTTTCTTAGATTTTTTTTTTAATGAGAGTTGGCGATTTTCTTAGTTGGTGATTTTCTTAGAGTTTTTTATGAGAGTTGGCGATTTTCTTAGAGTTTTTTATGAGAGTTGGCGATTTTCTTAGAGTTTTTTATGAGAGTTGGCGATTTTCTTAGATTTTTTTTCTATGAGAGTTGGCGATTTTCTTAGTTTTTTTTTTTAATGAGAGTTGGCGATTTTCTTAGAGTTTTTTATGAGAGTTGGCGATTTTCTTAGAGTTTTTCTATGAGAGTTGGCGATTTTCTTTTTTCTATGAGAGTTGGCGATTTTCTTAGAGTTTTTCTATGAGAGTTGGCGATTTTCTTTTTTTCTATGAGAGTTGGCGATTTTCTTAGAGTTTTTTATGAGAGTTGGCGATTTTCTTAGATTTTTTTTTAATGAGAGTTGGCGATTTTCTTAGTTGGTGATTTTCTTAGAGTTTTTTATGAGAGTTGGCGATTTTCTTAGAGTTTTTTATGAGAGTTGGCGATTTTCTTAGAGTTTTTTATGAGAGTTGGCGATTTTCTTAGATTTTTTTTCTATGAGAGTTGGCGATTTTCTTAGTTTTTTTTTTAATGAGAGTTGGCGATTTTCTTAGAGTTTTTTATGAGAGTTGGCGATTTTCTTAGAGTTTTTTATGAGAGTTGGCGATTTTCTTAGTTTTTTTTTTTAATGAGAGTTGGCGATTTTCTTAGTTGGTGATTTTCTTAGTTTTTTTTTTTTTTTTAATGAGAGTTGGCGATTTTCTTACAGTTTTTCTGTGAGAGTTGGTGATTTTCTTACAGTTTTTCTGTGAGAGTTGATTTTCTTAGAGTTTTTCTGTGAGAGTTGGTGATTTTCTTACAGTTTTTCTGTGAGAGTTGGTGATTTTCTTAGAGTTTTTCTGTGAGAGTTGGTGATTTTCTTACAGTTTTTCTGTGAGAGTTGGTGATTTTCTTACAGATTTTCTGTGAGAGTTGGTGATTTTCTTACAGTTTTTCTGTGAGAGTTGGTGATTTTCTTACAGATTTTCTGTGAGAGTTGGTGATTTTCTTACAGTTTTTCTGTGAGAGTTGGTGATTTTCTTACAGATTTTCTGTGAGAGTTGGTGATTTTCTTAGAGTTTTTCTGTGAGAGTTGGTGATTTTCTTACAGTTTTTCTGTGAGAGTTGGTGATTTTCTTACAGATTTCAACAAGAGCGATTTTCGTACAGTTTTTCAATGAAAGTTGGGGATTTTTTTTACAGTTTTTCAATGAAAGTTGACGATTTTCTTACAGTTTTGTATACAGTAACAATAATCTACAATTTTCCTACAAAAATTGACGTTATTTTTACAATTTCCTGGGAAATTTATCTGTATTCTTACAGTTTTTCTATAAAAGTTGACGGTTTTCATACAGTTATCGTATAAAAGCTGACAGTATTCTTACAGTTTTCATATAAAAGTTGACGGTATTCTTGATGTTATTTTAGAAAAGTTGGCGATATTCTTATAGTTTTCCTATAACAGTTAATGCTATACTTACAGTTATCTTATAAAACGTTGACGGTATTCTTATAGTTTTCCTATAACAGTTAATGCTATACTTACAGTTATCTTATAAAACGTTGATGGTATTCTTATAGTTTTCCTATAACAGTTAATGGTATACTTACAGTTATCTTATAAAACGTTGATGGTATTCTTATAGTTTTCCTATAACAGTTAATGGTATACTTACAGTTATCTTATAAAACGTTGATGGTATTCTTATAGTTTTCCTATAACAGTTAATGGTATACTTACAGTTATCTTATAAAACGTTGATGGTATTCTTATAGTTTTCCTATAACAGTTAATGCTATACTTACAGTTATCTTATAAAAGGTGACGATATTCTTATAGTTTTCCTATAACAGTTAATGGTATACTTACAGTTATCTTATAAAACGTTGACGGTATTCTTATAGTTTTCCTATAACAGTTAATGCTATACTTACAGTTATCTTATAAAACGTTGATGGTATTCTTATAGTTTTCCTATAACAGTTAATGCTATACTTACAGTTATCTTATAAAACGTTGATGGTATTCTTATAGTTTTCCTATAACAGTTAATGGTATACTTACAGTTATCTTATAAAAGGTGACGATATTCTTATAGTTTTCCTATAACAGTTAATGGTATACTTACAGTTATCTTATAAAAGTTGATGATATTCTTATAGTTTTCCTATAACAGTTAATGGTATACTTACAGTTATCTTATAAAAGTTGACGGTATTCTTATAGTTTTCCTCGGGAAATCAGAGGATTTTCTTAGAATTTTCCTGTTACTTGACACTTACAAATTTTACTATATCAAATGAAGATATTCTTACAAATTTTACTATATTAAATGAAGATATTCTTACAAATTTTACTATATCAAATGAAGATATTCTTACAAATTTTACTATATTAAATGAAGATATTCTTACAAATTTTCCTATATTAAATGAAGATATTCTTACAAATTTTCCTATATCAAATGAAGATATTCTTACAAATTTTACTATATTAAATGAAGATATTCTTACAAATTTTACTGCATTACTTGACTATATTTTTTCAATTTTCAAGGATTACGCGACTACATTTTTACAATTTTCTTGCATTACTTGACTGTATTTTTACAATTTTCTTGCATTACTTGACTGTATTTTTACAATTTTCCTGCATTACTTGACTATATTTTTACAATTTTCCTGCATTACTTTACTTTAATCTTACAACTTTCCTAGTATAGTTGACGATATTCTTACATATTTAAAAAAAAAAAAGAATATTTACGATGTTCTCAAAATTGTCCACGATTTATGACGATATGCTTCAACAGTTTCCTGAAATAAATGACGATATAATTACAGTTTTCCTAAAATATTCTGATAATGTTACAATTTTCCTGATGTAGTTATCGAAGTCGTTGCAATTTTACTAAAATAATTGAAGATATCCTTACACAAGGATAATTTGTGATATTAATACAAAGTTCATTGTTTAGTTTAACAACAGTTTTACAATGTTCTTACGACAGATAATGCTGTTCTTGCAAGTTTTTCTAGAGTATTTGACACCATTCTTACAATTTTCCTAGCATAGTTGACAATTTTCCATAATTATGCTAAGATAGTGTATGATAATATGACAATGTTCCTAGCACAGCTGATGATAGTCTTAAAATTTCCGATATAGATTTGATGATGATCTACAAAAACAAAGACAAAATTAAAGCCAGTGATAATCTCATATAAATCATTTTCTGCCAGCTTGACGCTTCACTTTGAGGGTGGTGGAGTTAGTTACTGACTTGCCATATCACAAGAAGTAACTGAGTTCAAGACCAGCTGTGCTACAAACCATGTAACTGCAACTGATTACCTGGAGTATTTATGTTCTGGAAATTTCCTTTAAAATTGCAGTATTTTTCATTATTAAAAACATTGTATGTTATCTTGTGTTGTATGTTATCTTGTGTTGCATGCTATCTTGTGTTGTATATTATCTTGTGTTGTATGCTATCTTGTGTTGTATGTTATCTTTTGTTGTATGTTATCTTTTGTTGTATGTTATCTTGTGCTGTATGTTATCGTGTGTTGTATGTTATCTTTTGTTGTATGTTATCTTTTGTTGTATGTTTTCTTGTGTTGTATGTTATCGTGTGTTGTATGTTATCTTGTGTTGCATATCTCAGCTTCTTGTTTGTCCCTCATCAAGTCTTGTCTAAAGATCATCACAAACAGCAACAACTTACATCAGTCCTAAACAACTTCTCCCTTTCTCTCAGAAGTGCACTAGAACATGCCAGGTTCATAACTGTTTTGAAGAAACGGAACGGCAGGTCACAGACTTAGTGCATGGATATTTTTGTAAGAATTCGACCATTCGACTGATCAAGAGAGCAACTGATTGTTCCCTCGACTCATCAGCTAAATTACCCGAAGACCTCGGACTGGTTGTCTTACATTTGCGAATCTTGATATATCGTACAGATTATCTTCTTTTCTTTTTGTCTATGTTCGCCAATCGCAGACTAACCCTGCAGACAGACATGTGTCTGCCTTTAGAGAAAGTCTCTCTAACTCTGACAAACAATGTCTGCCTTTAGAGGAAGTATCTCTAACTCTAACAGACAATGTATGCCTTTAGAGGAAGTATCTCTAACTCTAACAGACAATGTCTGCTTTTAGAGGAAGTATCTCTAACTCTAACAGACAATGTCTGCTTTCAGAAGACTTCTCCCTGAGTCTAATGTGACATCTTCACCGCCTTGACTGACAGCAAAGTTTTCTGGCCCACGGATACCTCATGTGGGAAGAAGCATGTTCTGGAAGGTCTGCAGCAAAACGTCTACTTTGAAAGACAAAAGAACTATTACATTAAATCTGAGTGCCGATAAAAAATAAATGTCCTCGTTATGTCGCGATCGTGAAGACACCCGATAAGGTAATCAGCAACCTATAGGTGATATGCCAGCGTCAGGATTAGCGACCCATAGATGACCAAGACCCTATCCCACCTCTCCGTGGTAACCCCAGTAACAGACCTAGCCTGGCCACTGGTGCAGGGATCGCCATAGTCCCCATGGTGGTGGAGTCTGCTAAAGAAGCATTGCACACCCCCCTGCTTTTTAGCTGTACTCCGGGACTGAAAAAGTACCCGCCATAACCCGCTCCCACGCCGATACGATGCTCTGTCTCAACATCTCTACAGCATCGGCTGCAAAGAACAACAGCTCGCAGTTACAGGGAGTTCGTACAGGTAAAATATCGCATTTTCCTGTTCTGAGACCAAAGTTTGTGAGGAAAGGGTTAAATATTTATGTTACAGTGCACACTAGCGCAGCTTATAGTGAACATTGTTAGGCAATCTTGTGCGCTAATTTTTCTTTGTGTCTTGCTCTAGGCCCGAGATCTCGGAAGCCAAAGAGAAGCAAGGCCCAGGACGAGAAGAGGCCTAGGACTGCATTCACTAACGAGCAGCTGGTGAGGCTGAAGCGAGAGTTTGAAGACTGCAGGTAAGGCTCCACTCATTCCTTCATTCTGTTCAATTCTATTCACGTGACTTGTCCTTTCCAGAACATTGTCCCTCTCACAGCCTTCCTGAACACAAACAGGGTCTTGAGCAAGTTGACCAGCGTCTTGCAGGGACACATTCAGACTTTCTGTGATGCCCTGAGTCTACCTGTAGCGAGGTCGTCCCTTTTCTCTTTTGCCGGGCACTATCAACCTCTCCAAGCTGTTGTGTCTCTTGATGTGGCCGGGCATTATACCTTCTACTATCAAACTCTCCAAGCTGTTGTGTCTCTTGATGTGGCCGGGCATTATACCTTCTACTATCAACCTCTCCAAGCTGTTGTGTCTCTTGATGTGGCCGGGCATTATACCTTCTACTATCAACCTCTCCAAGCTGTTGTGTCTCTTGATGTGGCCGAAGTATCTCAGCTTTCTCATTTTTATGGTGTTAACAAACCAGTTTTCTGCGACACCAAATCCCATCAATATCTCTTTATTTGATTTTCGTTCTATCCATGATATTCTAAGTGACTTTCTGTAACATTGTATATTCTACATTATGTTTTCATGATTAAAAACAGTATCTGTTATCTTGTGTTGTATGTTATCTTGTGTTGTATGTTATCGTGTGTTGTATGTTATCTTGTGTTGTATGTTATCTTGTGTTGTATGTTATCTTGTCTTGTATGTTATCTTGTGTTGTATGCCTCAGCTTCTTGTTTGTCCCTCATCAAATCTTGTCTGAAGATCATCACAAACAGCAACAACTTACATCAATCCTAAACAACTTCTCCCTTTCTCTCACAATCAACAGCAAGCGACTGTACCGTACAAAGTAATGTTTATCGTGTCTTATCTCCTTCCACCTATATCTTTCATTGCTGATGAGGACAATTTTAATTGTCTTATAATCACAGCTAATTTAATCACTTACTTTCACGACCAGTCTGATCTTGGCTTATGTACTGTTACCCGCTGTTATTATGCACATATGAAACCTCCAGACAATAATAAGCAACAATATTATACACGTATTAGTTAGAAGTTATAATAAAAACTGTCAAATCATTACCCATCTTGCAATAAACATTCACGTCATAATCTTATTCATGAGAATCAATGTATACACAGTCTTAATCACGACGATTATATTTGCCAACATTTTACTGTCATAACATTTGTGTGAAGCATAACTTCAGTTGCTAAAATCACGGTTGTTTCACAGTATGATGTGTTTCTGAACATGTGATTTTTATGTTGACAAAAGCGACAAAAACATTTTAAATAACGATAATTAAACTAGTACATAAGCAACAGCTCTTGCTGTTACATCTAGGCTACCATTACCTAACTGCAACCCTAAATGGCCTCTATATATAGAACACAAGCTTTCAACCAATTCCGTGGTAGAACTAAGGAAGCAAAACTTCATTATCTGTAAGCTGCTGATTACACCTGAAGTACAGAAGTGTTCCAAGCTGTAAGGTGTGGACCTGATAATCTTGTACTTAAGTAAACTTCTTTATACTTTCATGTTCTACCTGGTTCCTGTCAGACTGTTGGCTGTTTACTGGCCTTCTCGCCTTCTTACTTGCTGTTGCTGTCTCTCCCCCCCCTCACTCTCACTCTCTCTATCTCTCTATCTCTCTCCCTCTTTCTCTCCCTCTCTCTCTGTCCCATTCTCTCTCTGTCTCTCTCTCCCCTATCTCTCTTCATCTCTCTCACTCCTTCTCTCTTTCCCTATCTCGTGCTTGGTTGAATATTTTTCATTCTTCTGGACCCCTCCCCCGGAAAATATATATACTCAGTTTTTTAATCACACCCTTTGTTATCATTGTGCTCCCAACCACACCCAATGTTATCATTGTGCTCCTAGTCACACCCTTTGTTATCATTGTGTTCCTAATCTCACCCATTGTTATCATTGTGCTCCTAATCACAGCCATTGTTATCATTGTGCTCCTAATCACACCCATTGTTATCATTGTGCTCCTAATCACAGCCATTGTTATCATTGTGCTCCTAACCATACCCTTTGTTATCAAAGTAAATGTTAATGTGGCCCGCAGGTACCTGACGGAAGCCCGAAGAAAGAGCTTGGCCGACGAGTTGGGTCTGACAGAGTCACAGATCAAAATCTGGTTCCAGAACAAGCGGGCCAAGATCAAGAAATCCACGGGGGTACGAAACACTCTAGCGCTACAGTTGATGGAGCAGGGACTGTACAACCACTCCACCGTCAAGGTTAGCGATGATTCAAATTAGAGGCAAAACCCCGTCAAGGCCAGCGATGATTCAAATTAGAGACAAAACTCCGTCAAGGTCAGCGATGATTCAAATTAGAGACAAAACTCCGTCAAGGTCAGCGATGATTCAAATTAGAGACAAAACTCCGTCAAGGTCAGCGATGATTCAAATTAGAGACAAAACTCCGTCAAGGTCAGCGATGATTCAAATTAGAGACAAAACTAATTTAAAGTGTGACTGGCACTCCATCAAGCTCGTAGAGAATGTCACGAGATCCTTCACGACCGGCATGCATGTTTTCTGGTTTGGCGATCTCTTTATTCAAGTAAGTACTGGCTAGTACTTGCTGCTGCTGCAACACCTGCAGGCTGCTGTGCCACTATAACGCCTGTCCATGCCGGAGAGAAGTACATATTTCAGAACAATGGCCGCTAGAGCGTCCTACAAAAGCAGAACTATGAAACCAGACCTGGCCACGGAGACTAGACCTGGCCACAGAGACTAGACCTGGCCACAGAGACTAGACCTGGCCACAGAGACTAGACCTGGCCACAGAGACTAGACCTGGCCACAGAGACTAGACCTGGCCACAGAGACTAGACCTGGCCACAGAGACTAGACCTGGCCACAGAGACTAGACCTGGCCACAGAGACTAGACCTGGCCACAGAGACTAGACCTGGCCACAGAGACTAGACCTGGCCACAGAGACTAGACCTGGCCACAGAGACTAGACCTGGCCACAGAGACTAGACCTAGCCACAGAGACTAAACCTGGCCACATAGACTAGACCTGGCCACTTAGACTAGACCTGGCCACAGAGACTAGACCTGGCCACCTAGACTAGACCTGGCCACAGAGACTAGACCTGGCCACTTAGACTAGACCTGGCCACAGAGACTAGACCTGGCCACTTAGACTAGACCTGGCCACAGAGACTAGACCTGGCCACCTAGACTAGACCTGGCCACAGAGACTAGACCTGGCCACCTAGACTAGACCTGGCCACAGAGACTAGACCTGGCCACAGAGACTAGACCTGGCCACAGAGACTAGACCTGGCCACGGAGACTAGACCTGGCCACAGAGACTAGACCTGGCCACGGAGACTAGACCTGGCCACGGAAACTAGACCTGGCCACCTAGACTAGACCTGGCCACCTAGACTAGACCTGGCCACAGAGACTAGACCTGGCCACTTAGACTAGACCTGGCCACAGAGACTAGACCTAGCCACAGAGACTAAACCTGGCCACAGAGACTAGACCTGGCCACTTAGACTAGACCTGGCCACAGAGACTAGACCTGGCCACTTAGACTAGACCTGGCCACCTAGACTAGACCTGGCCACAGAGACCAGACCTGGCCACAGAGACTAGACCTGGCCACAGAGACTAGACCTGGCCACAGAGACTAGACCTGGCCACAGAGACTAGACCTGGCCACAGAGACTAGACCTGGCCACAGAGACTAGACCTGGCCACAGAGACTAGACCTGGCCACAGAGACTAGACCTGGCCACAGAGACTAGACCTGGCCACAGAGACTAAACCTGGCCACCTAGACTAGACCTGGCCACAGAGACTAGACCTGGCCACAGAGACTAGACCTGGCCACAGAGACTAGACCTGGCCACAGAGACTAGACCTGGCCACAGAGACTAGACCTGGCCACAGAGACTAGACCTGGCCACAGAGACTAGACCTGGCCACAGAGACTAGACCTGGCCACCTAGACTAGACCTGGCCACAAAGACTAGACCTGGCCACAGAGACTAGACCTGGCCACAGAGACTAGACCTGGCCACAGAGACTAGACCTGCGTGAAGAAAGTTTAATTGCTTAATGTACTAACAGAAACATGTCAATGTTATCCGGCTTTCAGACTTCAGGTTTAGGTAGACCTGGCACATAAACAGTTCATACAAAGAACTTATTTAACACATGAATCTGCCTGCAGTAAACAACACAGGTGCTCCGGGAAGACGTTAAGTCACTTCTCCCAAGTCTTGCTTTCTTTTCCTCTCATGCTTTTACACCAAGCTCTCTCCACAGTTTTCTCCAAACTTTTGAGTTTGTCTTCTAGCTTCCAGAACTGTTCTCTGGTAGCGTAGCTCTTGGTTCTTGCTCCTCATTTTGTCAGAGTTTTGTTTTTCTGTTCTGCAAAAGTCACGTTCAATGGATAAGATGACAGGCTGTCGTCGTTGCTTTCTTATAACAGGCTGTCGCCATGGCTTTCTTATAAAAGGCTGTCGCCATGGCTCTCCTCATGTTGATTGGAGTAGACAAGGAGATGAGATGATTTGCTAGCAGCGAACTACAAGTTCTTGATCTTATTACAAGTTCGTTCATAACACTGACAATGAAGATCTTCACATCTTCCGCCCAGCTGTTGTGACAATAGTTATCTAAGGATCATTTCGAGGAAGAAGGCCATAATCTTAAGATATGCTCCCCCAACCTTGACATAAATACAAGTCTAAATTTCCAAGAATTTTAGGCCAGAAGCAAATGCAGACCTGGTCCAGTGTTGAGTTCTCAGCAGAGGAAATTATCAAAACTTTGCTGTAAGTCATGGACTCCATTTAAGTCATGACTCTGCATGGAAGGACAGCATTCCCTTAGACTGCGTCACAAAGAAAAAATGACAGCATCCCTTTAGTCAGCGTCAGCAAAAAAAAAAGTAAGTTTTCGAGATGGGGCTGACAAAAAAAAAAAAAAACTGATTTCAGAAACTGCGTGGTTGCTTCGCTCTGTATTAGTTCCTGGGCGACATCATCTTTCGCTTACTTCCTCATATGTGCTGTTCCCCCCCCCCCCCCCCCCCAATCATTTTCCAGTTAGTTCCGTGATTTATCTTTTCCATAGTTAAACAAGAAGATGAGAGCTGGGATAAGATCAGAATTATCATCATTGGCAATAGACAACTAAAGGTGCTGTCATGATGTCTTAAATATCATCGCTAGATCCAGACAACTAAAACTGTTGTTATGACGTCTGAAATATCATCGCTAGATCCAGACAACTAAAACTGTTGTTATGACGTCTGAAATATCATCGCTAGATCCAGACAACTAAAGGTGCTGTCATGATGTCTTAAATATCATCGCTAGATCCAGACAACTAAAAGTGCTGTCATGATGTCTGAAATATCATCGCTAGATTCAGACAACTAAAACTGTTGTTATGATGTCTGAAATATCATCGCTAGATTCAGACAACTAAAACTTGTAATGATGTCTGAAATATCATCGCTAGATCCAGACAACTAAAACTGTTGTTATGATGTCTGAAATATCATCGCTAGATCCAGACAACTAAAAGTGCTGTCATGATTGTCTGAAATATCATCGCTAGTACCAGGCAACTAAACTGCTATCATGATATATGAAATATCATCGTTAGTACCAGACAACTAAATCTGTTATTATGATATCTGAAATATCATCGCTAGTATCAGACAACTAAAACTGCTGTCATGATGTCTGAAATATCCTCACTAGTATCAGACAAATAAAACTGCTGTCATGATGTTTGAAATATCCTCACTAGTATCAGACAAATAGAACTGCTGTCATGGTGTCTGAAATATCCTCACTAGATCCAGACAACTAAAAATGCTGTCATGACCAATGTTCCCCCTACAGGTTCGTGGTCTGTGTCCAAAATGTTCATCTCACATGGAACAAAAATATTGTATGTGCGAATGTGAGTAGTAACAATATGTATATTATGACTATATGTGTGTATAGACACACACAGTAAAGGTTTGTACATTTAATAACAGGATAGCCCTGCTGTACTTTTCAGCAGCGGAAATTCTTCTGACCGTTTATTCTCTGTGTGCCCACTTGCCTGGTCATGATCCTGGTACAGCACTACAGGAACTACGAGACACAAGACTAGCTGAAACATCCCATCAGAAAGTCTTATCTCAACAAGAAAAGAAACAGGAAAGGGAAAAGCATGTACCGCCATTGTATTTTTCTTGATTGTACTTGTAACACATGAATCTGCCTGCAGTAAACAACACAGGTGCTCCGGGAAGACGTTAAGTCACTTCTCCCAAGTCTTGCTTTCTTTTCCTCTCATGCTTTTACACCAAGCTCTCTCCACAGTTTTCTCCAAACTTTCGAGTTTGTCTTCTAGCTTCCAGAACTGTTCTCTGGTAGCGTAGCTCTTGGTTCTTGCTCCTCATTTTGTCAGAGTTTTGTTTTTCTGTTCTGCAAAAGTCACGTTCAATGGATAGATGACAGGCTGTCGTCGTTGCTTTCTTATAACAGGCTGTCGCCATGGCTTTCTTATAAAAGGCTGTCGCCATGGCTCTCCTCATGTTGATTGGAGTAGACAAGGAGATGAGATGATTTGCTAGAAGCGAACTACAAGTTCTTGATCTTATTACAAGTTCGTTCATAACACTGACAATGAAGATCTTCACATCTTCCGCCCAGCTGTTGTGACAATAGTTATCTAAGGATCATTTCGAGGAAGAAGGCCATAATCTTAAGATATGCTCCCCCAACCTTGACATAAATACAAGTCTAAATTTCCAAGAATTTTAGGCCAGAAGCAAATGCAGACCTGGTCCAGTGTTGAGTTCTCAGCAGAGGAAATTATCAAAACTTTGCTGTAAGTCATGGACTCCATTTAAGTCATGACTCTGCATGGAAGGACAGCATTCCCTTAGACTGCGTCACAAAGAAAAAATGACAGCATCCCTTTAGTCAGCGTCAGCAACAAAAAAAGTAAGTTTTCGAGATGGGGCTGACAAAAAAAAAAAAAAACTGATTTCAGAAACTGCGTGGTTGCTTCGCTCTGTATTAGTTCCTGGGCGACATCATCTGTCGCTTACTTCCTCATATGTGCTGTTCCCCCCCCCCCCCCCCCCCAATCATTTTCCAGTTAGTTCCGTGATTTATCTTTTCCATAGTTAAACAAGAAGATGAGAGCTGGGATAAGATCAGAATTATCATCATTGGCAATAGACAACTAAAGGTGCTGTCATGATGTCTGAAATATCATCGCTAGATCCAGACAACTAAAACTGTTGTTATGACGTCTGAAATATCATCGCTAGATCCAGACAACTAAAACTGTTGTTATGATGTCTGAAATATCATCGCTAGATCCAGACAACTAAAAGTGCTGTCATGATGTCTTAAATATCATCGCTAGATCCAGACAACTAAAAGTGCTGTCATGATGTCTGAAATATCATCGCTAGATTCAGACAACTAAAACTGTTGTTATGATGTCTGAAATATCATCGCTAGATTCAGACAACTAAAACTTGTAATGATGTCTGAATATCATCGCTAGATCCAGACAACTAAAACTGTTGTTATGATGTCTGAAATATCATCGCTAGATCCAGACAACTAAAAGTGCTGTCATGATTGTCTGAAATATCATCGCTAGTACCAGGCAACTAAAACTGCTATCATGATATATGAAATATCATCGTTAGTACCAGACAACTAAATCTGTTATTATGATATCTGAAATATCATCGCTAGTATCAGACAACTAAAACTGCTGTCATGATGTCTGAAATATCCTCACTAGTATCAGACAAATAAAACTGCTGTCATGATGTTTGAAATATCCTCACTAGTATCAGACAAATAGAACTGCTGTCATGGTGTCTGAAATATCCTCACTAGATCCAGACAACTAAAAATGCTGTCATGACCAATGTTCCCCCTACAGGTTCGTGGTCTGTGTCCAAAATGTTCATCTCACATGGAACAAAAATTTGTATGTGCGAATGTGAGTAGTAACAATATGTATATTATGACTATATGTGTGTATAGACACACACAGTAAAGGTTTGTACATTTAATAACAGGATAGCCCTGCTGTACTTTTCAGCAGCGGAAATTCTTCTGACCGTTTATTCTCTGTGTGCCCACTTGCCTGGTCATGATCCTGGTACAGCACTACAGGAACTACGAGACACAAGACTAGCTGAAACATCCCATCAGAAAGTCTTATCTCAACAAGAAAAGAAACAGGAAAGGGAAAAGCATGTACCGCCATTGTATTTTTCTTGATTGTACTTGTAGCACAGAGTAACATCTGGAAGTTGGAAAATAAAAGTGGCTGTTTAGTTGTGTGTGTGTGTGTGTGTGTGTGTGTGTGCGCGTGGTCTGTGCACGGCCGCGCAGCTTAGAGGGAACACTGGTCATGAGGTATCTGACAGCATCATTGTTCATTATGTCTAAAGAGAACAGCCTGTTTGTATATCTAAACGGTGTGAATTGCCATAAATTTATTGAACGTGATTCTTACGAGTGGAAGATTTGCATAAACGACAAATGAGAACTTGTGCGCTATGTCGAAGTGTATGTTCAGTAGCGCCTGGCACATATGAGAACTGTTGAATGTTGATGTTGAATGTTGATGTTGGTGCTGATGATTGCTTTACATGTACACGTACTAGCTTCGTATTCCACAATGCTCTTAATTTATATATCAAAACACAGATGGAGCTACAGTTTGTGCTGGTAGCTAGTCAGAAGTCTGCCCGACATATTTCAAGTTTATTCAGTCATTTGATGAACACTTGAGCATAATATCTCACTAATGTTGTCACCTGCTGACATGCTATACAGACATAACCAGAGCAGGCAAGGGGGCAGGTGTAGCTGACTGATTCATCTATTTTTAGGAGTAACTGACACTCGATATTATCTAAAGAAACATGAAGACGACAACTCACCGACTTAGCAAATTATGTGGCTTACAGCCTGCTCGCATGTCAGACATTTTTTAAAAAAATTTCATGTTATGCTGAATTCATAACGGCTTTTTTTTTGGTTTGTTTATTTGTTTGTTTTTTTAAGGAATACATAGATAGACATCTTTCGTATTTTTTTTTATTAAATTGAGATTACAATAATAGGAAAAAGGCGAGGGAAGAGGTAACATACCTGTACCATAGTAAAAGACCGTAGCAGGTCGCAAGCATATAACACTGATAGACAGACAGACAGACAGGCAGACAGACAGACAGACAGACAGACAGACAGACAGACAGACGGACAGACAGACGGACAGACAGACAGACAGACAGATGTGCTCTAATTATCTCCATGTTTTTCAAACATGGTTAAAGATCTTTCTGTATTAACTACCGACTGCCTGAAATGCGGCCCGCAGGAGCTCTCACTGAGGTATTTATTACAGGTACTTTTACAAAACAATTTTTTTTCTCTCCGTGTTAAAAGAATCTAACATTTGTAGAAAATAATTGTTCTAAGTTGAATATATGTGTTTTAGTATAAATAATTTCTGCACTTCACATTCTGAGATTCATGTACCTGAAACTGATTAAAACATGCTTTCACACGTGGAAATACGTCTGCTTCTGTGTGGATTTGGTGACTGAAATTGTTTGTGATATTTCAGTTTGTGATAATAAAGTTAAACATACATTTAGGAAAACTCCTCCTTAAAGCAAGAGGAAAAGTGCGCAGGCACGCGCGCACGCATTTACGCACATACACAAACGATAATATTTCCGAAAAAGATAACATGACTCCAGTATAAATACCAACAAGAGTTATCCAGTAATACAGTTGTGACTCCAACATGAACTACCAACAAGATTGTCTCAAGTAAAAGATATTGTGACTCCAACATGAACTACCAACAAGATTGTCTCAAGTAAAAGATATTGTGACTCCAACATGAACTACCAACAAGGTTGTCTCCAGTAAAAATATTATGAACTACAACAACAGTTATAACAGACAAGAAAGTTAAAACTAAAATGAAGAAGAAAAGTTAAATGAAAATGGATCAACAAGAGTAGAGGTTTTTTCTGATAACAACTGAAAAGATATGTCAGTGTGGGTTCAGAAGCACAACAGAGAGACTTTCAACATCTTCACTGAACTTCTAAACTCTTTCATGAACTACACAACACATCTTCATCACATAATGTTCAGTTCAAACCGATCACAACACACCTTCAACACATAATGTTCAGTTCTAACTGATCACAACACACCTTCATCACACAACGTTCAATTCTAACTGATCACAACACACCTTCATCACATAATGTTCAGTTCTAACTGATCACAACACATCTTCATCACATAATGTTCAGTTCTAACCGATCACAACACACCTTCAACACATAATGTTCAGTTCTAACTGATCACAACACACCTTCATCACACAACGTTCAATTCTAACTGATCACAACACACCTTCATCACATAATGTTCAGTTCTAACTGATCACAACACATCTTCATCACATAATGTTCAGTTCTAACTGATCACAACACATCTTCATCATATAATGTTCAGTTCTAACTGATCACAACACACCTTCATCACATAATGTTCAGTTCTAACTGATCACAACAGCTAAAATCATTTTCTCAGCAAATTTTAACCAGCAAGCACTGATCTCTGTCCACGAAGTTGTGACTGAATCAGAAACTTGCACATTTAGAAGAAATGTGGACTTGAAGAAGGAATGTGCACTTTTAAAAGGAATGTGCTTTTGAGGAAGAAATAAGAGAAAGTTTATAGTCAGGTCAGGTCGTGGTAAAACATTCCGGATATCAAGGTGGGACAACTCGAGGAGGAAGACTTTCTTTCTACTGAAAAGTTCTGGTCTGATGTGTTAACATGTACTCAGAAAATACAGACTGATATGTTAGCATGTAAACAGAATATACAGACTGGTGTGTGAACATATACACAGAATATACAGACTGGTGTGTGAACATGTACACAGAATATAAAGACTGGTGTGTGAACATGTACTCAGAAGATACAGACTGATATGTCAACATGTACACAGAATTTACAGACTGGTGTGTGAACATGTACACAGAATATACAGACTGGTGTGTGAACATGTACACAGAATATACAGACTGGTGTGTGAACATGTACTCAGAAGATACAGACTGATATGTCAACATGTACACAGAATATACAGACTGGTGTGTGAACATGTACACAGAATATACAGACTGATATGTTAGCATGTACACAGAATATACAGACTGGTGTGTGAACATGTACGCAGAAGATACAGACTGGTGTGTGAACATGTACACAGAATATACAGACTGGTGTGTGAACATGTACACAGAATATACAGACTGATATGTTAGCATGTACACAGAATATACAGACTTGTGTGTGAACATGTACACAGAATATACAGACTGTTGTGTGAACATGTTCACAGAATATACAGACTGGTGTGTGAACATGTACACAGAATATACAGACTGGTGTGTGAACATGTACACAGAATATACAGACTGGTGTGTGAACATGTACACAGAATATACAGACCGCTTCATACGGTTGCGTCACCTCATGGAATCGATTTGCATCTGCGTCCTCAACAGTCCAGTCAATAACAGCAGCTCGTCGAATTTAAAACAAACGATCAGGAACTGGCTGCACGACGCTGGTCTTTGGGCTAGAAGACACCACAGAGGTCCTTTTCTTACGGACCGGCATCGCCAAAACCGACTGCCGTGGGCGAACCAGCATCGTCAATGGACCGTTGTGAATGACTGGAGAAGGGTTTGGTTCAGTGATGAATCATTCTTTCTGGTCCAGCGACACGATAGAGTTTACAGCAGAGTCCATGAGCGCTACGCCCAGAACTGTGTGGATGAGTTTCCTCCACATGGTGGTGGAGGTGTACTGGTGTGGGGGACGATCAACTTCGTGGGAAGAAGTGACCTGGTGCAAATTGAAGAACGCCTGAATGCCCAACGATACGTCGCTGAAATTCTTCGTCCTCACGTCCTTCCACTTCTGACTGCACCAGGGTTGTTTTTTTTTTGAGCAGGATAACGCTCGACCTCATGTGGCACAACTCACCAACCAGTTCCTCGCTGACAACAACGTCCAGACCATGCCGTGACCATCCATGTCATCAGACATGAACCCAATAGAACACTTATGGGATGAACTCAACAGACAAGTCCGCCAGCGAGACGTGTCACCAACCAATCTACAACAGTTGTCTCTTCCACTGCAGAAGAGTGGGCAGCCATCCCACAACAACAGATCCAACGGTTAATCGGATCCATGTCAAGGAGATGTTGTTCTCTATTACAGGCCAGAAGAGGCCATACACCTTACTGAAACAGAGGCCTCAGTCGCAAAGAATAAAAGTCCAAACCAAATTTAATGAACATCATTTCATTGTTAAAGTTTCTTCATGTCAAGATTGAAACATTAATTCCGTAAAATAAATTTTGATACAATTTTGAAATCTGGTGTCCATTACGACTAAATAATGCGTTTCGTTTTTTTTTTTTTTTGTGAACAGAATATATATATATGTCATATTCATTAGCACGTACAGTGCAAACATGTACTATTTTGTGGTAGACAGTATGCAGTTTTGTCTGTCTGTTGTCTGTCCATACATGTACACAGAATATACAGACCGCTTCATACGGTTGCGTCACCTCATGGAATCGATTTGCATCTGCGTCCTCAACAGTCCAGTCAATAACAGCAGCTCGTCGAATTTAAAACAAACGATCAGGAACTGGCTGCACGACGCTGGTCTTTGGGCTAGAAGACACCACAGAGGTCCTTTTCTTACGGACCGGCATCGCCAAAACCGACTGCCGTGGGCGAAC
This sequence comes from Achatina immaculata, assembly GCA_009760885.1. Lineage (NCBI taxonomy): Eukaryota > Metazoa > Mollusca > Gastropoda > Stylommatophora > Achatinidae > Lissachatina > Lissachatina immaculata. Next base: position 43,111,302 of record CM019691.1, on the reverse strand, counting down.
CAGCATCGTCAATGGACCGTTGTGAATGACTGGAGAAGGGTTTGGTTCAGTGATGAATCATTCTTTCTGGTCCAGCGACACGATAGAGTTTACAGCAGAGTCCATGAGCGCTACGCCCAGAACTGTGTGGATGAGTTTCCTCCACATGGTGGTGGAGGTGTACTGGTGTGGGGGACGATCAACTTCGTGGGAAGAAGTGACCTGGTGCAAATTGAAGAACGCCTGAATGCCCAACGATACGTCGCTGAAATTCTTCGTCCTCACGTCCTTCCACTTCTGACTGCACCAGGGTTGTTTTTTTTTTGAGCAGGATAACGCTCGACCTCATGTGGCACAACTCACCAACCAGTTCCTCGCTGACAACAACGTCCAGACCATGCCGTGACCATCCATGTCATCAGACATGAACCCAATAGAACACTTATGGGATGAACTCAACAGACAAGTCCGCCAGCGAGACGTGTCACCAACCAATCTACAACAGTTGTCTCTTCCACTGCAGAAGAGTGGGCAGCCATCCCACAACAACAGATCCAACGGTTAATCGGATCCATGTCAAGGAGATGTTGTTCTCTATTACAGGCCAGAAGAGGCCATACACCTTACTGAAACAGAGGCCTCAGTCGCAAAGAATAAAAGTCCAAACCAAATTTAATGAACATCATTTCATTGTTAAAGTTTCTTCATGTCAAGATTGAAACATTAATTCCGTAAAATAAATTTTGATACAATTTTGAAATCTGGTGTCCATTACGACTAAATAATGCGTTTCGTTTTTTTTTTTTTTTGTGAACAGAATATATATATATATGTCATATTCATTAGCACGTACAGTGCAAACATGTACTATTTTGTGGTAGACAGTATGCAGTTTTGTCTGTCTGTTGTCTGTCCATACATACACACAGAAAGTCTTCATCAAACAGCTCGTGAAAGCCTGCCCCCTCTTCAGCCAGAATTCCCCCCCCCCCAACCTCTTATCGCTGTCTTGGTTGTCTGTCTCGTCTCCTGTCGCTTAGAGAGTCATCAGGCTAACAGGATAGCACTGACGCAAGCACTCGAGTCCACTCTTATCTGCTGGACGCAAGACTTTCTCGCGCACGACCTCGGCACAGGCCAGCAAATCAGCGCTGCTCTTATCGCGACCTCTGACTTTCTGCATGACACAATTATTGTTGTAACCAGGGAGTTGCTACCTGGACCTATCTTAAGTGACGTGATTATTTTAAAACTTGTCTATAATCTTCCTTAATCTTGAATAGGAGCCTCCAAAAATGTCCTGATAAAAAACTTGTACTGCTCATTACGGATGTCAGCCTGACACTGCACTGGTGTCACCAAGGAAGAAATATTTCTCCTTCAGCACCTAGCTCAGGTGCATTCAGTTTTCCTTTTACCTGTGTCTCCTACCTGCAGACATTTTACCTGTGTCTCCTACCTGCAGACATTTTATATGTGTTTCCTGCCTTAAGACATTTTATATGTGTCTCCTACCTGCAGTCATTTTATATGTGTCTCCTACCTGCAGACATTTTATATGTGTCTCTTACCTGCAGACATTTTATATGTGTCTCCTACCTGCAGACATTTTATATGTGTCTCCTACCTGCAGACATTTTATATGTGTCTCCTACCTGCAGACATTTTATATGTGTCTCCTACCTGCAGACATTTTATATGTGTCTCCTACCTGCAGACATTTTATATGTGTCTCTTACCTGCAGACATTTTATATGTGTCTCCTACCTGCAGACATTTTATACAAATCTCATATCCGCAAAAAATGTATATGCGTCTCATATTTGGAGACATTTTATACGTGTCTCATATTTGCAGACATGTCTACAAGTTGTAGACCACATTTTTTGTGGGGGGGGGGCAGCCACCGTGTAATAAATATTCGCTACCAGCGTAGAGATGTAGAGAGAGAAGCCACGGTCTAGCCGTCTGTGGATGTGCCTAGGAGAAGCTTTCTGTGGATGTGCCTAGGAGAAGCCTTCTGTGGATGTGCCTAGGAGAAGACAAGAGATCGGTCCAGGTACCCACACTCCAGCCGGTCACAGAAAAGATGCGAATTAGATATTAGCAGAAACACACATCTAAAACACATACAAACACACACTAAACACACATCTAAAACACATACAAACACACACTAAACACACATATAAAACACATACAAACACACACTAAACAGACATTAAAAACACATACAAACACACACTAAACACACATTAAAACACATACAAACACACTAAACACACACTAAACACACATTAAAAACACATACAAACACACACTAAACACACATTAAAAACACATACAAACACACACTAAACACACATATACAGTACATATCACATTCAGTACCGAAAGTTCAGAAATTCAATAGAAGATATTCTCATAATATCATTTCTACTAATTTACAAGTAAGTGTTTACAAAATAGATCTCGAAATTTTGAAAAGCCAACAACCGATGCTACAAAATATTTACATACAACAATTTATTTTAAATATGGCGCACATTTTATTTCAGATGAAGAACGGAGTGTTGGAATACAAGTTCTACACAATAAGTGCCACACATTCTCAGTCAGTTCAGAGAATCTTGTCTGTCTTCTTTCTTATTTTTGTTCTGCTTTGAAAGTTTTGTTCTCTGCTCTTGTTTGCAGTGATGATGATTGTTGAAAATGAAGACGAAGACGAAGATGACGATGAAGACATCAAACTGTTGATGTTTTATTTGCTTTTCTGGGCGTTCTGAAGAAGAATAATCACTGCCTTCTCAGCGACATGAAGTACAAGGCTGTTTGATAAGATCCAACAGGCTGGAGCCAGATCGACCCCTGCCTCATTTGTCAGCTTGCTCCGCAAGGCTCTTTGATGAAAAGAGGCGGAGTGATGGCTGTTTGAGGTTGTTTAGAGTTCATGTTTAATCTTACATTACAGCATGACTTTCTGCCACTAAACACCTGGAACTTACAGGTAGTCATAGAAGGTGTCTCAGGTGTGATGAAATTAGCGTCACTTTCCTGCACTGCTCGTAGAAGCAATCTGGGTCACAGTAGAGATGATGGAGCTGATGGATTCGTCGATGTGGCGAGGTCTCGTGAGGAACACAGCTGTGCAGCGACTGAATACATCATATCTCACTTTCTTTAATATTGCTCCGAGATGTCAGCAGACCTACAGGCAAACCTGATCCATCAGTTGACAGAAGAACTGTAGGCAACACTGGTGTCACCAAGGAAGAAATATTTCTCCTTCAGCACCTAGCTCAGGTGCATTTAGTTTTCCTTTTACCTGTGTCTCCTACCTGCAGACATTTTACCTGTGTCTCCTACCTGCAGACATTTTATATGTGTTTCCTGCCTTAAGACATTTTATGTGTCTCTTACCTGCAGACATTTTATATGTGTCTCCTACCTGCAGACATTTTATACAAATCTCATATCCGCAAAAAATGTATATGCGTCTCATATTTGCAGACATTTTATACGTGTCTCATATTTGCAGACATGTCTACAAGTTGTAGACCACATTTTTTGTGGGGGGGGGGCAGCCACCGTGTAATAAATATTCGCTACCAGCGTAGAGAGAGAAGCCACGGTCTAGCCGTCTGTGGATGTGCCTAGGAGAAGCCTTCTGTGGATGTGCCTAGGAGAAGCCTTCTGTGGATGTGCCTAGGAGAAGACAAGAGATCGGTCCAGGTACCCACACTCCAGCCGGTCACAGAAAAGATGCGAATTAGATATTAGCAGAAACACACATCTAAAACACATACAAACACACACTAAACACACATCTAAAACACATACAAACACACACTAAACACACATATAAAACACATACAAACACACACTAAACAGACATTAAAAACACATACAAACACACACTAAACACACATTAAAAACACATACAAACACACACTAAACACACACTAAACACACATTAAAAACACATACAAACACACACTAAACACACATTAAAAACACATACAAACACACACTAAACACACATTAAAAACACATACAAACACACACTAAACACACATATACAGTACATATCACATTCAGTACCGAAAGTTCAGAAATTCAATAGAAGATATTCTCATAATATCATTTCTACTAATTTACAAGTAAGTGTTTACAAAATAGATCTCGAAATTTTGAAAAGCCAACAACCGATGGAAAACATGCTACAAAATATTTACATACAACAATTTATTTTAAATATGGCGCACATTTTATTTCAGATGAAGAACGGAGTGTTGGAATACAAGTTCTACACAATAAGTGCCACACATTCTCAGTCAGTTCAGAGAATCTTGTCTGTCTTCTTTCTTATTTTTGTTCTGCTTTGAAAGTTTTGTTTTCTGCTCTTGTTTGCAGTGATGATGATTGTTGAAAATGAAGGCGAAGACGAAGATGACGATGAAGACATCAAACTGTTGATGTTTTATTTGCTTTTCTGGGCGTTCTGAAGAAGAAGAATCACTGCCTTCTCAGCGACATGAAGTACAAGGCTGTTTGATAAGATCCAACAGGCTGGAGCCACATCGACCCCTGCCTCATTTGTCAGCTTGCTCCGCAAGGCTCTTTGATGAAAAGAGGCGGAGTGATGGCTGTTTGAGGTTGTTTAGAGTTAATGTTTACATTTAATCTTACATTACAGCATGACTTTCTGCCACTAAACACCTGGAACTTACAGGTAGTCATAGAAGGTGTCTCAGGTGTGATGAAATTAGCGTCACTTTCCTGCACTGCTCGTAGAAGCAATCTGGGTCACCGTAGAGGTGATGGAGCTGATGGATTCGTCGATGTGGCGAGGTCTCGTGAGGAACACAGCTGTGCAGCGACTGAATACATCATATCTCACTTTCTTTAATATTGCTCCGAGATGTCAACAGACCTACAGGCAAACCTGATCCATCAGTTGACAGAAGAACTGTAGGCAACACTGGTCCATCAATAGATAGAAGAACCGTAGGCAACCCTGGTTCATCAATAGATAGAAGAACCGTAGGCAACCCTGGTTCATCAATAGATAGAAGAACCGTAGGCAACCCTGGTTCATCAATAGATAGAAGAACCGTAGGCAACCCTGGTTCATCAATAGATAGAAGAGTCGTAGGCAACCCTGGTTCATCAATAGATAGAAGAACCGTAGGCAACCCTGGTTCATCAATAGATAGAAGAGTCGTAGGCAACCCTAGTTCATCAATAGATAGAAGAACCGTAGGCAACCCTGGTTCATCAATAGATAGAAGAGTCGTAGGCAATCCTGGTTCATCAATAGATAGAAGAGTCGTAGGCAATCCTGGTTCATCAATAGATAGAAGAGTCGTAGGCAACCCTGGTTCATCAATAGATAGAAGAACCGTAGGCAACCCTGGTTCATCAATAGATAGAAGAGTCGTAGGCAACCCTGGTTCATCAATAGATAGAAGAGTCGTAGGCAATCCTGGTTCAATGACTGATAGAATAATCGTAGACAAATCTGGCCCATCAGAAGATTGAAAAACTGTGGTCAACGTGGTCAACTCTGGTCCATCCACAGACAGGACAATCATTAATTCAGAGAAGTTTTATGGCAATCCTGTACAACCGTCTGTTGCAATGGAAGTATGTCTTGTGACACATGTAACAACACCATACATGAATACTAAAACAGTGAATATTATCATGATTTAGGTCATCCTCAAAAAGCATTTTTACCTTGCTTGTGGAAATCAACAGGTGATAGTCAAGCAAAGAATTTATAAAATATATTTAACAATAAATAAATGTATCAGAGATGAGACTTTCAGACAACTGCAACGAAATAACACACCAACTTAAGTCTGTACAGGGTGCAGTCTCAGAAGTACCAGAAACTGCTCAAGAACTGTCCAGATCCCGAGTTTCGACGTGAAAGCTGTAGCCAGAGACAGACTGTAGTAAGCAACGTGAACAACGACATAAAGGAAATCATTGACAGCGATTATCCCGGCAATTACCGGGTACATTACCGATTTAAAAAGAGAAAACCCGAAACTTTTGGAGGACCTCGGTTACCGTAACCGGTTTATAGTATAGAAAACCTAGTAAAGAGCAACAAGTGAAATGGTTTGGAGGACATTCGGGCCAATGGGATGATGGTGCCAAATTTGCATGGAAGAGAATCAACGTGTGGTGACCTTAGTTCATCATATGAGCATTCTTTAAATATTAAATCTGGTCGCAAATAGGGCAAGAATAAACTGTCCCACTGGGACGTGTATAACATTACTAAAGAGGAAACAACAAGACGAAGATGGAAATGGCTGGGCCATATGCTAGGAATAGAAAGAACACGACACCCCTACACCGCCTTGACTTGGACACCTCAAGGGACAAGGCAGAGGGGCAGGCCAATGAGCACAAGACAGGAAGCGGGAAAGACGTGGTTTGAGGTACCTCGACTTGCTCAGAACAGAATTGGCTGGAGAGCCTTTGTTGATGTCTTATGCTCCACTTGGAGTACAAGATGTTGCTGCTGCTGCTGATGATGATGATAATGATGATGATGATGATGATGATGATGTTTGTAAAGTGTGTTTAATATTATATTTTAAAAAAGTATACATCATCGAACAATGTGTTGAGAAAACTGGTATTTTGGAAAGCATTTCCTACAAGATGAAGGAGAGATACAGCTTTAGCGAGTACAAAAATCAAAAGTAAAGGAGAGATACAGCTTTATCGAGTACAAAAATCAAAGGTAAAGGGAAGATACAGCTTTAGCGAGTACAAAAATCAAAAGTAAAGGAGAGATACAGCTTTAGCGAGTACAAAAATCAAAAGTAAAGGAGAGATACAGCTTTAGCGAGTACAAAAATCAAAAGTAAAGGAGAGATACAGCTTTATCGAGTACAAAAAATCCCTAGGAGAACCACAGGAAGTGAAGAAGGACTTGTCGTGTAGGAGTAAAAAACAACAGGTGAACTAGACCAGGCTTTATGGGAGGAGAACAAGACAGAGGGTAGAGAGAGAGAGGCAGAGAGACACAGAGAGAGAGGCAGAGAGACAGAGAGAGAGGCAGAGAGACAGAGAGAGGCAGAGAGATACAGAGAGAGAGGCAGAGAGACAGAGAGAGAGAGGCAGAGAAACAGAGAGAGAGGCAGAGAGACACAGAGAGAGGCAGAGAGACACAGAGAGAGGCAGAGAGACACAGAGAGAGGCAGAGAGACAGAGAGAGGCAGAGAGACAGAGAGAAGGCAGAGAGACACAGAGAGAGAGGCAGAGAGACACAGAGAGAGAGGCAGAGAGACACAGAGAGAGAGGCAGAGAGACACAGAGAGAGGCAGAGAGACACAGAGAGAGGCAGAGAGGTGCAAGGAAGAGGCTCAGAAACACTCGGAGAAGCAAGGAGAGGCGCTGAGTCACATGGAGATACACGGAGAAGCAAGGAGAGGCGATAGACTGAGAGGCACGGAGACACCGAGAGGCAAGGAAGACAGACGGACAAATGACGGAGAGGCAAGGGAACATGTGGAGGTACACGAAGATAAAGACACCCCCAGAGACAGACATCCCAAAACTAAAAAGACAAGAAAATAAAAGAGAAGACAGAAGTCTGGTACACAGGGAGTTGTATTTCTTATCTTTGTCTTACTGGGAGTTTTATTTCTTATCTTTGTCTTACTGGGAGTTTTATTTCTTATCTTTGTCTTACTGGGAGTTTTATTTCTTATCTTTGTCTTACTGGGAGTTTTATTTCTTATCTTTGTCTTACTGGGAGTTTTATTTCTTATCTTTGTCTTACTGGGAGTTTTATTTCTTATCTTTGTCTTACCATAGGCGTTTTATTTCTTATCTTTGTCTTACTGGGAGTTTTATTTCTTATCTTTGTCTTACTGGGAGTTTTATTTCTTATCTTTGTCTTACTGGGAGTTGTATTTCTTATCTTTGTCTTACTGGGAGTTGTATTTCTTATCTTTGTCTTACTGGGAGTTTTATTTCTTATTTTTGTCTTACTGGGAGTTGTATTTCTTATTTTTGTCTTACCATAGGCGTTTTATTTCTTATCTTTGTCTTACTGGGACTTTTATTTCTTATCTTTGTCTTACTGGGAGTTGTATTTCTTATCTTTGTCTTACTGGGAGTTGTATTTCTTATTTTTGTCTTACCATAGGCGTTTTATTTCTTATCTTTGTCTTACCATCGGAGTAATGATAACGATGATGATGGTTGTTATGATAACGATGATGACAGAGACGACGACAATGATGTCGATGATGATTCATGCTGACATTCATTTTATCAAAATGTGTTTTAAAAAAATAGATCGACCTTTAAACAAACAAATAAAAAAACAACAACCAAAAAAAAAACAACCTGAAATAAATAATGGCCGGTTTCCCAGTTGTGTATCAAGTTACACCCAAGTTACACTTGTTGTGATGACAATGCCACATCTTGTAATCTGCTGATATGTCATAATTCCTCTTGAAACTTTATCTGGTGCCAAACCTGGCGCGACCAGTGGCAAGAAAAAAAAGAGAGAGAGAGAGCCTCGTCCTGGTTTCAAGTATCCATTGAGGAGTTGCGAGAATCTTGCTGCTGTCAGCGGTCTATCTGCTCTTATCGTGTCTAGATCCGAACTAGGACCAAACACAAGATAAAGCCACTATCTCAGTGATTCCACTGTCCCAGATAGCTGCTGCTTTTTTCCACTTTCTCGCCCTGAACAGGTAGAAAATTGCCCGCATTTTTTTTCTCCCTAGAAATTACACTCTTAATTTATCCAATTGGATGGTGGATCTAATTTTTGTTTCAGTCTGTTTCTACAAGTTTCTCTTTTTTTTTTTTTCTTTAAATTTGTATTCACACTTCACACGAAGTGATTGTTTTAAGATATTGGTAAGCATGGAGTGATTATTTTTGAGATATTGGTAAGCATGGAGTGATTATTTTGAGATGTTGGTAAACATGGAGTGATTATTTTGAGATGTTGGTAAACATGGAGTGATTATTTTGAGATGTTGGTAAACATGGAGTGATTATTTTGAGATGTTGGTAAACATGAGGTGATTATTTTTTAGATGTTGGTAAACACAAGGTGATTATTTTGAGATGTTGGTAAACATGGAGTGATTATTTTGAGATGTTTGTAAACATGAGGTGATTATTTTTTAGATGTTGGTAAACATGAGGTGATTATTTTTGAGATGTTGGTAAACATGAGGTGATTATTTTTGAGATGTTGGTAAACATGGAGTGATTATTTTTGAGAAGTTGGTAAACATGGAGTGATTATTTTGAGATGTTGGTAAACATGGAGTGATTATTTTTTAGATGTTGGTAAACATGAGGTGATTAATTTTGAGATGTTAGTAAACATGGAGTGATTATTTTAAGATGTTGGTAAATATGAGGTGATTATATGGAGATGTTGGTAAACATGAGGTGATTATATGGAGATGTACGTAGAGCAGCGGTTTTCAACCTGTTCTACCGTGGCAGATATGTGGGACACATGAACTGTTTACTATTTCCTCATTTTCGCAATCTTTTCTCTGTGCCTACCTTCAGATTCCGGCCATAAAGCCTACACTAGAACACTTCCCCGTGGGTGGGGGATGGAACAGCATGAAGGAAAATAGAAGACTTGCAAATTGTGATATGTTTCACTGGAATGAACGTGTGCGACTTGTTTACCTTCACCATATACAGGTGATCAACGAACAAGCTTCAGTTGGTAGTCACACGAGAGAAGAAGACGTTAAGCAGAACAGCAGGTATACAGGTCTACAACAAGCACTGTCAAAGCTCTACAGACACACAGAGAGGAAGTGACGTTGAGCGGGAAGACGTGAAGGTGTGGCAGAATCTTCAGGTCACACTAGACAGACTCCCAGAGACTGGCGCTTGTGGACAAGTTTCTGAAGAGTCGGTATTCCACATGTCATCACAGAACTTTACTGCTGTCACCAAAAACAGACATTATAACAGGGTATAAATGACATCTAAGAGAAATGAGTGTCATCAGAGACAATAAGTAATTATCTCTGTCAAGTAAAATGTCATGAGCTACACCAATGTCATCAAATTTCATAACAGTACATCTGAAATAGTCATAAATGTCAGTAATGTTATCTAACGTAATGATTTCTGTCAGATGTAAGGACTGTCATCAGAGATCACGATTTCTGTCAGACATACTGATTTCTTTGACTGTCAGTAAAGATTATGAAAGCCATCAGGGACAATCTCTAGACCGAGTATTTACTTTCTAGCTTAATCGTTGCTAAACAATCAGGGGTAATCTCTAGACCGAGTATTCACTTTCTAGCTTAATCATTGCTAAACAATCAGGGGTAATCTCTAGACTGAGTATTTACTTTCTAGCTTAATCGTTGCTAAACAATCAGGGGCAATCTCTAGACTGAGTATTTACTTTCTAGCTAATCTGTTGATAAACAAATTACTTTCTAGCTTAATCGTTGATAAACAATCAGGGGTAATCTCTAGACTGAGTATTTACTTTCTAGCTTAATCGTTGCTAAACAATCAGGGGTAATCTCTAGACCGAGTATTTACTTTCTAGCTTAATCGTTGATAAACAAATTACTTTCTAGCTTAATCGTTGATAAACAATCAGGGGTAATCTCTAGACTGAGTATTTACTTTCTAGCTTAATCGTTGCTAAACAATCAGGGGTAATCTCTAGACTGAGTATTTACTTTCTAGCTTAATCGTTGATAAACAATCAGGGGTAGGCAAGTCCGCCAACTTCAGGACCTCGCAACTAGGACAAGAGACGGGCAACTAGGACAAGAGACGGGCAACTAGGACAAGAGACGGTCAACTAGGATAAGAGACTGTCAACTAGGACAAGAACTACATCTTGCTAAGACGGTCAACCAGCACAAGAGCTACATCTTGCTAAGACGGACAACTAGGATAAGAGACTGTCAACTAGGACAAGAACTACATCTTGCTAAGACGGTCAACTAGCACAAGAACTACATCTTGCTAAGACGGTCAACTGGGATAAGAGACTGTCAACTAGGACAAGAACTACATCTTGCTAAGACAGCCAACTAGGATAAGAGACGGTCAACTAGGACAAGAACTACATCTTGCTAAGACGGTCAACTAGCACAAGAACTACATCTTGCTAAGACGGTCAACTAGGACAAGAGCTTGTCAACTAGTACAAGAGCTACATCTTGCTAAGACGGTCAACTATGACAAGAACTACATCTTGCAAAGACGGTCAACTATGACAAGAACTACATCTTACTAAGACGGTCAACTGGGACAAGAGCTTGTCAACTAGGACAAGAGCTACATCTTGCTAAGACAGTCAGCTAGGACAAGAGATGGTCAACTAGGACAATAGCTACATCTTGCAATGACGGTCAACTAGGACAAGAGCTACATCTTGCTAAGACAGTCAAAGATTAATTCACACAAAACACACACACAACCACACACACACAAATAGATACCCACATAATACATCACTCAACAAAATCACAAAGCTAGAGTGACATTCCAGCACGTTCGCCTTCACAAGTGAAGTCCCCTGACCTTGACTGTTAAGAAAAAAAAAGTATTACATTTTAAAAGCAAATAATCACAATTCTTGACGTGGGCAGAAACATTTCCCAGAATGTAAAAAAAGCGGGGAATTATCAGAGCCTGCATACATTAATGAAAACATCCACTGACAGTTCTTCTCCCACCCTGACCAAGTGCTGACCTTCTGTATATCTGCGCATGCGCAGCACGTGCCAACAAGTAAAGGAATCCAGGTACGTGCAAGCTCACATGTAGAGTCCTCTCTTGGCCTGACACAAAAGTGCACTCAGACGACAAGCAGATAGATAATTAAAACGTCTTAAGACACTACGACAGACGGGTTATCTGGACGCAGCCGGTACTCCACTGGCGTTGGCACAAGAAATAAACAGGATAGCGGATTTATCTGAACTTCTAATCTGGGAGAGTTTTGTCGGCTCAAGTGGAGGTAACTCTCAAATGATAACACCGGTTTTCTTATTTGGCTTGTAACAGAGCCGGAATTCAAGAAACTGTGCCAGCAAATTCATCTGCCCAACGAACATTTAAATTACATAAAGATAAAGCCAGGAATTTTATAGAGAATATGACACAAACAACTGGAACTTAAATTTGGTAAGATCCTCCACGAATGTTTATAAATATTTGGACGAGTTGTTGTAGCAACCTAAACCAGGTGTAGAGTTGGATGTCAACACAGCCCATGCTTAGCTTAGATGGGTGTGTTCGGTGAAGTTCTGTAATGGCCATCATCACCACCACAGTCATCATCATGCGGCATATCCGTCATGGGCTTTGATTATCTAAAGTATGTCTTTCGAAATTTTACTTATTTGTTGGTTTATTTATTTATTTTTGCAATGAAACGAGAATGAATTTGATGAGTGCTAATGATGACTGCTTTGTTTATTCTTTCCCCTCTTTTCAGCGAAACTAAAAGACGGTAATAAAGGAAACTTTTTCAAATAAATTTTGTGTTCAAAATATTGTCGGTTGTTTAGTTTTATTTCTGGACATTTTCTTTGCGTATGTGTTATGTTTATCTTCTTCTTCTTCTTCTTCTTCTTCTTCTTCTTCTTCTTCTTATTCTTCTTTTCTTATTCTTCTTATTCTTCTTTCTTCTCTTATTCTTCTTAGTCTTCTTCTTTCTTCTTATTCTTCGTTTTCTTCTTATTCTTCCTATTCTTCTTCTTCTTCTTCGTTTTCTATTTTTTATATCTTCTTATTCTTCTTATTATTCTTCTTCTTCGTAATTATTTCTTCTTCTTATTCTTCTTATTATTTTTTTCTTATTCTTCTTCTTCGTTTATTATTCTTATTCATCTTTTTTCTTTATCTTAGTTTTTCTTATTTTTTCTGCTTCCTATTCTTATTATTCTTCGTATTATTCTTTTTTCTTCTTCTTCTTCTTTTTCTTCTTCTTTTTTTTTTTCTTATTCTTATTCTTCTTCTTATTTTCGTTTTTCTTATTATTCTTAGTCATATTTTTCTTCTTCTTCGTCTTCTATTCTTATTCTTCTTCTTCTTATTCTTTTTCTTCTTCTTCTTATTCTTCGTTTTCTTCTTCTGTCTATTCTTCTTTTTATTAGTGTTTTCATATTCTTCTTATTCTTATTTTCGTATTATTCTTCTTCGTTTTATTCTCTTCTTATGCTCTTTTCTTTTCTTCTTCGAGTTTTCTTATTCGTCTTCTTATTCTTTTTCTTATTCTTCTCTTCTTCTTCTTCTTCTTCGTTTTCTTCTTTTTTCTTCTTCTTCTCTTTGCATCTTTCTTTTTTCTTCTTCTTCGTTATTCTTCTTCTTCGTCTTCTTCGTCGTCTTCTTCTTCTTCTTTTTCTTTTCTTCTTCTTCTTCTTATTCGTTTTCTTCTTCTTATTCTTCTTATTTTCTTTATTCTTCTTCTTCTTCTCGTCTTCTTTTCTTCGTCGTCGTATTCTTCTTCTTCGTTTTCTTCTTCTTCTTCGTCATCTTCTTCTTTTTTCTTCTTCGTCTTCTTCTTCTTCTTCTTCTTCATCTTCTTCTTCTTCTTCTTTTCTTCTTCTTCTTCTTCTTCGTTTTCTTCTTCTTCGTTCTCTTCTTCTTCTTTTTCTTCTTCTTCTTAGTGTTCTTCATCTTCTTCTTCTTCTTCTTTTCGTCTTATTCTTCTTCTTCTTCTTCTTCTTCTTCGCCTTCTTCTTCTTCTTCTTCTTCTTCTTCTTCGATTTCTTCTTCTTCTTCTTCTTCGTCTTTTTCTTCTTCTTCTTCGTTTTCTTCTTGTTCGTTTTCTTCTTCTTCGTTTTCTTCTTCTTCTTCTTCTTCTTAGTGTTCTTCATCTTCTTCTTCTTCTTCTTTTCGTCTTATTCTTCTTCTTCATTTTCTTCTTCTTCTTCGTTTTCTTCTTCTTCTTCTTCTTCTTCTTCTTCTTCATCGTCTTATTATTCTTCTTCTTCTTCTTCTTCTTCGATTTCGTCTTCTTTTTCTTCTTCTTCTTCGATTTCTTCGTCTTCTTCTTCACTAATCAGTCTCCATCCTGGAATATCCTAGTTTCATTTGGTGTTATAAATAACCAGGTCTGCATTTCCTTACATATTAATTTATAACGGTCCCTCAAATGTTAATACGACCCTTGATAGGCCGCTAGCAACCCGTGGCCGCTAGCAACCCGTGACCGCTAGCAACCCGTGGCCGCTAGCAACCCGTGGCCGCTAGCAACCCGTGGCCGCTTACAGATTTTTCAGCCTTTGTAACTAGAACTTGAAATGCGCCGGAACTTGTTGTTCTGTAAAGAATTGGCAAATAAGTGAAGTTTGGTTTCTACAGACATTCTCGTCCATTTCTCTGCTTTTTCTGTCGATATATTTGTTTGGCTTAAAGAACACATTAGTTCTGTATAAGACAGATTTGTTTGGCTAAAAGAAGACATTAGTTGTGCATAAGACACCTTTCTCCTCCTCCTCATCCTCTTACCCTCAACCTCTCACAATGTCTCAAACAGCTTTCTCCTCCTCCTCATCCTCTTACTCTCAACCTCTCACAATGTCTCAAACACCTTTCTCCTCCTCCTCATCCTCTTACTCTCAACCTCTCACAATGTTTAAAACACTTTTCTCCTCCTCTTACTCTCACCCTCTCACAATGTTTAAAACACTTTTCTCCTTCTCTTACTCACAACCTCTCACAATGTCTAAAACACTTTTCTCCTCCTCTTAATCTCAGCCTCTCACAATGTCTAAAACACTTTTCTCCTCCTCTTACTCTCAGCTTCTCACAATGTCTAAAACACTTTTCTCCTCCTCTTAGTCTCAGCTTCTCACAATGTCTCAAACACTTTTCTCCTCCTCTTACTCTCAGCTTCTCACAATGTTTAAAACACTTTTCTCCTTCTCTTACTCTCAGCTTCTCACAATGTCTAAAACACCTTTCTCCTCCTCTTAGTCTCAGCTTCTCACAATGTCTCAAACACCTTTCTCCTCCTCTAAGTCTCAGCTTCTCACAATGTCTAAAACACCTTTCTCCTCCTCTTACTCTCAGTTTCTCACAATGTTTAAAACACTTTTCTCCTCCTCTTACTCTCAACCTCTCACAATGTTTAAAACACTTTTCTCCTTCTCTTACTCTCAACCTCTCACAATGTCTCAAACACTTTTCTCCTCCTCTTACTCTCACCCTCTCACAATGTTTAAAACACTTTTCTCCTCCTCTTACTCTCAACCTCTCACAATGTTTAAAACACCTTTCTCCTCCTCCTCATCCTCTTACTCTCAACCTCTCACAATGTCTCAAACACTTTTCTCCTCCTCTTACTCTCACCCTCTCACAATGTTTAAAACACTTTTCTCCTCCTCTTACTCTCAACCTCTCACAATGTTTAAAATACTTTTCTCCTTCTCTTACTCTCAACGTCTCACAATGTCTCAAACACTTTTCTTCTTCTCTTACTCTCAACCTCTCACAATGTTTAAAACACCTTTCTCTTCCTCTTACTCTCAGCTTCTCACAATGTCTTAAACACCTTTCTCGTCCTCCTCATCCTCTTACTCTCAACCTCTCACAATGTTTAAAACACTTTTCTCCTCCTCTTACTCTCAACCTCTCACAATGTTTAAAACACTTTTCTCCTCCTCTTACTCTCAACCTCTCACACTGTTTAAAACACTTTTCTCCTCCTCTTACTCTCAACCTCTCACACTGTTTAAATCTCTTTTCTCCTCCTCTTACTCTCAACCTCTCACAATGTTTAAAACACTTTTCTCCTCCTCTTACTCTCAACCTCTCACACTGTTTAAAACACTTTTCTCCTCCTCTTACTCTCAACCTCTCACAATGTTTAAAACACTTTTCTCCTCCTCTTACTCTCAACCTCTCACAATGTTTAAAACACTTTTCTCCTCCTCTTACTCTCAACCTCTCACAATGTCTAAAACACTTTTCTCCTCCTCTTACTCTCAACCTCTCACAATGTCTCAAACACTTTTCTCATTTAGATTTCTTTCCTTGTTTTCTCACTCCGTGATGTTTTTTCCTCCCAAATAGACCCTTCATCTGTTCTTTCTTGCCATCAATCATTCACACTACTACTTCTGTCCATCAATCATTCACACTACTACTTCTGTCCATCAATCAGTCACACTACTACTTCTGTCCATCAATCATTCACACTACTATTTCTGTCCATCAATCATTCACACTACTACTTCTTTCCATCAATCATTCACACTACTACTTCTTTCCATCAATCATTCACACTACTACTTCTTTCCATCAATCATTCACACTACTACTTCTGTCCATCAATCATTCACACTTCTTCCACTGTCAAGACTTCTACTTCTTTTGTCACTATTGCTAGTTATATATACAGTATATAACATATACAGACAAACTGAAAGACAGACAAATACAGACTCCGAGAGAGAAGTGTTCTCATTTGGTACAAAGCTATTTTCCTTCTGCTTTTCACTCACTTCGCGATCCTGCCCCCCCCCCCCCCAACAGACAAATAAAGTCTGCAGTCAATCAATCAAGTTCCTTGCCGCGTGGCGTAGGCGATCATTTCTCTCCACAATTCCCTGTCTTTAGACTTGATTATGAGATCCACCGGTGACTTTCTTCCTAGCCACACTGACAGCCCATCCAGTAACTTCTCTCTCTGTCTTCCTCTGTCTCTTCTTCCCTCAGTTTTTTCCGGTTGCCACAGTGTGTTCCAATTTTCTTCTTCTCGGAAAATGTCTTACAAATCTCGCTCGTCTGCCTGTAGACTCACTCTTAAAGCAGGGAAAATCCTGGGGGCCTCGGAAAATGCTGGGCCTCCTTCTCAAAGGGCCTAAGCGCGCAGGGACGCATATAAACACGCACATAAACACGCACATAACAGGATGATAACCGAAGCGTTATCCACATTTATCCAGCAATAAAACAGTTATTGTAACAGCAGATGCAGGTAGCTACTAGTGAAATTAAGTTCGTGAATATTTGTAAAGTAATATCAGTTGCAGTAATTGTAGTGACAGCATTAATTGTAGTAGCAGTAGTTGGTTTGTTGTTGTAGTAATAGTAGTAGAAGTAATGTAGTGCAATGGTGATGATAGTAGATGTAGTAGTAAAGAAACAGTAGTAGATGTATTAGGTGTACTTGTAGGAGAGGAAGTAGCAGTAGCAGCAGTACTAGTATGATAATAGTAGTAATAGTAGTAGTAGGAGAAGGAGGAGAAGATGAAGTAGTGGCTTGTAGTACTGGAGGAACAAAAGTGGTACTTGTAGTACTTGTAGGATAGTAGTAATAGTTGTAGTAGCAGCCGACGTCGTGGTAGTAGTACTAGAAGATTACAAATAGTAGTTGTAGTACCGGAGGATTACAAGTAGTACTTGTAGTGTTAGAGGATTACAAGTAGTAGCTGTAGTGAAGGAGGATTATAAGAAGTAGCTGTAACGCTGGAGGGATTACAAGTAGTAGTTGTAGTACTGGACGATTATAAGTAGTAGTTGTAGTGCTGGAGGGTTACAAGTATTAAATGTAGTACTTGTATGAATAGAAGGAATATTAATAATAATAGCAGTAACATTCTAAAATAATAGCAGTAAAATATCGTTGACGATCTGCAAATGGATGCATCAGCAGCAGGCCATCCTGCTCACAACCGAGAGGCCTACAGGAGTGCTGTTTGGGAGGCAAAGTTCCGCAAGGGACATGCAAATGAATGAATGAGCAGTAAAATTCCTTGCAGTTAAGTGTATTGTTGGTAATAATAGTACCAAATTGTAATTGTAACAAGTGGGCAGAGTAAGATCAAGGGCAGTGTCATATCAGAACAGAGAGTGGACAAGAAGTAACTGTAGATGAAGAACACAGATTAAAAACGTAGGAGAACGCAAGGAAAAGATTCGCGTAATTTCGAATCAAATTTTTCGTTCCTTTCTCAATTTTTTGGAAGACGTGTAGGTTTCTCTGTCTGGACTCGTTCCCGTAGTAAAGATACAACCCAAATCTCCAGGCATTATCTGGGCCAGAATTTAAGTGTATAAAATTGTAGCTTTATCGAGCGTGTTGATAGAATGTAATGTGTGCTACTCTTAATTAGAGAAGAAGAGTCGACTATAAAAAATGCACCCAGGGTTGGCTCAGCATCCGAACAGCACAGACAGAAAAAGATCTGGAAGCCGAGTTTGTGTAACTGTCAGTTTAGCGAAGATGAAATGTTGTTATCTCTTACGACTATCTGTTGTGTCTAAAGATGTGAGCATGTTTACAGCGCCTGAGTGTTCATTTTGGAATAAATTATACATTCGTGAGCGCTGTTTCATATTTGCCAGACTAGTTACTGCCCCTGTAACATGTGCGATGAGATGAACCCGCTTTGAGTCAGCACTTATTACCAATTTCAAGTGACCTACTTAGATGTTTGACGCGCTTTCTTTCCTTCTTTGTTTTAATTAAGGATTTTTTTTTTGTTTTTGGTCTTTGCTTTATATTTCTGTATTCATTTTACCTTTAATTCTCTCTTTCCACTTTGTGCTGCTAATATTTGTTTTCTTAGCTGGTCTTTGTACGGTTCTGGTAGTTTACATCTAAGTTCTTCCTGTTGCTGCTGCTGCTAATGAAGATGAAGTTGTTGTTGTTGTTGCTGCTTCTGCTGATAATAATGATAATGTAGTGGTTTTGATTACAATTGCTGCTGATAAGTATGATTTAGTTGTTGCTGTTGCTGCTGTTGCTAATACTGCTGATGTAGTTGTTCTCGTTGCTGGTGCTACTGTTAGTGCTACTCCTGATAATGTTGATGTAGTGGTTGTTGTGGCTGATGCTGCTAATAATGATGATGTAGTTGTTGTCGCTGCTTCTGCTGTTGATACTGATAGTGTAATAGTTGTTGTTGCTGCTAGTGATAATAACAATAATGTAGTGATTGTTACTACTGCTGCTGATAATGCTGATGTAGTGATTGTTGTTGCTGATGCTGATAAAGATGAAGTCGTGGTTGTTGTTGCTGCTGCTAATAATGATGATGTAGTTGTTATTCTTGATGCTGTTGATAATGATGATGTAGTTGTTGTTACTGTTGTTGTTAATAATGATGATATAATTGTTGTTCTTGTTGCTGCTGATAATGATGATGTAGTGTTTGTTAGTGCTACTGCTGATAATGTTGATGTAGTGGTTGTTTTTACTGCTGCTGTTGCTGATAATGATGATGTAGTGATTGTTAGTGCTTGTGCTGATAATGATGATGTAGTGATTGTTAGTGCTTGTGCTGATAATGATGATGTAGTGGTTGTTAGTGCTTGTGCTGATAATGATGATGTAGTGATTTTTAGTGTTGCTGCTGATAATGATGACGTAGTGGTTGTTGCTGCTGCTGCTGAAAATGATGAAGAGGTTTTGGTGTTGTTGTTAATAATGATGTAGTGGTTATTGTTGCTGTTGGTAGTAATATTCATGATGTAGTGGCTGTTGTTGCCGTTGCTAATAATAACGATCATGTAGTGATTGTTGTTGCAACTGCTAATAATAATGATGATGTAATGGATGCCGTCTCTGTTGCTGCTAATAATTATAATGTAGTAGTTGTGGTCGCTGTTACTGATATTAATGATGACGTAGTGGTTGTTGTTGCTGTTGACGATTATAATGATGACGTAGTGGTTGTTGTTGCTGCTGCAAATAATAATAATAATAATAATAATAAAGTAGCGGTTGTTGTTGTTATTGCTAATAATAATGATGATGCAGTGGTTGTTATTGCTGTTGCTGATAATAACGATGACTTAGTGGATGTTGTTGAGGGTGCTACTAATAATGATAATGTAGTGGTTATTGTTCTTGTTGCTGATAATAATGATGATGAGGTGTTTGATGGTGCTCTTGCTGATAATATTGATGATGTACTGGTTATTTTTGCTGTTCTGAACAATAATTATGATTCAGTGGTTGTTCTTGCTGTTGCTGATAATAGTGATGTTATAGTGCTTGTTCTTACTCTTTGTGATAGTAATGATGATGCAATGGTTGTTGTTGCTGATAGTAATGTTGATGGTGGTTGTTACTGTTGATGATAATAAAGATAATGCGGTTTTTGTTGTTGCTGCTAATAATAATGATGATGTATTTTTTCTTATATCAGTTGCTGATAATAAAGATGATGTGGTGGTCTGTTGTTGCTGCTGGTGAGAATAATAATGATGTAGTGATGGTTATTGCTGTTTCTAATAATTATTATGATGTAGAGCATGATGTTGCTGTTGCTAATAATACTGATGATGTAGTGGTTGTTGTTCCTGTTGCTAATAATAATGATGGAGTGGTTGTTATTGCTTTTGTTAATAATAACAATGATGTAGTGGTTGGTGTTTCTGTTGCTTTTAATAATCATGATTTAGTAGCTGTTGTTGCTGCAGCTGCTTATAATGATAATGTATTGGTTGCTGTTACTGTTGCTGTTGCTAATAATAATGAAGATGGAGTGGTTGTTGTCGTTGCTTCTAACATTAATAGTGATGAGATAGTGTTTGTTGTTGCTGTTGCTAGTAATAATAATGATGTGGTTGTTGTTGTTGCTGTTGCTCATAATAATGCTGATGTAGTTGTTGTTGTTGTTGTTGCTGCTTATAATAATAATGATGACGTGGTTGTTTTTGTTGTTGATGATAATAATGGTAATGTAGTAGTTGTTGTTCCTGCTGCTAGTAATAATGATGTTTTAATGGTTGTTGTTTCTAGTGATGATAATAATGATGATGTTGTGGTTGTTGTTTCTAGTGATGATAATAATGATGATGTTGTAATGGTTGTTGTTTCTAGTGATGATAATAATGATGATGTTGTGGTTGTTGTTGCTGCTGATAATAATAATGATGATATAGTGGTTGCTATTGCTGTTGCAAATAATAATGGTGATGCGGTGATTTTTTGCTGCTGACAATACTTATGATGATGTAATGGTTCTTGCTGGTGATTATAAAAATGATGATGTAGTGTTTTTTTTTGCTGTTACTAATAACAGTGATATAGTGGTTGTTGTTGCTGTTGTAATAACAATGATGTAGCGGTTGTTGTTGCTGTTGCTGATAATCACGATGTAGTTGCTGTTGTTGTTGTTGCTGTAAATAATGATGCAGTTGTTGTTGTTGCTGTTGATGATAATAATGATGTAGTTATTGTTGTTGCTGTTGCTGATAATAATTATGTAGTAGTTGTAGCTGCTGTTGCTGATAACAGTGAAAACGTAATTGTATTTTTCCTGTTGCTGATAATAATGCTGTAGTTGTTGTTGTTGTTGTTGTTGCTGATAATAATGGTGTAGTTGTTTTTGCTGCTGTTGCTGATAATAGTAATTTTATAGTGGTTATTGATGCAGTTGCTGATAATAATAATATAGTTTTTGTTGTTGCTGTTTCTGATAATAATGATGTAGTTGCTGTTGTTCTGTTGCTGATAATAATGATGTAGTTGTTGTTGTTCCTGTTGCTAATAATAATGATGTAGTAGTTATTGTTGGTGCTGTTGCTGATCATAAATATAATGTAGTTGTTGTTATTGGTGAAAATAATGATGTAGTTGTTGTTGCTGTTGGTGATAATAATGATGAAGTTGTTGTTGCTGTTGCTGATAATAGTGATAACGTAGTTGTTGTTGGTGCTGTGCTGTTATTATAATATTGTTGTTGTTGCTAATAATAGCGATAATGTAGATGTTGTTGTTATTGCTGTTACTGATAATAATGATGTAGTCGTTGTTGTTGCTGTTGCAGATGATAATGATGTAGTTCTTGTACTTGTTTTTGCTGATAATAATGATGTAGTTGTTGTAGTTGCTGTTGCTGATAATAGTGATAATGTAGATGTTGTTGTTATTTCTGGTGCTGATAATAATGATGAAGTTGTTGTTATTGCTGTTACTGATAATTATGATGTTGTTGTTATGGTTGCTGTTCCTTATAATAATGATGTAAATGTTGTTGCTTTTTGGTGATAATAATGATGTGGTTGTTATTTTTGCTGTTGCTGATAATAATGATGTAGTTGTTTTTGTTGCTTATAAAAGTGATAATGTAGTGGTTGTTATTGCTGTTGCTGATAATAATGATATAGTATGTGTTGATATTGCTGATAATAATAATGTGGTGTTGTTGTTGCTGTTGCTGCTAATAATGATGTAGTAGTTATTGTTGTTGTTGTTGCTGATAATAGTGTTAATGTAGTGGTTGTTGTTACTGTTGCTGATAATAGTAATAATATAGTAGTTGTAGTTGTTGTTGCTGATAATAGTGATAATGTAGTGGTTGTTGTTGCTGTTGCTCATAATAATGATGTAGTTGTTGTTGTTGCTGTTGTTGATAATAATGATGTAATTGTTGTTGCTGTTTCTGATAATAATGATGTAGTTTTTGTTGCTGTTGTTGATAATATGATAATGTAAGTGTTGTTGTTGCTGCTGCTGATAATAATGATGTAGTTGTAGTTGTTGCTTTTGTTGAAAATAATAATGTAGTTCTTTTTGTTGCTGTTGCTGATAATAGTGATAATGTAGTTGTTGTTGTTTCTGTTGCTGATAATAATGATGCAATTATTGTTGTTGCTGTTACTGATAATAATGATGTAGTTGTTGTTACTGTTACTGATAATAGTGATATAGTTGTTGTTTTTGCTGTTGCTGATAATTATGATAATGTAATTGCTTTTGTTGCTTTTTCTGATAATAATGATGTAGTGTTGTTGTGTTGTTCCTGTTAATAATGATGTAGTTGTTGTAGTTGATGTTGCTGATAATAGTGATAACGTAGTTGTTGTTGTTTGCTTTTGCAGATAATAATGATTTAGTTGTTGTTTTTGCTGTTGCTGATAATATTGATATAGTTGTAGTTGTTGCTGTTGCTGATAATAATAATGTAGTTCTTTTTGTTGCTGTTGCTGATAAAAGTGATATTGTAATTGTTGTTGTTGCTTTTGCTGATAATAATGATGTAATTGTTATTGTTGCTGATAATAGTGATGTAGTTGTTCTTGCTGTTGCTGTTTATAATGATGATGTAGTGGTCGTTGCTGGTGCTGCTGATGATGATGTAATGGTCGTTGCTGGTGCTGCTACTGATGATGTAGTGGTCGTTGCTAGTGCTGCTGCTGATGATGTAGTGGTCGTTGCTGGTGCTGTTGATGATGTGGTCGTTGCTGGTGCTGCTGATGATGATGTAGTGGTCGTTGCTGGTGCTGCTGATGATGATGTAATGACTGTTGGTCTTGGTGTTGGTACTAGTGTTTCGTGCCCTTGACCTTGCAGTTATGTCTGTAAACAAAATAATGCGACATGAGAAATTATTTATACTTATTTATTTATACTTAATTATTTATAATTATATTTATACAGGGGATACGCTCTCCACTCCAATTAAATGTCTCCAAGGCGTTCGTCTCAAATAGTCTCTGACAGTCAAGTCCAGCTCCTGGCCTTCTTGTGGCGGAACTATTCAAAGTGATAGGAGAAGGGGCAAAGGCGAATATCTGGCGCCTGAAAACATGACGTTTCGGGTATGATGAGAGTCTTGTTTGGTAGCTCATCTATCGCTGCTGGCGAGGTTCTTCAGCTGCCGTGCGTGGGGAAAACTGCTCCCGGCCAATGAAGAAAAATGCGACTAGGGTTGCCGCGTAGAGCCGCCGTGGAAATGGTGAAGGAAAGGATTGAGTGAACTAACCAGTAGTATCGAGGTCAGTACTACGAAAATCACGGCATCTCTGCTCTAGAGGCCGGCCAGGTTTATATACATTCATATTGGGGCAGATTGACTAAATCGGCTTAACCCAGGGGTTAAACTAAGACACTGCTGGCGAGATTCTTCGGATGCAGAGGGTGGAGTGAAACTCCTCCCGCCAATGAAGAAAATGTGAAAAAGCAATTAGGGTTGCCTGGCGGCGCAGCTGTGAAAAGGTGATGGAAAGGATAAAATGAAGCTTAATCGGTATATCCAGTAGTCTCGCATCAAGAGCTACTCATACCACGGCACCTCTGTTCTAGAGGCCGATATACACATATACTGGTGAAATATGCCTAAATCAGCTTCCCAGGGGTGAAACTTGATGACTACTCATGTCACGGTGCCTCCTCTCTAGAGGTCGGTCATGTCCTAAACGCACCCATACTGAGATAATACGCCTAAACCGGCTCAACCCAGGGGTGAAACTAACTAGTGGCGAGGATTCGTCCTCCTGGACAAAAGCTCCGTCCTATTCACAGCAAGGAAGGGTAGCGGCCACGACCACAAAATGCGGAGACACTGGACTAGTGATAGATAGTCAACCACCTCTCACCCGACGGGGATGTATGCGTATCCTAACCACGCTGAAGTTTTTTCGATGATAACGTCCAACGCTGGACTGGATGGGCAACCACCTCCCACTTGGCGGGGATGCTGATATCCAAACCGCGTCGAGGTTTTCCGGTGAGAAAGTCCAACTCTAGATTAAGCTGGTGCCACGAAAGCCACGGTGTCACGCAATCCCGCTTCTGCGATCCACCAAGAATTTAGGCCCAAGCCCCGTGATACCCTGAATCTCTTGTGATCCTCTCAGTGATCTCCTGTGGGCTTCTCGGGGACCACGGGACACACTGAGGACCACAGGAATAAATTCAGCAGGATAACGGGACGATCTTGGTGGTAGAAGCGAACGAAGAAGAAGTTGACATGATTAATCAGGGCAACAGTTCTGTAGTTTGTGCATAATTTCAGGTTACCTTTTTTTGGCAGTGGTATGAATATAGTTCTTTTACATTCTTTTGGCCAAATACCTGAATGCCATATCTTTTTACGTAGTGCATGATAGATTGTTGCACATTCCTTTCCTCCTGCTTTAATAAGTTCAGCTGTTATCTCATCACATCCTGGTGATTTACCATTTTTCAGATTCTTTATTGCCCGTAAAACTTCTTCTATTGTCGGTTCGGGTTCTTTCTCCCCCAATAATAATTCACACTGCTGACTTCTGCTTTCACAGTCTGTTGTTTCATACATTCCGTTGCAATATTCCTTCTGTCTTTCTAGAATTTCCTCTGTCTCTGTCGAGGTATTCTCCATCTCATCACAAATTACATTTAGCTTAGGTGTGACATTTCTCGTCAATGCCTTCATTTATTTAAACATTTCATCATGTCTTCAACCTTTCTGATGTCCTTCTATTCTTTCACAACAATCTTGTATGTATTGTTTTTTATCTTTTCTTATGTTTCTTCGTACTTCTTTTGTTAAAGATTTATATTCCTCTTTGTTGCTGTTTTTCACTTTCCATTGCATCTTCATTTCTCTATGTTGTTTTATCAGTTCTAGTGTGCCTGCTGTAATCCATCCATTCTTTTGTGTTTTCTTTACTGGAACCATTTCTTTAGCTGTTGTTATTAAGATATCTCTGGCCTGCGTAGCCAATTCATCTGGTGTCATCTCCTCCTGTACAGCCATCAGGATTTCGAAACTGTTCTTCACTTCTATACCGTATTGTTCTGGTATTTTTGTAAGATCAAAGCGGAGTGGTCTTGATCCCGTAACTGTCTTTTTTATCTTTATCTTCATGTCTGCTGTTAATAATTCATGGTCCGTGTCACAATCAGCACCTGGTAAAGTTTTTGCTGATGTTATACTTGATCTCCACCTTCTTTGCACTAAAATGTAATCTATTTTATTCCTGGTTTTCCCATCAGGCGATGTCCATGTGCAAAGTCTTCTTGGATATTGTTTAAAAAGTGTGTTAGCAATCATTAGCTCATCTTCCATACAAAACGCCATTAGATTGTCACTTTTCCCCATTACATGTCCTTCGTCTTCTGCTCTTTCTGTACCAATCTTTGCATTAAAATCCCCCATTATTAATACAATAACATTTTTCCGTACCTGGTCTATCGTCGTTTGCAGTGTGTTATAAGTCTTCTACTTCCTCTTCATCTGCTCCTGATGTAAGTGCATATATCTGGATGATTGTTACATTTCTAGGAGTGCCCTTAATTCTGATAGTGAGAATTCTATCACTTACTGGATTGTAACCTAGTAAAGATTTTGATGTTGATTTGTCAAAGTAAAAAGCCACTTCATTCTTTCCTCCTAATTCTCCACCAGAGTATCTCTCTCTGAACCTTAAGTGCCCAGTGCACATGGGGCTTCCGCAAGGGTTTTCCACAAATGCCTGTCCTTCGCCATTTTTTCTGCTCTTGCCCAGGTGAGCCCTCTATTGCTCAACATCCTTTCTGTTGTTCTTCTCCATGTCTCTTTTGGTCTACCCTTACTTCTGTTCCCCTGTGGTGTCCATCTTAGTGCTATTTTTGGTAGTGAGTTGTCAGTCATTCGGAGCACATGTCCCAACCATCGCCAGCGTCTTTCCTCAATAATTGTTGTCACCAGAGTATATAAAGATATTAATTAAAAAGATATTAAAGATATTGTAATTCGTGGATTGTCTGTGGCCAATAAATATTTAAAATCTTTCTGAGGCCGGTTGTGTAGAATGAGGATAATTTGCCAGTTTGTTTTAGAACTTTGAGGTACTGCAATTTAAACTGACAATCTCTCTGAGAGAGGTTTTATAGTTGCCTAAATTTAACATATAATCCTAGAATTTAACATATACTCCCTGCATTTAACATATAATTTCAACATTTATGTTATTTCTTTGTCTTATCGCATCACGCAAGTAAAGTTGTAAACATGGAATCAGTGGCTGATGCTGAGCTGATGAGCTGTTGTGGCATGCACATGGAATCAGTGGCTGATACTAAACTGATGAGCTGTTGTGGCACACACATGGAATCAGTGGCTGATACTAAACTGATGAGCTGTTGTGCCAAACACATGGAATGAGTGGCTGATGCTAAACTGATGAGCTGTTGTGGCATGCACATGGAATGAGTGGCTGATGCTGAGCTGATGAGCTGTTGTGGCATGCACATGGAATCAGTGGCTGATACTAAACTGATGAGCTGTTGTGCCAAACACATGGAATGAGTGGCTGATGCTAAACTGATGAGCTGTTGTGGCATGCACATGGAATCAGTGGCTGATACTAAACTGATGAGCTGTTGTGCCAAACACATGGAATGAGTGGCTGATGCTGAGCTGATGAGCTGTTGTGGCATACACATGGAATGAGTGGCTGATGCTGAGCTGATTAGCTGTTGCAGCATACACATGGAATGAGTTGCTGATGCTGAGCTGATGAGCTGTTGTGGCACAGTTGCTTTTTCAAAGTTTCCGACTGAATAGTTCAAATGGTTTGTTTAGACTCTCCCTAGCGCACTTAAGGCAATATCTATCACGCTACACCGCCGTGGAGGTCAGTGTTTTGTTCACAGATCCTCCACCCAAACATCCCTCCTCTCCCGAGCTGCTAAACTTGCAGGGTTAAGTAGGTCACCTCTTGCACTGGGATGAAAGACTGCCGAACTGTTCAGTTCTTCTCCATGTTGTATACAAAACATCGTCATCATCAGCAGTATAGTCATCAACATGTGTCTGATGATTCCTGCCAGATCAGTTCATGGTTTTGTCTTGTATTTTTTACCACTTTATCATGCATCTGTCTTTCTTCTTCTTCTTCTTCTTCTTCTTCTTCTTCTTCTTCTTCTCTCTCTCTCTCTCTCTGCTTTATCTTGCCGTCCTAGCAAATCTGCTCACGCCCTGTACTTGTTCATCACATGTTGAATAAAGTTGATAAGTTGAAGTAGCTTGGCTCCCGTCTCCCACCACGAACTTGTCACAGTTTTCAACTTCACAAAACAGAGTCACAGCAGGGACAGTATCATTCCACAGGTGGAGCTGGGGCAGAAGCAGGTGAATGTGAAGAACGAAGACAAGAAAAACAGAAGCAACTGAATGTGAAGAACGAAGATAAGAAAAACAGAAGTAAGTGAATGTGAAGAACGAAGATAAGAAAAACAGAAGCAAGTGAATGTGAAGAACGAAGATAAGAAAAACAGAAGCAAGTGAATGTGAAGAACGAAAACAAGAAAAACAGAAGCAAGTGAATGTGAAGAACGGAGACACAGAAAACAGAAGCATGTGAATGTGAACAACGAAGACAAGTAAAACAGAAGCAAGTGAATGTGAACGACGGAGACAAGTAAAACAGAAGCAAGTGAATGTGAACAACGAAGACAAATAAAACAGAAGCAAGTGAATGTGAAGAACGAAGACAAGAAAAACAGACGCAACTAAGCATGAAGAACGAAGACAAGAAAAACAGAAGCAAGTGAATGTGAAGAACGAAGATAAGAAAAACAGAAGTAAGTGAATGTGAATAACGAAGATAAGAAAAACAGAAGCAAGTGAATGTGAATAACGAAGACAAGAAAAACAGAAGCAAGTGAATTTCAAGAGCAAAGACAAGAAAAACAGAAGCAAGTGAATGTGAAGAACGAAGATAAGAAAAACAGAAGCAAGTGAATGTGAATAACGAAGACAAGAAAAACAGAAGCAAGTGAATGTGAATAACGAAGACAAGAAGAACAGAAGCACGTGAATGTGAATAACAAAGACAAGAAGAACAGAAGCAAGTGAATGTGAAGAACGAAGACAAGAAAAACAGAAGCAAGTGAATGTGAACGACGGAGACAAGTAAAACAGAAGCAAGTGAATGTGAACAACGAAGACAAATAAAACAGAAGCAAGTGAATGTGAATAACGAAGACAAGAAAAACAGAAGCAAGTGAATGTGGCATACACATGGAATCAGTGGCTGATGCTAAACTGATGAGCTGTTGTGCCAAACACATGGAATGAGTGGCTGATGCTAAACTGATGAGCTGTTGTGGCATACACATGGAATGAGTGGCTGATGCTAAACTGATGAGCTGTTGTGGCATACACATGGAATCAGTTGGCTGATGCTAAACTGATGAGCTGTTGTGGCATACACATGGAATCAGTGGCTGATGCTAAACTGGTTAGCTGTTGTGTCATACACATGGAATCAGTGGCTGATGCTAAACTGGTTAGCTGTTGTGTCATACACATGGAATCAGTGGCTGATGCTAAACTGATGAGCTGTTGTGCCATACACATGGAATGAGTGGCTGATGCTAAACTGATGAGCTGTTGTGGCATACACATGGAATGAGTGGCTGATGCTAAACTGATGAGCTGTTGTGGCACACACATGGAATGAGTGGTTGATGCTGAGCTGATTAGCTGTTGTGGCACAGCTGCTTTTTCAAAGTTTCCGACTGAATAGTTCAAATGGTTTGTTTAGACTCTCCCTAGTGCACTTAAGGCAATATCTATCACGCTACACCGCCGTGGAGGTCAGTGTTTTGTTCACAGATCCTCCACCCAAACATCCCTCCTCTCCCGAGCTGCTACACTTGCAGGGTTAAGTAGGTCACCTCTTGCACTGGGATGAAAGACTGCCGAACTGTTCAGTTCTTCTCCATGTTGTATACAAAACATCGTCATCATCAGCAGTATAGTCATCAACATGTGTCTGATGATTCCTGCCAGATCAGTTCGTGGTTTTGTCTTGTATTTTTTACCACTTTATCATGCATCTGTCTTTCTTCTTCTTCTTCTTCTTCTTCTTCTTCTTCTTCTCTCTCTCTCTCTCTGCTTTATCTTGCCGTCCTAGCAAATCTGCTCACGCCCTGTACTTGTTCATCACATGTTGAACAAAGTTGATAATCTGATGTTCAAGTAGCTTGGCTCCCGTCTCCCACCACGAACTTGTCACAGTTTTCAACATCACAAAAAGAGTCACAGCAGGGACAGTATCATTCCACAGGTGGAGCTGGGGCAGAAGCAGGTGAATGTGAAGAACGAAGACAAGAAAAACAGAAGCAACTGAATGTGAAGAACGAAGATAAGAAAAACAGAAGTAAGTGAATGTGAAGAACGAAGATAAGAAAAACAGAAGCAAGTGAATGTGAAGAACGAAGACAAGAAAAACAGAAGCAAGTGAATGTGAATAACGAAGACAAGAAAAACAGAAGCAAGTGAATGTGAAGAACGAAGATAAGAAAAACAGAAGCAAGTGAATTTCAAGAGCAAAGACAAGAAAAACAGAAGCAAGTGAATGTGAAGAATGAAGATAAGAAAAACAGAAGCAAGTGAATGTGAATAACGAAGACAAGAAAAACAGAAGCAAGTGAATGTGAATAACGAAGACAAGAAAAACAGAAGCAAGTGAATGTGAAGAACGAAGACAAGAAAAACAGAAGCAAGTGAATGTGAATAACGAACACAAGAAAAACAGAAGCAACTAAACATGAATAACGAAGACAAGAAAAACAGAAGCAACTAAACATGAATAACGAAGACAAGAAAAACAGAAGCAAGTAAACATGAATAACGAAGACAAGAAAAACAGAAGCAAGTAAACATGAATAACGAAGACAAGAAAAACAGAAGCAAGTGAATGTGAAGAACGAAGACAAGAATAACAGAAGCAAGTAAATGTGAATAACGAAGACAAGAAAAACAGAAGCAACTAAACATGAAGATCGAAGACAAGAAAAACAGAAGCAAGTGAATCTGGACAACAAAGACAAGTAAAACAGAAGCAAGTGAATGTGAAGAACGAAGACAAGAAAAACAGACGCAACCAAGCATGAAGAACGAAGACAAGAAAAACAGAAGCAAGTGAATGTGAAGAACGAAGATAAGAAAAACAGAAGTAAGTCAATGTGAAGAACGAAGATAAGAAAAACAGAAGCAAGTGAATGTGAATAACGAAGATAAGAAAAACAGAAGTAAGTGAATGTGAAGAAAGAAGATAAGAAAAACAGAAGTAAGTGAATGTGAAGAAAGAAGATAAGAAAAACAGAAGCAAGTGAATGTGAATAACGAAGACAAGAAAAACAGAAGCAAGTGAATGTGTAGAACTGAGACACGGAAAACAGAAGCAAGTGAATGTGAATAACGAAGACAAGAAAAGAAATCTAGGAGAACGAAATGAAAAGATTCGAGTAATTTAGAATGAAATATTACAAAGCTGCTTGCCGTTGGGATATAGACTTTGGTTGTGATCCACTTCCACCTGTAGTAGAAGAAACCAGCCTACTTTTACCAGGATTCTAGGTCTGGCAAATCTTTACTTTAACCAGCATTTTAGAGCTGGGAAATCTTTACTTTAACCAGCATTTTAGAGCTGGCAAATCTTTACTTTAACCAGCATTTTAGAGCTGCCAAATCTTTACTTTAACCAGCATTTTAGAGCTGCCAAATCTTAGCTTGGAGTTCTTGTGACTGTCAGAGAGGGCGCTGTCATCACGGCCGACAAAGCAAAATTGCTGCTACCAGTAAGATGATGTCCTGTTTTCCTGGCTGTCTTTGCTGTTTACCCTTGTGTTTTCCAATGTCTTCTTATATCTTATATCAGATAAAAGGGAGGCGACTGCAGTAAAACTGGTTAATATAAATAAGGTAGATAGAGGTGTATGGTGCAGTTTTACAAAGTGAGGGAGGAAGTGAGCAAGGTGAGAAAAAAACGAATATAAAGTATGAGAATGTATAAATGAAAAACATACAACATCCGATATTTCGGCGTGAGCCTTATTCGAGGATACATGCAAAAACAAAATACAAACATATATAACTTATCTGAAGCGTCTTGCTCTCAGCAAAGCGGAAATGTGTATGGAAGAAGGAGGAAAAAAAAAAACGTTGCCTACAGACAAAAGATTCCCGATATAGCCAATCATAGCGAAGATGCGGAGAGAGAGAGAGGAGGAGAGCAAGTGGGAGAAAGGGGTTGGGGGAAGGCAATAGAAACATGATATCCGCTAGAGGTGTCGGGGGGGGGGGGGTGGGGGGAAAGGGGAGAGAAAAGAGGACGCGAGAGATAATGAATGAAGAACTTAAACGCCTACAAGGAGGAAATGTAGAACTGGTGAATGGGACAAGACCAATATGTTGGCAGAGAAGGAAATGGGATGGTGGTAGGGAGGGGTAGCATAGAGAAAGAAATTAGAGTATAAAAAAGACCAGTGGAAAAATAAAGAAGTTACAGAAAGCTGAAGACATTGTTAATTCCAGCTGGGTGGAGACAGCCAGTCTGGAAAATAAGGCGCTGTTCTAGGACCCTCCGAGATCGTACATCTGCGGAACAAGAGCGGATCGCACTAACCGAAACGTCCTGTTTGCCCCTGTGGTTACCAAGGTAAAAATGTTTAGAAACAGGTGTCCAGGCCCTCTTAGAAATATCATTGAGATGCTGGCGAAATCGATCTCCTAACCGTAAGCCAGTTTCCCCTATGTACTTCAAACCGCAACGTTTGCACATGATAACATAAATGACATTTCGTGAAGTGCAGGTGAAACCCTCCTGTACCGACAACGTGGATTTAGGGAAAGAGATCTGGCTGGCCTCGACAACAAACGGACAAGTGTTGCATCTACGGCGTCCACAACGTCTGGTACCATAAAAAGTGTCATCTGTCTTAAGATGACTACGAATTAAAAGGTCCCTGAGGTTTTTGTCACGTCTGTAAGCCACCAATGGGGGTTCCCCAAAAAGTTCACGTGTCTCAGGCTCGGTCTGGAGGAGGTGGAGATGGCGAAACAGTATGTTTTTAACTGCCAAACTATGGGGGTGGTACGTGAGTACTAGTTTCACCCTGTCCGAGCAACAGTGCGGTTTAGGGGTGAGGGCTTGTTGCCGCGATATATGGCTAATGCGGTTCCAAGATGACGAGAGAACGTGGTCTGGATAGCCACGTTGACGGAAGAAATCTAGCAATTTGTGGCCTTGATCCTGGAAATCCAAATCCTCCTTACACAAACGTCGCAACCTAAGAAGCTGGGAAAAAGGAATAGAGTCCTTACACGATCTAGGATGGGAGGAAGAGTACAGGAGGTAGCTGTGAGAGTCTGTAGGTTTATAGTGGATAGAAGTAGTAAGCCCGGAGGGGCCGATAGTGAAGGCAATGTCAAGAAAGTTAGCAGAAGTAGCAGAGATATGGGAGGTGAAAGAAATGACAGGATTGTATTCTTTAACAAAACTGATAATGTTGTTAAGGTCCTCCTCTGGCATTGATGTGATCCCAATACCATCGTCTATGTAGCGTCTATAGAAGGCTGGAAAAGGGCCTCTAAAGGCTCTCAGAATCTTGTGTTCGAAGTGGCCCATGAACAGACACGTTGTCGGTACAGGAGGGTTTCACCTGCACTTCACGAAATGTCATTTATGTTATCATGTGCAAACGTTGCGGTTTGAAGTACATAGGGGAAACTGGCTTACGGTTAGGAGATCGATTTCGCCAGCATCTCAATGATATTTCTAAGAGGGCCTTGACACCTGTTTCTAAACATTTTTGCCTTGGTAACCACAGGGGCAAACAGGACGTTTCGGTTAGTGCGATCCGCTCATGTTCCGCAGATGTACGATCTCGGAAGGTCCTAGAACAGCGCCTTATTTTCCAGACTGGCTGTCTCCACCCAGCTGGAATTAACAATGTCTTCAGCTTTCTGTAATTTCTTTATTTTTCCACTGGTCTTTTTTATACTCTAATTTCTTTCTCTATGCTACCCCTCCCTACCACCATCCCATTTCCTTCTCTGCCAACATATTGATCTTGTCCCATTCACCAGTTGTACATTTACTCCTTGTAGGCGTTTAAGTTCTTCATTCATTATCTCTCGCGTCCTCTTTTCTTCCCCTTTCCCCCCACCACCCCCCCCCCCCGACACCTCTAGCGGATATCATGTTTCTATTGCCTTCCCCCAACCCCTTTCTCCCACTTGCTCTCCTCCTCTCTCTCTCTCCGCATCTTCGCTATGATTGGCTATATCGGGAATCTTTTGTCTGTAGGGAACTTTTTTTTTTTTTTTCCTCCTTCTTCCATACACATTTCCGCTTTGCTGAGAGCAAGACGCTTCAGACAAGTTATATATGTTTGTATTTTGTTTTTGCATGTATCCTCGAATAAGGCTCACGCCGAAATATCGGATGTTGTATGTTTTTCATTTATACATTCTCATACTTTATATTCGTTTTTTTCTCACCTTGCTCACTTCCTCCCTCACTTTGTAAAACTGCACCATACACCTCTATCTACCTTATTTATATCTTATATCCTTCCTTTAAACGTCACATAGGGCTCGTAAAGTAATTCGCCAATTTTTCCTGTCTTCAGCGAGTCTTTCAACCTCATCAAAGGATTTTATGCCTGTTAATTTGGCCTCTCTTAACAATATCCTCTTCAGAGTTTCACGCGGTCTGCCTCTTTTTCTTTGGCCTGTTGCGTTCCACTTGATAGCTTGTTTTGGGATCCCATGTCTGCTGTGTGAATATTTTTCTTGTGACTACTCCTGAAAGACAGCTGACTGAATCATGCACAAACATTCACATATTTTGGTGAAAATACAAAGAAAGGTCTAAACTATCTTGTACAATCAATCAAGTGTCGTGCCGCGTGGCGTAGGCGATCATTTCTCTCCACAAGTCCCTGTCTTTAGACTTGATTATGAGATCCGCCGGTGACTTTCTTCCTAGCCACACTGACAGCTCATCCAGTAATTTCTCTCTCTGTCTCTTCTTCAATCAATTTTTACAGTTGCCAAAATGTCCTACAAATCTCGCTTGTCTGCCTCTGATTTTTACTATAATTTGCCTTTTAACTCCAGCCTCTCTTAAGACTTCTTCGTTGGTTTTCTTAGCTGTCCATGGTATCTTCAACATCCTTCTTATAAACCAAAGTTCCATGGCCTCTATTTCTTGCTGTACTCTCATGAACCATGCTTCACATCCATAAAACAAAATTGACTCGATGTAACATTTAAGTACTCGGAATCTTGTTTACATTAATATAGATCTGCTGCACAAGATGTTTCTCATTTTCTGGAGTGCTGACTTGGCCTGAGCACGTCTGCTTTTTATTTCGTTGTGACATTTCCCAACAGCTGTTATAATCGTTCCTAAGTACTTGAATCTATCAACTTGTTTCAGTTCTGTGTCAACGATGGTAATGACATTTTGGTGGTATTCTTTTCTTTGAGATGACCATCACTTCAGTCTTCTTTTTATTCAGGGTGGGATCTTTACTTTTACTTTCACGAACCACGACGTCTAGAACAACCCGTAGCACCCCTTTGCTTTCAGCAATCCTAACTGTGTCGACAGCACATCTTAAGTTGTTAATGTTGTACCCGCCAGTTGAGACTCCCGGCATGTTCTCTATATTTCTCATGTTTTCGCTGTACAAGGAGAAGAGGTCAGGAGGTAGAACACATCCTTGTCTCACTCCCAATTTTATGCTTTGGATTGCTCCTATTTGGTTCCCAACCCTCATTGCTGCTGATGGCTGCCAGTATATGTTTTTGACGAGTTCAGATCTTTCCCATCTATGTTGATATCTTCCAGCATTCTTATAGTTTATCTTGTACAAGAAAAAGTCTGAACTATCTGGTACAAGGAAAGGTCTAAACTATCTGGTACAAAGAAAGGTCTAAACTATCTTGTACAATCAATCAAGTGTCGTGCCGCGTGGCGTAGGCGATCATTTCTCTCCACAAGTCCCTGTCTTTAGACTTGATTATGAGATCCGCCGGTGACTTTCTTCCTAGCCACACTGACAGTCCATCCAGTAATTTCTCTCTCTGTCTCTTCTTCAATCAATTTTTACAGTTGCCAAAATGTCCTACAAATCTCGCTTGTCTGCCTCTGATTTTTACTATAATTTGCCTTTTAACTCCAGCCTCTCTTAAGACTTCTTCGTTGGTTTTCTTAGCTGTCCATGGTATCTTCAACATCCTTCTTATAAACCAAAGTTCCATGGCCTCTATTTCTTGCTGTACTCTCATGAACCATGCTTCACATCCATAAAACAAAATTGACTCGATGTAACATTTAAGTACTCGGAATCTTGTTTACATTAATATAGATCTGCTGCACAAGATGTTTCTCATTTTCTGGAGTGCTGACTTGGCCTGAGCACGTCTGCTTTTTATTTCGTTGTGACATTTCCCAACAGCTGTTATAATCGTTCCTAAGTACTTGAATCTATCAACTTGTTTCAGTTCTGTGTCAACGATGGTAATGCTACATTTTGGTGGTATTCTTTTCTTTGAGATGACCATCACTTCAGTCTTCTTTTTATTCAGGGTGGGATCTTTACTTTTACTTTCACGAACCACGACGTCCAGAACAACCCGTAGCACCCCTTTGCTTTCAGCAATCCTAACTGTGTCGACAGCACATCTTAAGTTGTTAATGTTGTACCCGCCAGTTGAGACTCCCGGCATGTTCTCTATATTTCTCATGTTTTCGCTGTACAAGGAGAAGAGGTCAGGAGGTAGAACACATCCTTGTCTCACTCCCAATTTTATGCTTTGGATTGCTCCTATTTGGTTCCCAACCCTCATTGCTGCTGATGGCTGCCAGTATATGTTTTTGACGAGTTCAGATCTTTCCCATCTATGTTGATATCTTCCAGCATTCTTATAGTTTATCTTGTACAAGAAAAAGTCTGAACTATCTGGTACAAGGAAAGGTCTAAACTATCTGGTACAAGGAAAGGTCTAAACTATCTGGTACAAGGAAAGGTCTAAACTATCTGATTTCCCTCCCCCTCCCCCCACACACACACCATTACATCAAAATCCGTCTTTGCTGCATGCTATTTTAATCTGAATACACTTTTCATTGTGTACAGAATTTGTGTACATGCACGCTGTTTCTTTTAAATTTATGAAAAGTTTTCTTTGAACTTAAAATTAGAACTCCGAAGTATCAGAAAGGCTTCAGTGAGTACGAATTTTATGTAAACAGCATTCTGTAACTAAAACTGGCACAGCATTCTGTAACTAAAACTGGCACAGCATTCTGTAACTAAAACTGACACATCATTCTGTAACTAAAACTGGCACAGCATTCAGTAACTAAAACTGACACATCATTCTGTAACTAAAACTGGCACAGCATTCTGTAACTAAAACTGACACAGCATTCTGTAACTAAAACTGACACATCATTCTGTAACTAAAACTGACACAGCATTCTGTAACTAAAACTGACACATCATTCTGTAACTAAAACTGACACATCATTCTGTAACTAAAACTGACACATCATTCTGTAACTAAAACTGACACAGCATTCTGTAACTAAAACTGGCACAGCATTCTGTAACTAAAACTGGCACAGCATTCTGTAACTAAAACTGGCACAGCATTCTGTAACTAAAATTGACACAGGTTCCCTGTAAAGCAACATTTTTTGTGTTTCGATTTTTTTCTATTCTGTGGTTGTACTTATGTCAGTTTTTTGTGCTCATTTGTTGTTTCGTTCTTTTCATCGTCCTCGATAAGGGCATATGGCGGAAATATTGAAAGGCTTCTGTTTGTTTCACTCTTCTGCACGCACATCTTATTATCTCTGTTGCTACTTTCTCACCTTTTTTATGTTGTTTTCTATCTTGTAAAACTCACCATACACCTCTATCTATCGATTACTCGAAATTTCTAATTATTACATCCTGTAATCTGTTACATCTTTCCCACTGATGAAATTTTATCTAATTGTAATCTTCTCGCACATTCTGTTCATAACTTAATTTTTTAAAAGTATCTGTGATATCATGACATATAAATTAAACTCTAGTTTGATCAGTTTGCAGCCAACTTCACTGCAACCAGGTCATGACTTAACGAGAAATTTCTATCTTCGTGTGCGTGCTCTTTTATCTGTAGATGAAATTGCTCGAATTATCTCTGTAATCATTTGTTTCTTTTCAAGTTTAGAATAAACTGATGATTCAGTTTCACTTAGGATTTTTCTGTTTTCTGTCACGCTTACGTGGATGTAGGCACCCTCGCGCGAAAACTGTAAGAGCTTTTTACAAGTAACTCAAACACGTGTTAAGAAAAGAACTGATATCAAGCATTCATCTTCCTCAAGGGTGCCTTCCCTAGCCCTATCTCATAAATTATGTTGCTGTTAAAAGTGGTCAGAGACGGTTGCAATCACGCGATATCTAGTCGTTGTATGCTCTCTTATTCTCTCCTATCTCTCTCTCTCTCTCTTTCTACCTCTTTCAGCTCTCTCTCTCTCTTTCTTTCTCTCTCTCTCTCTCTCTTCACAAGTTCACTCTTCATTTGTTACGTAATATAGATGAGGGTAGAAAAATGTGCGAGCACGAGGAAGAGAGAGAGAGAAAGAGAGAGAGAGAAAGAGAAACAGAGAAGAGGGCAAGAGAGAGAGAGAAAACAGAAAGAGGTAAAGAGAGAGAACAGAAAGAGGTAGAAAGAACGAACAGAAGATGGGAAAGAGTGGGAGAAAAAGAGAGAAACAGAACAGAAAGAGGATAAGGGAGAAAGAGACAGAGAGAGAGAGAGGTAGAGATAGAGAGCCGAAAGAGGTAGAAAGAAAGAACGGGGAGGGTTGGGAGAGAGAGAGAGAGAGAGAATACTGAATTTTTCCTCCTAAACACTGCTTTTCCATGCTTAAAATGTTTGCATAGGTTTTTCTAAACTTAAAATTAGAACTCTGTTTTTGTATTGTCCCATGCGTTTGTTTCAATGTTTTGTATCGTCTCATTCGTTTGTTTCAATGTTTTGTGTCGCCTTATGTGTTTGTTTCAATGTTTTGTATCGCCTTATGTGTTTGTTTCAATGTTTTGTGTCGCCTTATGTGTTTGTTTCACTCTTCTGCACGCACATCTTATTATCTCTGTTGCTACTTTCTCACCTTTTTTATGTTGTTTTCTATCTTGTAAAACTCACCATACACCTCTATCTATCGATTACTCGAAATTTCTAATTATTACATCCTGTAATCTGTTACATCTTTCCCACTGATGAAATTTTATCTAATTGTAATCTTCTCGCACATTCTGTTCATAACTTAATTTTTTAAAAGTATCTGTGATATCATGACATATAAATTAAACTCTAGTTTGATCAGTTTGCAGCCAACTTCACTGCAACCAGGTCATGACTTAACGAGAAATTTCTATCTTCGTGTGCGTGCTCTTTTATCTGTAGATGAAATTGCTCGAATTATCTCTGTAATCATTTGTTTCTTTTCAAGTTTAGAATAAACTGATGATTCAGTTTCACTTAGGATTTTTCTGTTTTCTGTCACGCTTACGTGGATGTAGGCACCCTCGCGCGAAAACTGTAAGAGCTTTTTACAAGTAACTCAAACACGTGTTAAGAAAAGAACTGATATCAAGCATTCATCTTCCTCAAGGGTGCCTTCCCTAGCCCTATCTCATAAATTATGTTGCTGTTAAAAGTGGTCAGAGACGGTTGCAATCACGCGATATCTAGTCGTTGTATGCTCTCTTATTCTCTCCTATCTCTCTCTCTCTCTTTCTACCTCTTTCAGCTCTCTCTCTCTCTTTCTTTCTCTCTCTCTCTCTCTCTTCACAAGTTCACTCTTCATTTGTTACGTAATATAGATGAGGGTAGAAAAATGTGCGAGCACGAGGAAGAGAGAGAGAGAAAGAGAGAGAGAGAAAGAGAAACAGAGAAGAGGGCAAGAGAGAGAGAGAAAACAGAAAGAGGTAAAGAGAGAGAACAGAAAGAGGTAGAAAGAACGAACAGAAGATGGGAAAGAGTGGGAGAAAAAGAGAGAAACAGAACAGAAAGAGGATAAGGGAGAAAGAGACAGAGAGAGAGAGAGAGAGAGAGAGAGAGAGGTAGAGATAGAGAGCCGAAAGAGGTAGAAAGAAAGAACGGGGAGGGTTGGGAGAGAGAGAGAGAGAGAGAATACTGAATTTTTCCTCCTAAACACTGCTTTTCCATGCTTAAAATGTTTGCATAGGTTTTTCTAAACTTAAAATTAGAACTCTGTT
The DNA here is from genome assembly GCA_009760885.1 of Achatina immaculata. Classification (NCBI taxonomy): domain Eukaryota; kingdom Metazoa; phylum Mollusca; class Gastropoda; order Stylommatophora; family Achatinidae; genus Lissachatina; species Lissachatina immaculata. Next base: position 43,071,524 of record CM019691.1, on the reverse strand, counting down.
TTTGTATTGTCCCATGCGTTTGTTTCAATGTTTTGTATCGTCTCATTCGTTTGTTTCAATGTTTTGTGTCGCCTTATGTGTTTGTTTCAATGTTTTGTATCGCCTTATGTGTTTGTTTCAATGTTTTGTGTCGCCTTATGTGTTTGTTTCAATGTTTTGTGTCGCCTTATGTGTTTGTTTCAATGTTTTGTGTCGCCTTATGTGTTTGTTTCAATCTTGTGTGCCGTTTATCGCGTTTGTTTTAATGTTTTATGTTGTCCCATGGCTTTGTTTCATTGTTTTGTGTCGTCCTATGAGTCTGTTTTAATGTTTTGTGTCATTATATGAGTTTGTTTTAATATTTTGTGTCGTCCCCTGTCCATGTTGTTCTTGTTTTAATATTTTGTGTCGTCCCCTGTCCATGTTGTTCTTGTTTTAATGTTTTGTGTCATCCCATGTTGTTCTTGTTTTAATGTTTTGTGTCATCCCATGTTGTGCTTGTTTTAATGTTTTGTGTCGTCACAAACGTTTCTTTCAATGTTTTGTGTTGTCCCATGCGTGTGTTTCAATGTTTTGTGTCATTCCATGTTGTGCTTGTTTTAATGTTTTGTGACATCCAATGTTTTGCATGTTTTAGTGTTTTGTGTCTTCCCATGTTGTCCTTGTTTTAATGTTTTGTGTCTTCCCATGTTGTCCTTGTTTTAATGTTTTGTGTCTTCCCATGTTGTCCTTGCTTTAATGTTTTGTGTCTTCCCATGTTGTCCTTGTTTTAATGTTTTGTGTCATCCAATGTTTTGCATGTTTTAATGTTTTGTGTCTTCCCATGTTGTCCTTGTTTTAATGTTTTGTGACATCCCATGTTGTCCTTGTTTTAATGTTTTGTGTTGTCCCATGCGTGTGTTTCAATGTTTTGCATCGTCCCAAGCGTTTGTTTCACTAATTTTTACAAACACACGAGGCAGAGAGAGCCAGCAGCGACCCTGTACGACGTGACGTTCGTCTTTACAAGTGCCGCAAGTCTACCTTCACTCCCACAAGCTCCTCTGTTCGTGGCGTCCTGGCGTCTTGATCCACTGCCCTATTGTAAGCTCAGATCTCGGCAGCAGATCCCAAACCATAACTTGTCATATTTCTTTCTCCGTCCCAGTTGGGACTGTTTGATGAACCCAGCAATTTGGCAGTCCACGGGGTGACAACGTGACGTTCCTGGGTGTTGCCGTCTGCCGAGGATGAGCGATGGCCACAATTAGCCCAACAATACAGTCTGTGGGGATGCAGCAGACAGAGCTGAAAGCAAGCTGGAAGATAATGCCAACGATACAAGAAAAAAGAAATCACACAATTGGAGGTAAAAGTGTGTGTGAGTGTGTTTGTGCGTGTGTGTGTGCGCGTGTATTTTTGTGTGTGTTTGTGTGTGTGCGTGTTTGTGTGTGTGTTTGTGTGAGTGTTGTGTGTGTTTGTGTGTGTTGTGCGTGTTTGTGTGTGTGTTTGTGTGAGTGTTGTGTGTGTTTGTGGGTGTGCGTGTTGTGTGTTTGTTTTTATGTGTGCCTGTGTTTTATGTGTGTTTGTGTGTGTGCGTGTGTTTGTGAGTGTGTTTGTGTGTGTGTTTTTTTGTGTGCTTGTGTGAGTGTGCGTATGAATTTCTGCGTGTGTATGTGCTTGCGTTTGTATGTGTGTGTGCGTGTTTTCGTGTGTGTGCATGTTTTCGTGTTTGTGCGTGGTATTTTTAAATTCATTAATCTAAGACGAGACATTCGGGAGTTAGACATATGAAACTATAAGACACACTGAACCTACAATAGTTAGGCATGTGAAAGTATAAGACACACTGAACCTACAGTAGTTAGGCATGTGAAACTAATAGGCACATTGAACCTACAATAGTTAGGCATGTGAAAGTATAAGACACATTTAACCTACAATAGTTAGGCATGTGAAAGTATAAGAAACATTGAACCTACAATATTTAGGCATGTGAAAGTATAAGACACACTGAACCTACAATAGTTAGGCATGTGAAACTATAAGACACACTGAACCTACAGTAGTTAGGCATGTGAAAGCATAAGAAACATTGAACCTACTTAGGATGAAAGACAACATGCAACACATTATAATGGCGATCACGCAGAAAGTTGTAGAAATGGAAATTGTCGCTCTTGTTTCTGTGACAATATCATGTTTCTGTGATAATGCTATATTTATGTGATAATGCTATATTTCTGTGATAATGCTATATTTTGTGATAATTATATATTTCTGTGATAATGCTATATTTCTATGGTAATGCCATGTTTCTGTGATAATGTCATGTTTCTGTGATAATGCCATGTTTCTGTGATAATGTCATGTTTCTGTGATAATGTCATATTTCTGTGATAATGTCATGTTTCTGTAATAATGTCATGTTTCTGTGATAATGCCATGTTCCTGTGATAATGCCATGTTTCTGTGATAATGCCATGTTTCTGTGATAATGCCATATTTCTGTGATAATGTCATGATTCTGTAATAATGTCATGTTTCTGTGATAATGCCATGTTCCTGTGATAATGTCATGATTCTGTAATAATGCCATGTTTCTGTGATAATGTCATGTTTCTGTGGTAATGTCATGTTTCTGTGGACTTTCTACGATTTCGTTCAGCCTATAGGACAAGAAAAACAAGGGAACATAAACTAAGTTAATCTGGCTATTGTGCCACGTTGATCGTTCACCCGTAGTGACTTTTGAGTATGACTAGTCAAGCGAGGATTCGTGTGAGAATTCTGGCGTTGATGATGATAAGCCTATAAAGGTAGCGGAGATCTGAGAAGTACAACTCGTGAAGACATGACACTTTGTGACAGTTATTGGCGCTTGGAAAACAAACAAAAGTTTCTGAATTTAGTAATTTGTAGAGCTCAGTTTCTGAATTTAGTAATTTTTAAAGCTATTTCTGAATTTAGCAATTTGTAGATCTCAGTTTCTGAATTTAGCACTTTGTAGAGCTCAGTTTCTGTAACAATCTCTGAGCAGTTTATTTATTATCTGAGCAAAAAAATTGCAACATTTGATTATCTGAACAAAATATTTGCAACATTTGATTATCTGAACAAAATATTTGCAACATTTGATTATCTGAACAAAATATTTGCAACATTTGATTATCTGAACAAAATATTTGCAACATTTGATTATCTGAACAAAATATTTGCAACATTTGATTATCTGAACAAAATATTTGCAACATTTGATTATCTGAACAAAATATTTCCAATGTTTGATTATCTAAACAAAAGATTTGGAACGTGTGAGTATCTGACCAAACGATTTGCTACATTTGAGTACGAGATGAAACCAGATGGTAAAGGATGTGATCTATTCGATGTAGACTGTTATCCTCTGTCTTAATGTGAAATTGTAGACCATTGTCCTCTGTCTTAATATGGAAGTGTAGACTGTTGTCCTCTGTTTTAATGTGAAAGTGTGGACTGTTGTCCTCTGTCTTAATGTGAAAGTGTAGACTGTTGTCCTCTGTCTTAATGTGAAAGTGTAGACTGTTGTCCTCTGTTTTAATGTGAAAGTGTGGACTGTTGTCCTCCGTCTTAATGTGAAAGTGTAGACTGTTGTCCTCTGTTTTAATGTGAATGTGTAGACTGTTGTCCTCTGTTTTAATGTGAATGTGTAGACTGTTGTCCTCTGTCTTAATGTGAAGGCGTACTCAAGATCGTTCTAGTGGCAGACGAGGAATCAACAAAGGCGCAAGTTTCAGATTTAAGAAAGTTGGTAAGTAAGCCAGGGGCTGGTTACAAGTATATGTTTTAAGTTTGATAATAGACCAAAAAATCTTACTACATGTAAGACTATATCTTACTTCGGTAGTGAAAATCTTCGCCAGAATTGTTAGTACATTTCTGATCTGGTACTTTTGTCAGTTTTTGTGGTGCGAACTCTCTAAATTTTGTGACTCTGTATTACCGCCTGTTTTTGATTTTTTTTTATGAACTATCTAAATTTTGTGACTCTGTATTCATCATCATCATCAGGTGCCGTGCCCACTGGCGTTGGCTATTATGCTTCTCCAGAGTACACGATCCTTCATGCAGCACATCTGTATTTGAGCCTGTTTTTTTGTTGTTGTTGCGAACTCTCTAAATTTTGTAACTCTGTATTCCCGCCTGTGTTTGTACACAAGCAAGCACACAAAGATCCACCGAAGCTACTCCCGCCCGCTGTGTGACAGGAAAAGGAAGCAGAACGGCCATATTGGAATATCCGATTGCACCAATGGATAGGCCGTACCCGACAAGTCCGGGCCAGCGGAACAAAATGGAGGATAGATGTTATCCTCTGGTAAAACGATACCCATTGTTTAGCGATAAAAAAGTGACTTCATTAGAGCATGAGGGCAGAACGAGGGTTCTCACGTGTCAGGGGGGCGGAGCGAGTTGAGAGGCATCATCAACAGGGGGGCGTGAAGAATTATTATATTCTGGCACAAGATATTGTTGGACAAGAGAACAATTGTGTCGGGGTACAGCCAAGAGATCATTCAAACAGACGCAAATAGAAAACAAGATCTAACCAGATATTGCAAGCCATGTAGAGAGAAAGAGCGACCACATTACACATTAGAAGCAGCATTAAGGGAGACAGTGTCATCAACACAGACATTACAAGTAGTTTTTGGAGACAGCACTATAAACAAAAACATAGTAGCAGAGTAAGAGGAAGAACCAACAAACTAAACACTAGTAGCAGAGTAAGAGGAAGAACCAACAAACTAAACACTAGTAGCAGAGTAAGAGGAAGCACATTCAAACTAAACACTACTACAACCAGAGTAAGAGGAAATACAATCAAACCAATCATTACTAGTACCAGAGTAAGAGAAAGTACCATCAAAATAAACACTAACAGAAGAAGAAGAGGAAGCACAATAAAACTAAACACAAATACTACCACTGTAAGAGGAAGCAGCTTCAAACTAAATACTACCAGCAGATTAAGAGGAAGCACCTTCAAACTAAATACTACCAGCAGATTAAGAGGAAGCACCTTCAAAATAAACACTAGCAGAAGAGTAAGATGAAGCATCATCAAACCATACCCTATTTGCAGAGTAATAGCAAGCAATATCAAACGGGACACCAATAGTAGAGTAAGAGGAAGTACAATCAAAATATACACTAGCATCAGAATAAGAGGAAGTACCATCAAAATATACACTAGCATCAGAATAAGAGTAAGCAACATCAAATCAAAGACTATTAGCAGAGTAAGAGGAACCACCATCAAACTAACCACTACTTCTAATATGGAAGTGTAGACTGTTGTCCTCTGTTTTAATGTGAAAGTGTGGACTGTTGTCCTCTGTCTTAATGTGAAAGTGTAGACTGTTGTCCTCTGTCTTAATGTGAAAGTGTAGACTGTTGTCCTCTGTTTTAATGTGAAAGTGTGGACTGTTGTCCTCCGTCTTAATGTGAAAGTGTAGACTGTTGTCCTCTGTTTTAATGTGAATGTGTAGACTGTTGTCCTCTGTTTTAATGTGAATGTGTAGACTGTTGTCCTCTGTCTTAATGTGAAGGCGTACTCAAGATCGTTCTAGTGGCAGACGAGGAATCAACAAAGGCGCAAGTTTCAGATTTAAGAAAGTTGGTAAGTAAGCCAGGGGCTGGTTACAAGTATATGTTTTAAGTTTGATAATAGACCAAAAAATCTTACTACATGTAAGACTATATCTTACTTCGGTAGTGAAAATCTTCGCCAGAATTGTTAGTACATTTCTGATCTGGTACTTTTGTCAGTTTTTGTGGTGCGAACTCTCTAAATTTTGTGACTCTGTATTACCGCCTGTTTTTGATTTTTTTTTATGAACTATCTAAATTTTGTGACTCTGTATTCATCATCATCATCAGGTGCCGTGCCCACTGGCGTTGGCTATTATGCTTCTCCAGAGTACACGATCCTTCATGCAGCACATCTGTATTTGAGCCTGTTTTTTTGTTGTTGTTGCGAACTCTCTAAATTTTGTAACTCTGTATTCCCGCCTGTGTTTGTACACAAGCAAGCACACAAAGATCCACCGAAGCTACTCCCGCCCGCTGTGTGACAGGAAAAGGAAGCAGAACGGCCATATTGGAATATCCGATTGCACCAATGGATAGGCCGTACCCGACAAGTCCGGGCCAGCGGAACAAAATGGAGGATAGATGTTATCCTCTGGTAAAACGATACCCATTGTTTAGCGATAAAAAAGTGACTTCATTAGAGCATGAGGGCAGAACGAGGGTTCTCACGTGTCAGGGGGGCGGAGCGAGTTGAGAGGCATCATCAACAGGGGGGCGTGAAGAATTATTATATTCTGGCACAAGATATTGTTGGACAAGAGAACAATTGTGTCGGGGTACAGCCAAGAGATCATTCAAACAGACGCAAATAGAAAACAAGATCTAACCAGATATTGCAAGCCATGTAGAGAGAAAGAGCGACCACATTACACATTAGAAGCAGCATTAAGGGAGACAGTGTCATCAACACAGACATTACAAGTAGTTTTTGGAGACAGCACTATAAACAAAAACATAGTAGCAGAGTAAGAGGAAGAACCAACAAACTAAACACTAGTAGCAGAGTAAGAGGAAGAACCAACAAACTAAACACTAGTAGCAGAGTAAGAGGAAGCACATTCAAACTAAACACTACTACAACCAGAGTAAGAGGAAATACAATCAAACCAATCATTACTAGTACCAGAGTAAGAGAAAGTACCATCAAAATAAACACTAACAGAAGAAGAAGAGGAAGCACAATAAAACTAAACACAAATACTACCACTGTAAGAGGAAGCAGCTTCAAACTAAATACTACCAGCAGATTAAGAGGAAGCACCTTCAAACTAAATACTACCAGCAGATTAAGAGGAAGCACCTTCAAAATAAACACTAGCAGAAGAGTAAGATGAAGCATCATCAAACCATACCCTATTTGCAGAGTAATAGCAAGCAATATCAAACGGGACACCAATAGTAGAGTAAGAGGAAGTACAATCAAAATACACTAGCATCAGAATAAGAGGAAGTACCATCAAAATATACACTAGCATCAGAGTAAGAGTAAGCAACATCAAATCAAAGACTATTAGCAGAGTAAGAGGAACCACCATCAAACTAACCACTACTTCTACTAGAGTCAGAGGAAGCAAAATTAAACTAAACACTACTATTAACAGAGTAAGAGGAACCATCATCAAACTAAGGACTACTTCTACCAGAGTAAGAGGAAGTACCATCAAATCAAACATTAGCAGCAGAGTAAGAGGAAGATCTATCAAACAAACACTAGTAGCAGAGTAAGAGGAAGAACCAACAAACTAAACACTAGTAGCAGAGTAAGAGGAAGCACATTCAAACTAAACACTACTACAACCAGAGTAAGAGGAAATACAATCAAACCAATCATTACTAGTACCAGAGTAAGAGAAAGTACCATCAAAATAAACACTAACAGAAGAAGAAGAGGAAGCACAATAAAACTAAACACAAATACTACCACTGTAAGAGGAAGCAGCTTCAAACTAAATACTACCAGCAGATTAAGAGGAAGCACCTTCAAACTAAATACTACCAGCAGATTAAGAGGAAGCACCTTCAAAATAAACACTAGCAGAAGAGTAAGATGAAGCATCATCAAACCATACCCTATTTGCAGAGTAATAGCAAGCAATATCAAACGGGACACCAATAGTAGAGTAAGAGGAAGTACAATCAAAATATACACTAGCATCAGAATAAGAGGAAGTACCATCAAAATATACACTAGCATCAGAGTAAGAGTAAGCAACATCAAATCAAAGACTATTAGCAGAGTAAGAGGAACCACCATCAAACTAACCACTACTTCTACTAGAGTCAGAGGAAGCAAAATTAAACTAAACACTACTATTAACAGAGTAAGAGGAACCATCATCAAACTAAGGACTACTTCTACCAGAGTAAGAGGAAGTACCATCAAATCAAACATTAGCAGCAGAGTAAGAGGAAGATCTATCAAACAAACACTAGTAGGAGAGTAAGAGGAACCACCATCATACTAAACAATATTAGCAGAGTAAGAGGAAGAACTATCAAACTAAACACTAGCAGCAGAGTCAGAGGAAGAACTATCAAACTAAACACTAGCAGCAGAGTAAGAGGAAGAACTATCAAACTAAACACTAGTAGCAGAGTAAGAGGAAGAACCATCAAAATATACACTAGCATCAGAATAAGAAGTACCATCAAAATAAACACTAGCAGCAGAGTCAGAGGAAGCAAAATTAAACTAAACACTAGCAGAGTAAGAGGAAGAACTATCAAACTAAACACTGGTAGCAGAGTAAGAGGAAGTACCATCAAACTAAACATTAGTAGCAGAGTAAGAGAAAGTACCATCAAATCAAACATTAGCAGCAGAGTAAGAGGAACCATCATCAAACTAAGGACTACTTCTACCAGAGTAAGAGGAAGTGCATTCAAACTAAACACTGGTAGCAGAGTAAGAGAAGCAACATCAAACTATACACTAGTAGCAGAGTAAGAGGAAGAACTATCAAACTAAACACTAGCAGCAAAATGCAATGAAGCGCCATCAGAGCAAACACTAGTAGCAGAGTAAGAGGAAGTGCATTCAAACTAAACACTAGCAGAGTAAGAAGAACAACATCAAACTAACACTAGCAGCAAAATGCAATGAAGCGCCATCAGAGCAAACACTAGTAGCAGAGTAAGAGGAACCACCATCAAACTAAACATTAGTAGCAGAGTAAGAGAAAGTACCATCAAATCAAACATTAGCAGCAGAGTAAGAGGAAGAACCATCAAACTAAACACTAGTAGCAGAGTAAGAGGAAGAACCATCAAACTAAACACTAGTAGCAGAGTAAGAGGAAGAACCATCAAACTAAACACTAGTAGCAGAGTAAGAGGAAGCACATTCAAACTAAACACTAGTACAACCAGAGTAAGAGGAAATACAATCAAACCAATCGTTACTAGTACCAGAGTAAGAGAAAGTACCATCAAAATAAACACTAACAGAAGAAGAAGAGGAAGTACAATAAAACTAAACACAAATACTACCACTGTAAGAGGAAGCAGCTTCAAACTAAACACTAGCAGCAGAGTAAGAGGAAGAACCATCAAACTAAACACTAGTAGCAGAGTAAGAAGAAACAACATCAAACTAAACACTAGCAGCAGAGTAAGAAGAAGCAACATCAAACTAAACACTGGTAGCAGAGTAAGAAGAAACAACATCAAACTAAACACTGGTAGCAGAGTAAGAAGAAACAACATCAAACTAAACACTGGTAGCAGAGTAAGAAGAAACAACATCAAACTAAACACTGGTAGCAGAGTAAGAAGAAACAACATCAAACTAAACACTAGCAGCAGAGTAAGAAGAAACAACATCAAACTAAACACTGGTAGCAGAGTAAGAAGAAGCACCATCAAACTAAACACTAGCAGCAGAGTAAGAAGAAGCACCATCAAACTAAACACTGGTAGCAGAGTAAGAAGAAACAACATCAAACTAAACACTAGTAGCAGAGTAATATGAAGCACCATCAAACTAAACACTAGTAGCAGAGTAATATGAAGCACCATCAAACTAAACACTAGTAGCAGAGTAATATGGAGCAACATCAAACTAAACACTAGTAGCAGAGTAATATGAAGCACCATCAAAGCAAATATCAGAAATGGTAATGGGAATAATAAAACGGTCGCTGACGACCAGCTACAGTGGAGAACTTCTTCGTCCTCCTTCCTACCCCCAGCATGTTCTCCACTTTCGGTCTTAATCATGACATTTCTGATAACTTTTATCTGAGATCTTAATCATGACATTTCTGATAAATTTTATCTGAGATTTTAATCATGACATTTCTGATAACTTTTATCTGAGACCTTAATCATGACATTTCTGATAACTTTTATCTGAGATCTTAATCATGACATTTCTGATAACTTTTATCTGAGATTTTAATCATGACATTTCTGATAACTTTTAACTGAGATCTTAATCATGACATTTCTGATAACTTTTATCTGAGATCTTAATCATGACATTTCGAAGAACTTTAAATTTTTTTCTCCAGTTATAACTACGACCAGTATCTGATATTCTGTGACCTACTCTGAAAACTTCGTTATTTCGTTCTTCTAATGTTAGAAGGTTTATGTTTGATCTTTTTCTGGAACTAGCTCTCTGTCTTTCATACAAGCTCCTTCAATTTAGTATTGAAACTGATTGTATTATGGCGAAGTAAAAAATGCCATTTATGAAGCAACATCCAAAAAGACAACCTTCATCTGTGATTTGGCAACTTTTCATCACCACCCGATTAGCAGACGACAAACAAACCACCATTTTGTTGACCTAGTTAGAGGTGCATTATCACGTATTCAGCATGGAGCAAAAAGCTAACATTAAATTCTGTTTAAACCTCGGAAAAAGTGCCATTGAGACAGTTGAATTGATGCGACAAGTTTGTGGGGATAATTGTTTATTTCATGCACAGATATTCATGTGGTATTCACGATTCAAAAGTGGTGTGAAAACGATTACAAATGCAACTAGACGTGGACGTCTATTTTCTGTTCGTAGTAAGGAACTCGTTGCAAAGGTCAGAACTTATACAAGAAGAACATTGTTTGACTGTGAGGATGATGGCAGATGAATATGATGTTAACCGAGAGACCATTCGTTAAATTTTAGTGGAATATTTGGGCAAGGAAAAAGTTGTATTGCCAGTTTCTACCACATTTGGTGTCTGATGACCAAAAACATCAGCGTATTGAATACGCAAAAGACATCTTCAAAACGTGTCGCAGAAATAAATATTTCTTAAATGTGATTGTTGCAGAGGATGAAAAATGGATTTTCCGCTAAGATCCCATAACTAAACGATGAAACATGGATTTTCCGCTAAGATCCCACAACTAAACGCCAAAGTGCCCTGTAAACGTCATCATCATCATCACAAAAAAAGCACAAAATTTCGTCTTCAAAAGTCGAAAGTGAAGACAATACTGGTGTGCTTCTACGACAGCAAAGGAGTTATTCACAAAGAATTTATTCCCGAAGGACAGACTGTCACTGCCAAAGTTTATTTAAGTATTTTGAAACCCTATTGAAAAGGGTTCTCCAAGTCCGACCCGAGTATTCAAAACCTGGCAGTTTTTTTCTTCATGATAATGCACCGGCTCACCGGGCGCTAGTTGTACAGGAATTTTTGGCCCAAAAACAATTCTGTGTGTGCTCAACCATCCACTTTATTCCCCAGATTTGTCTCCCTGCGATTATTTTCTGTTCTCAAAATTAAAGACACCATTGAAAGGACGCTTCTTTGACGATAATGATGACAAAGGACCGTAGCAGAGTAAGAAGAAACAACATCAAACTAAACACTAGCAGCAGAGTAAGAAGAAACAACATCAAACTAAACACTAGTAGCAGAGTAAGAAGAAGCAACATCAAACTAAACACTAGTAGCAGAGTAAGAAGAAACAACATCAAACTAAACACTAGTAGCAGAGTAAGAAGAAGCACCATCAAACTAAACACTAGTAGCAGAGTAAGAAGAAACAACATCAAACTAAACACTAGCAGCAGAGTAAGAAGAAGCAACATCAAACTAAACACTAGCAGCAGAGTAAGAAGAAACAACATCAAACTAAACACTAGCAGCAGAGTAAGAAGAAGCAACATCAAACTAAACACTAATAGCAGAATAATATGAAGCACCATCAAAGCAAATATCAGAAATGGTAACGGGAATAATAAAGCGGTCGCTGACGACCAGCTACAGTGGAGAACTTCTTCGTCCTCCTTCCTACCTCCAGCATGTTCTCCACTTTCGGTCTTAATCATGACATTTCTGATAACTTTTATCTGAGATCTTAATCATGACATTTCTGATAACTTTTATCTGAGATTTTAATCATGACATTTCTGATAAATTTTATCTGAGATCTTAATCATGACATTTCTGATAACTTTTATCTGAGATCTTAATCATGACATTTCTGATAACTTTTATCTGAGATCTTAATCATGACATTTCTGATAACTTTTATCTGAGATCTTAATCATGACATTTCTGATAACTTTTATCTGAGATCTTAATCATGACATTTCGAAGAACTTTAAATTTTTTCTTCCAGTTATAACTACGACCAGTATCTCTTATTCTGTGACCTACTCTGAAAACTTCGTTATTTCGTTCTTCTAATGTTAGAAGGTTTATGTTTGATCTTTTTCTGGAACTAGCTCTCTGTCTTTCATACAAGCTCCTTCAATTTAGTATTGAAAGTGATTTTATTATGGCGAATTAAAAAATGCCTTTTATGAAGCAACATCCAAAAAGACAACCTTCATCTGTGATCTGGCAACTTTTCATCACCACCCGATTAGCAGACGACAAACAAACCACCATTTTGTTGACCTAGTTAGAGGTGCATTATCACGTATTCAGCATGGAACAAAAAGCTAACATTAAATTCTGTTTAAACCTCGGAAAAAGTGCCATTGAGACAGTTGAATTGATGCGACAAGTTTGTGGGGATAATTGTTTATTTCATGCACAGATATTCATGTGGTATTCACGATTCAAAAGTGGTGTGAAAACGATTACAAATGCAACTAGACGTGGACGTCTATTTTCTGTTCGTAGTAAGGAACTCGTTGCAAAGGTCAGAACTTATACAAGAAGAACATTGTTTGACTGTGAGGATGATGGCAGATGAATATGATGTTAACCGAGAGACCATTCGTTAAATTTTAGTGGAATATTTGGGCAAGGAAAAAGTTGTATTGCCAGTTTCTACCACATTTGGTGTCTGATGACCAAAAACATCAGCGTATTGAATACGCAAAAGACATCTTCAAACGTGTCGCAGAAATAAATATTTCTTAAATGTGATTGTTGCAGAGGATGAAAAATGGATTTTCCGCTAAGATCCCACAACTAAACGATGAAACATGGATTTTCCGCTAAGATCCCACAACTAAACGCCAAAGTGCCCTGTAAACGTCATCATCATCATCACAAAAAAAGCACAAAATTTCGTCTTGAAAAGTCGAAAGTGAAGACAATACTGGTGTGCTTCTACGACAGCAAAGGAGTTATTCACAAAGAATTTATTCCAGAGGAACAGACTGTCACTGCCAAAGTTTATTTAAGTATTTTGAAAGGCCTATTGGAAAGGATTCTCCGAGTCCGACCCGAGTATTCAAAACCTGGCATTTTTTTTCCTTCGTGATAATGCACCGGCTCACCGGGCGCTAGTTGTACAGGAATTTTTGGCCCAAAAACAATTCTGTGTGTGCTCAACCATCCACTTTATTCCCCAGATTTGTCTCCCTGCGATTATTTTCTGTTCTCAAAATTAAAGTTACCATTGAAAGGACGCTTCTTTGACGATACTGATGACAAAGGGCCGTAACATTGAGTTTAAGGGTCATACCAACGGAAAAACTGCAGAGATCGTTCCAATGTTTGTTAGATCGTGCCACTCGCTGTATCAATGCACACAGGGCTTAGTTTGAATAAAATACAGGTTATATCTTCAGCAGCAGAGTAAGAAGAAGCAACATCAAACTAAACACTAGCAGCAGAGTAAGAAGAAACAACATTAAACTAAACACTAGCAGCAGAGTAAGAAGAAGCAACATCAAACTAAACACTAATAGCAGAATAATATGAAGCACCATCAAAGCAAATATCAGAAATGGTAACGGGAATAATAAAGCGGTCGCTGACGACCAGCTACAGTGGAGAACTTCTTCGTCCTCCTTCCTACCTCCAGCATGTTCTCCACTTTCGGTCTTAATCATGACATTTCTGATAACTTTTATCTGAGATCTTAATCATGACATTTCTGATAACTTTTATCTGAGATTTTAATCATGACATTTCTGATAAATTTTATCTGAGATCTTAATCATGACATTTCTGATAACTTTTATCTGAGATCTTAATCATGACATTTCTGATAACTTTTATCTGAGATCTTAATCATGACATTTCTGATAACTTTTATCTGAGATCTTAATCATGACATTTCTGATAACTTTTATCTGAGATCTTAATCATGACATTTCGAAGAACTTTAAATTTTTTCTTCCAGTTATAACTACGACCAGTATCTCTTATTCTGTGACCTACTCTGAAAACTTCGTTATTTCGTTCTTCTAATGTTAGAAGGTTTATGTTTGATCTTTTTCTGGAACTAGCTCTCTGTCTTTCATACAAGCTCCTTCAATTTAGTATTGAAAGTGATTTTATTATGGCGAATTAAAAAATGCCTTTTATGAAGCAACATCCAAAAAGACAACCTTCATCTGTGATCTGGCAACTTTTCATCACCACCCGATTAGCAGACGACAAACAAACCACCATTTTGTTGACCTAGTTAGAGGTGCATTATCACGTATTCAGCATGGAGCAAAAAGCTAACATTAAATTCTGTTTAAACCTCGGAAAAAGTGCCATTGAGACAGTTGAATTGATGCGACAAGTTTGTGGGGATAATTGTTTATTTCATGCACAGATATTCATGTGGTATTCACGATTCAAAAGTGGTGTGAAAACGATTACAAATGCAACTAGACGTGGACGTCTATTTTCTGTTCGTAGTAAGGAACTCGTTGCAAAGGTCAGAACTTATACAAGAAGAACATTGTTTGACTGTGAGGATGATGGCAGATGAATATGATGTTAACCGAGAGACCATTCGTTAAATTTTAGTGGAATATTTGGGCAAGGAAAAAGTTGTATTGCCAGTTTCTACCACATTTGGTGTCTGATGACCAAAAACATCAGCGTATTGAATACGCAAAAGACATCTTCAAAACGTGTCGCAGAAATAAATATTTCTTAAATGTGATTGTTGCAGAGGATGAAAAATGGATTTTCCGCTAAGATCCCACAACTAAACGATGAAACATGGATTTTCCGCTAAGATCCCACAACTAAACGCCAAAGTGCCCTGTAAACGTCATCATCATCATCACAAAAAAAAGCACAAAATTTCGTCTTGAAAAGTCGAAAGTGAAGACAATACTGGTGTGCTTCTACGACAGCAAAGGAGTTATTCACAAAGAATTTATTCCAGAGGAACAGACTGTCACTGCCAAAGTTTATTTAAGTATTTGAAAGGCCTATTGGAAAGGATTCTCCGAGTCCGACCCGAGTATTCAAAACCTGGCATTTTTTTTCCTTCGTGATAATGCACCGGCTCACCGGGCGCTAGTTGTACAGGAATTTTTGGCCCAAAAACAATTCTGTGTGCTCAACCATCCACTTTATTCCCCAGATTTGTCTCCCTGCGATTATTTTCTGTTCTCAAAATTAAAGTTACCATTGAAAGGACGCTTCTTTGACGATACTGATGACAAAGGGCCGTAACATTGAGTTTAAGGGTCATACCAACGGAAAAACTGCAGAGATCGTTCCAATGTTTGTTAGATCGTGCCACTCGCTGTATCAATGCACACAGGGCTTAGTTTGAATAAAATACAGGTTATATCTTCTACTGTTTAATTTATTTTTTATGGAATTAGTCTCATTACTTAATTGTCGGACCTTGTACATTCATCTGCTTATGTACATTTCTGACTTCACTGTTTTACATACATTCATCTGCTTATGTACATTTCTGACTTCACTGTTTTACATACATTCATCTGCTTATGTACATTTCTGACTTCACTGTTTTTCGTTCTTCTAATGTTAGAAGGTTTATGTTTGATCTTTTTCTGGAACTAGCTCTCTGTCTTTCATACAAGCTCCTTCAATTTAGTATTGAAAGTGATTTTATTATGGCGAATTAAAAAATGCCTTTTATGAAGCAACATCCAAAAAGACAACCTTCATCTGTGATCTGGCAACTTTTCATCACCACCCGATTAGCAGACGACAAACAAACCACCATTTTGTTGACCTAGTTAGAGGTGCATTATCACGTATTCAGCATGGAACAAAAAGCTAACATTAAATTCTGTTTAAACCTCGGAAAAAGTGCCATTGAGACAGTTGAATTGATGCGACAAGTTTGTGGGGATAATTGTTTATTTCATGCACAGATATTCATGTGGTATTCACGATTCAAAAGTGGTGTGAAAACGATTACAAATGCAACTAGACGTGGACGTCTATTTTCTGTTCGTAGTAAGGAACTCGTTGCAAAGGTCAGAACTTATACAAGAAGAACATTGTTTGACTGTGAGGATGATGGCAGATGAATATGATGTTAACCGAGAGACCATTCGTTAAATTTTAGTGGAATATTTGGGCAAGGAAAAAGTTGTATTGCCAGTTTCTACCACATTTGGTGTCTGATGACCAAAACATCAGCGTATTGAATACGCAAAAGACATCTTCAAAACGTGTCGCAGAATAAATATTTCTTAAATGTGATTGTTGCAGAGGATGAAAAATGGATTTTCCGCTAAGATCCCACAACTAAACGATGAAACATGGATTTTCCGCTAAGATCCCACAACTAAACGCCAAAGTGCCCTGTAAACGTCATCATCATCATCACAAAAAAAAGCACAAAATTTCGTCTTGAAAAGTCGAAAGTGAAGACAATACTGGTGTGCTTCTACGACAGCAAAGGAGTTATTCACAAAGAATTTATTCCAGAGGAACAGACTGTCACTGCCAAAGTTTATTTAAGTATTTTGAAAGGCCTATTGGAAAGGATTCTCCGAGTCCGACCCGAGTATTCAAAACCTGGCATTTTTTTTCCTTCGTGATAATGCACCGGCTCACCGGGCGCTAGTTGTACAGGAATTTTTGGCCCAAAAACAATTCTGTGTGCTCAACCATCCACTTTATTCCCCAGATTTGTCTCCCTGCGATTATTTTCTGTTCTCAAAATTAAAGTTACCATTGAAAGGACGCTTCTTTGACGATACTGATGACAAAGGGCCGTAACATTGAGTTTAAGGGTCATACCAACGGAAAAACTGCAGAGATCGTTCCAATGTTTGTTAGATCGTGCCACTCGCTGTATCAATGCACACAGGGCTTAGTTTGAATAAAATACAGGTTATATCTTCTACTGTTTAATTTATTTTTTATGGAATTAGTCTCATTACTTAATTGTCGGACCTTGTACATTCATCTGCTTATGTACATTTCTGACTTCACTGTTTTACATACATTCATCTGCTTATGTACATTTCTGACTTCACTGTTTTACATACATTCATCTGCTTATGTACATTTCTGACTTCACTGTTTTACATACATTCATCTGCTTATGTACATTTCTGACTTCACTGTTTTACATACATTCATCTGCTTACGTACATTTCTGACTTTACTGTTTTACATACATTCATCTGCTTATGTACATTTCTGACTTTACTGTTTTACATACATTCATCTGCTTATGTACATTTCTGACTTTACTGTTTTACATACATTCATCTGCTTATGGCACATTTCTAACTACATTTTCCAATACTTTACTATTATTAATGTTGATAATTAATTGCTGATTTCTCTGACCACTTTACAGATCTCTTATGTGTTCTGGTCATCTCCGCACGGTTTCCTCTTTTATCTATAACTTTACTTCCTTTGTTGCCCTGGCTAAGTTGATAGTACGCTGTTCTCTCGTGGCTAGACGGCTGCTCGTCCTACCGGAGTCCGTGTTCGAATCCCAGGTAATTCTCTTGTGATTTTTCTTTGTCTCACGTCTCACTAAAGTGCTTTGTCTACGATTTTTTCGAGGTTTAATCCTACAATATTTGTTCTCTTACTTTTTCCACAAAGTTCTTTTATCCTTTTTTTCCCAAATCTTTGCTAGGATGAAAGTTTTTCTGATTTGTCACATTGTTCTAACAGGCAGCTTCTTATTTCTTTGTAAATTTCTTCGTACTTTTTTTTTGCTTGTTTGTGTTTCTTCTCCTCTGTTCTGTTGATCGCGGGGTGTCCTAGGCGACCTTTGTTTGTTTCCTGACTTGTCTTTGTGCTTGTGGTACTGATGCCTCCATTGCTAGCTCAATCTATTTGTTTTTCTCACTTATTATGTGCATCTTGAACTCATATTTCCTAATGCATTAATGATTCATTTTTAACTTTAGTACTGGCTTTATCTTTTTATTTCCTTTTCTTTGATTTGTTTATCTTGTATTTCTTGATCTGTTTCTAGCACATCTGCATTTAGTTGAGAGCTCCTAGCCGTTCTCCTGTTAACTATT
>CM019691.1:42388301-42448301 GCA_009760885.1 Achatina immaculata | reverse complement strand
GATACGGCAGCGGGTTATTTAGCTTCCAATGCTAATCGTACTCCGGGATAACACTTGAAATATTGCCATTGTCCCCACTGTCACGGCCGCCGTACAGCTCGCTCTTGACAAAACAGGAAGAGGACATATCGACACCAGGAGTCCAAGTTTTGGAATGCCCTTCTCAACAAAAGGTGTCGG
This sequence comes from Achatina immaculata, assembly GCA_009760885.1. Lineage (NCBI taxonomy): Eukaryota > Metazoa > Mollusca > Gastropoda > Stylommatophora > Achatinidae > Lissachatina > Lissachatina immaculata. The sequence goes on along the minus strand of CM019691.1, from coordinate 42,448,121 downwards.
GTTCAGTTAGTAGTAATAGACTGCTCTCAACGGACATTAACAGCTTAAACGGACATTAACAATTTACAGCGGACATTAACAACCTAACTGACGTTATAAATGGGGCATCTCAAAAGGCAGAAGGTATATTATTGTGACATTAGCCCCCAGCGAGTACTATGGTAACCCTGCTTACCACTTTTCGCGAAACTGTCCCCTGGGATAGTTTTTTTTTTTAAAGCGGAAACCATTTATAATGCTAATGATAGGGGTTGAAATATGAACATAATTTATATGGTTTCCTGTATGTGATGATCGGTGGAGTTTCAAAACGTGCTTTCATCAGTCCGAAATAATGGGAACAAAGTAGCGGTCTGTGTGATATGGGCAGGAAAACGGCGTTTCGGTGATACAGTAACATTTCATTTTGTTAACGGCCAGTCTACACTACAGAAATAAATTTGATAATAAAAGTGCACTTTGCGTACCATACACAGACGTGCTTGCGAACGTGGTCTAGAAGAAGGACTCATGAAACAACAGAAGGCTTTTTTATTTGGGGGGGGGGGGGACCGTAATTGGACAACAAAAATGGAATAAATAAACGAAACAATTTCCCATAAAAATACGGCTTGCCATAGTCACCCACAGCCAAGGGAAAAAATAAATAATGAGTGGAAGATAAAAGTGAAAGATGAATTAGAGTGATAAAAAAGAAAGATCAAGGGCGAGATTCCAGCAAATGTGCGCTAAAGTACAGCACACGCATGCTAAAGTACAGCAAATGTGCGCTAAAGTACAGCAAATGTGCGCTAAAGTATAACAAATGTGCGCTAAAGTACACCAAATGAGGAGACAGCTTACCGTGACTTAAACTCGGGCCGGACCTTACCGTGACTTAAACTCGGGCCGGACCTTACCGTGGCTTAAACTCGGGCTGGACCTTACCGTGACTTAAACTCGGGCCGGACCTTACCGTGACTTAAACTCGGGCCGGACCTTACTGTGACTTGAACTCCGGCCGGACCTTACTGTGACTTGAACTCCGGCCGGACCTTACTGTGACTTGAACTCCGGCCGGACCTTACTGTGACTTGAACTCCGGCCGGACCTTACTGTGACTTGAACTCGGGCCGGACCTTACTGTGACTTGAACTCGGGCCGGACGTTACTGTGACTTGAACTCGGGCCGGACCTTACCGTGACTTGAACTCGGACCGGTTCTTACCGTGACTTGAACTGTTGTCTCTTGAATCAAGAGATGTGGTTCTAGAAGGACATGCTACAAATACCTTGGACAGTGAAGAAAAGGATGACAAAGAAACTTGAAGCAAGAGATGTGGTTCTAGAAGGACAGGCTTGGACAGACAGAAAAGTGGATGAAGATATCTTCAAGGAAGGTCTAGAACAGAGGAAACTAGTTCAAATTATTTTTTTTTAAAAACCCAGTCAAAATTTTATTGGACAGAAATTGGTGAAGTTAGAAATGACTGAAAAGCTCAGTGAAAAAAGAAAGGAGAGGACGACAAAGAGAAAGAATATCACAGTGGGCTCGCCACGTTGCGTAGAAAAAAGCATCTGAACCGACTGGAAACACCAAGGACGGCACGAGATGGAGGAGCATGACCACCAATACTATCCAGCACGGCCAGTAATGTCTAAAACTTGACGTTTTCTACAGCTTTGTAGTGCTCTATATGTAAACAAAGATATTCATACGCTGACTCTTCCATTCATTCGCAGGCTTTTAATACATCTCTTTTAATCTTTGTCACTCTCCAGATCGACAAACAAACAATTCCACGACACAACATGAAAGTCTCCATCAAAATATATTTTTGCAAAGGCTCCACCATTCACTGGACCGTGATTAAAGTTGTTTCCCCTTCTGACATCGACACGGTCCATTTAACATCGCAAATCGACTAGAGATACGGCAGCGGGTTATTTAGCTTCCAATGCTAATCGTACTCCGGGATAACACTTGAAATATTGCCATTGTCCCCACTGTCACGGCCGCCGTACAGCTCGCTCTTGACAAAACAGGAAGAGGACATATCGACACCAGGAGTCCAAGTTTTGGAATGCCCTTCTCAACAAAAGGTGTCGGGTTCAGTTAGTAGTAATAGACTGCTCTCAACGGACATTAACAGCTTAAACGGACATTAACAATTTACAGCGGACATTAACAACCTAACTGACGTTATAAATGGGGCATCTCAAAAGGCAGAAGGTATATTATTGTGACATTAGCCCCCAGCGAGTACTATGGTAACCCTGCTTACCACTTTTCGCGAAACTGTCCCCTGGGATAGTTTTTTTTTTTTTAAAGCGGAAACCATTTATAATGCTAATGATAGGGGTTGAAATATGAACATAATTTATATGGTTTCCTGTATGTGATGATCGGTGGAGTTTCAAAACGTGCTTTCATCAGTCCGAAATAATGGGAACAAAGTAGCGGTCTGTGTGATATGGGCAGGAAAACGGCGTTTCGGTGATACAGTAACATTTCATTTTGTTAACGGCCAGTCTACACTACAGAAATAAATTTGATAATAAAAGTGCACTTTGCGTACCATACACAGACGTGCTTGCGAACGTGATCTAGAAGAAGGACTCATGAAACAACAGAAGGCTTTTTTATTTGGGGGGGGGGGGGGGGGGAGACCGTAATTGGACAACAAAAATGGAATAAATAAACGAAACAATTTCCCATAAAAATATGGCTTGCCATAGTCACCCACAGCCAAGGGAAAAGAATAAATAATGAGTGGAAGATAAAAGTGAAAGATGAATTAGAGTGATAAAAAAGAAAGATCAAGATTCCAGCAAATGTGCGCTAAAGTACAGCACACGCGTGCTAAAGTACAGCAAATGTGCGCTAAAGTACAGCAAATGTGCGCTAAAGTATAACAAATGTGCGCTAAAGTACACCAAATGAGGAGACAGCTTACCGTGACTTAAACTCGGGCCGGACCTTACCGTGACTTAAACTCGGGCCGGACCTTACCGTGGCTTAAACTCGGGCTGGACCTTACCGTGACTTAAACTCGGGCCGGATCTTACCGTGACTTAAACTCGGGCCGGATCTTACCGTGACTTAAACTCGGGCCGGACCTTACCGTGACTTAAACTCGGGCCGGACCTTACTGTGACTTGAACTCCGGCCAGACCTTACTGTGACTTGAACTCGGACCGGTTCTTACCGTGACTTGAACTGTTGTCTCTTGGATGAGAACCTTCAGTGCTTCGAGCGTTGTCTAATCTCTGTGTCTCCACGTCCAGGTTTGATGTTTGGCATGCTGGACTTCCGGTTCAATATGAAAGAGCAGGGACACTGACTCTTACTGATTCTGTCATAGCTGTAATCAGAGACTGGCATCCCCACACTCCCGGTATTCCCCCATGTGCACCGCCTTCCTTTCCAAAGGCCACTGAAGTGTGCGCCATTCTGTCATAAAACTTGGTTAAGCGAGTTGTCAGTGCTTCAGGAATCTCTCACACCAAAGGTTACAGTAACTTCCATCAACAAATCTAAACACAAGACATGGAAGAAGGAGATAGGATGTATTGTGCGTTCATGGGGAAATCATCATCATCATCACCATCATCATCATCATCAGCTGATGTCATGCTTCCTTCTTTATTTGCATGTCCAATGAATGTTGTATTGATCGTTTTACTTATAGTTCAGCTCCATACAGAAAAACAGATATAGATTTATAGTTCACCTCCATACAGGAAGACAGGTATAGATTTATAGTTCACCTCCATACAGGAAGACAGGTATAGATTTATAGTTCACCTCCATACAGGAAGACAGGTATAGATTTATAGTTCACCTCCATACAGAAAAACAGATATAGATTTATAGTTCACCTCCATACAGAAAAACAGATATAGATTTATAGTTCACCTCCATACAGGAAGACATGTATAGATTTATAGTTCACCTCCATACAGAAAGACAGTTATAGATTTATAGTTCACCTCCACACAGAAAGACAGGTATAGATTTATAGTTCACCTCCATATAGAAAGACAGGTATATATTTATAGTTCACCTCTGTACAGAAAGACATGTGTAGATTTATAGTTCATTTCCGTACAGAAAGACATGTACAGATGTATAGTTCATTTCCATACAGAAAGATATGTATAGCTTTATAGTTCACCTCCATACATAACTAGACATGTATAGATTTATAGTTCACCTCCATACAGAACTAGACAGGTATAGATCTATAGTTCACCTCCATACAGGAAGACAGGTATAGATTTATAGTTCACCTCCATACATAACTAGACATGTATAGATTTATAGTTCACCTCCATACAGAACTAGACAGTTATAGATTTATAGTTCACCTCCATACAGAACTAGACAGGTATAGATTTATAGTTCACCTCCATACAGAACTAGACAGTTATAGATTTATAGTTCACCTCCATACATAACTAGACATGTATAGATTTATAGTTCACCTCCATACAGAACTAGACATGTATAGATTTATAGTTCACCTCCATACATAACTAGACATGTATAGATTTATAGTTCACCTCCATACAGAACTAGACATGTATAGATTTATAGTTCACCTCCATACAGAACTAGACATGTATAGATTTATAGTTCACCTCCATACAGAACTAGACAGTTATAGATTTATAGTTCACCTCCATACATAACTAGACATGTATAGATTTATAGTTCACCTCCATACAGAACTAGACATGTATAGATTTATAGTTCACCTCCATACATAACTAGACATGTATAGATTTATAGTTCACCTCCATACAGAACTAGACATGTATAGATTTATAGTTCACCTCCATACATAACTAGACATGTATAGATTTATAGTTCACCTCCATACAGAACTAGACAGTTATAGATTTATAGTTCACCTCCATACAGAACTAGACAGGTATAGATTTATAGTTCACCTCCATACAGAACTAGACAGTTATAGATTTATAGTTCACCTCCATACATAACTAGACATGTATAGATTTATAGTTCACCTCCATACAGAAAGATATGTATAGATTTATAGTTCACCTCCATACAGAACTAGACAGTTATAGATTTATAGTTCACCTCCATACAGAACTAGACAGTTATAGATTTATAGTTCACCTCCATACAGAACTAGACAGATATAGATTTTAGATTGCATGTTCTGCCGTATCATTAAACAAGCAAACTCTTAAGACGCACTTGCTATCTTTCTGGACATTTGATACTTTTGTTGTGGTTATTTACATAAGACAACTTTCTTTGACAGAACTAGACAGGTATAGATTTTAGATTGCATGTTCTGATATTCAAGGATAGTGACTGGTTACACGAGATGAGTCCTACAATACAGGAAGATGAAGAGAATGGCTCGCCATGCCGGAAAAAAAGGAGACAGTTACTTAAGAAACAGATTGACAGACGAGTGAAACGCGAGTGATTGCTAACACCCCAGGTGGGCCATGGGCCGAAGTGCTACAGAACTGAAGCCACGTCTACCGGAATAATCGAATACCGTGTAATCATTTCTGTCATGGAGAAATGGACAAGCCAGTGTCGCCATGCATTCCCCTCAGACACAGGGTCCTGTCTGTCCGTATTAGCTGACAAGTCGTTGACTCCTTTGGTATCAAACGGAGTAGGATAATCTCTTCATACAACCCCGCTACCCAATCATCCAGTGCATCTCCCTGACGCTGTAATCATCCACAAGTAATGCCGGCTGTTGTAATCGAAAAGGGCGACAAGCATTCTTCAGTCATTAAAGGGGAAGGAACTGTTTTCTCTGGTACTCGATTACCCAGGGGGGGTTCCTGTTAGAGGTCGCCTTTATGTCTAGTTCTGGCTAAGATAAAAGGACTTTCTCGATACTCTTTGAAAGAGAGCTTGCCATACCAACTTTGTACAACACAGAACTTGAACCATTCTTTTGTTCTACCTGCTAGTTTGTGTTTTCAACAAGTACAAAGTGCAGCTTCCAATACAAGATAAGAAAAGAGCGATGTTTTCAGAGGTCAGGTTGCCACGAAGCCAAGCACATGATATCCTGTCAAAACTATCATCTAACCATCAAGTAATGCTGTCAGCAAACAGCCTGTTGTTGTCTACAGCCTGATCACCTCTACCTCCCTTGATGGGGATCTGAAGTCCCCTATCTTGTCTGGACTGGTATGTAAAGAAAACCACTGTAGCTCACTCCCTATCCGAAATGGCACACACATATCGATATCTTCATCTGTTGTCTCAAGTGTCAGATTTCTAGTAAGACGGCAGCAAACTTTTGAAGCTACCACAAAAATATCACATTTCACGAAGATTTTAGGGGGGGGGGAATCTTTAAATAAAAGTTGCGAGCGAGAGACGAAAAGACAAGAAAGAAAGTTATCTTATGTAAATAAACACAACAAAAGTATCAAATGTCCAGAGGAAATATAAAAAGTGCGTCTTAAGATGTTTGTTTGTTTAAAGAAGCGTCAGAACAAGACAGCATCGCTTGAAATGTTATCAGTTTACAGGAGATAAGTTTCAAGAGGAGCAAATAAACAAGACCTTCTTTGTTTTAAAGAAAGTTTTATATTAGTTTGTGTTTAAAAAAAGAGTTTTGTATTAGAGGATAATTTTTGTGTTAAAAGATAAAAGTTTTGTATTAGAAGATAACAGTTTTGTGTTAAATGATAAGAGTTGTGTGTTAGAACATAATAACCTATCTCATGGTTGATCAGAAAAAGATGGACATACGTTGGTCATGTGATGAGAAAAAACAATCAGAGAATCCCTAAACAAGGTATCAAATGAAACACAACAGGCCGAAGAAAGAGAGGTTGACCACGTGAAACTCTAAAGAGGACATTGTTAAGAGAGGCCAGGTCAGTGGGCATAACATCCCTTGATGAGGTTGAAAAACTCGCCGAAGACAGGACATCTTGGCGAACTACCATGCGGGCCCTATGTGACGTTTAGCGGCAAAAAAAAAAAGGTAATCTTGTCATGCCTTAGAGGCACATAGGGATATGGTGCTAGTGCCCATATTTTCCTTGACCTGTCAGCACACTAGAGGGTGATATGATCAGTATCACGCCTGGCTGCCTTTCCTTCCCCAACTCCAGAAGAAGTTGGGTACTCATTTCTATAGCTGGGTGACTGGGGCGCCTCCGGCCGGATTCGAACCCCCGACCTTCGCCATGAGAGACCAGTGCACTAACCACTTCGCCACTCAGAAGATAATAGTTTTATGTTAAAACATAAAAGTTTTGTGTTAAATGGTAAGAGTTTTGTGTTAAAAGATAAGAGTTTTGTATTAGAAGTTGAACGTTTAGTATCAGAGCAGGGCTTCTCAACTGGTGGTCCACGGACCCAGTCGTGGTGGTCAACGACCCAAAAAAAAAGTTTTTTAAATGTATTTATTTCACTGCGAAATGTTTAGCAAGCAATGTTTCTTGTGTGCGGGAAAGAACTCTTTTTTTTTTCCCCTTTCAGTTACGTTTTTCTGATGCTCGCGGCTTTGCTGCCTCGATGATAAACTATGACGGCATCCTACAGCCAGACAACTGTGAGAAGTAGAAGGAAGCTGATCTTTGATGTTACTGGAACCTGGATGAAGTTTCGACAACGTATTCGCGATCGTGTAAACTAGGCCAGCACAGCAGGAGGTGACTTTAACTGACAGCAGAGCAGGAGTTAACTTTAACTAGGACATAGTAGCAGGAGGTGACTTTAACTAGGACATAGTAGCAGGAGGTGACTTTAACTAGGACATAGTAGCAGGAGGTGACTTTAACTAGGACATAGTAGCAGGAGTTAACTTTAACTAGGACATAGTAGCAGGAGGTGACTTTAATAGGACATAGTAGCAGGAGTTAACTTTAACTAGGACATAGTAGCAGGAGTTAACTTTAACTAGGACACAGTAGCAGGAGGTGACTTTAACTAGGACATAGTAGCAGGAGTTAACTTTAACTAGGACATAGTAGCAGGAGGTGACTTTAACTAGGACAGCAGAGCAAGAGGTGACATGAACTAGACCAGCAGCAGAGCAGAAGATGACTTTAACTAGACCAGCAGAGCAGGAGGTGATTTTAACTAGGGCAGCAGAGCAGGAGGTGACTTTAACTAGGGCAGCAGAGCAGGAGGTGACTTTAACTATGGCAGCAGAGCAGGAGGTGACTTTAACTAGGGCAGCAGAGCAGGAGGTGACTTTAACTATGGCAGCAGAGCAGGAGGTGACTTTAACTAGGGCAGCAGAGCAGAAGATGACTTTAACTAGGCCAGCAGAGCAGGAGATGACTTTACCTAGGCAGCAGAGTAGGAAGTGACTTTCACCGCCAATACGTTCGGTCGATATCGTGAGTGATTGTACATTACGTGTGTTTTGTGTCTACTTTTCAAACAAGATTTTTTAAAAATGGAAGCCTGTTAGGAACGAGATCGTTGAAAATATCAAGAAGTGATACCGATCAGGAAACAAGATGTTCACAGTTGGCGACATCAGTAAACTTTTAAAAAAAAATATTTTTTTTTTGGTCCGTTACTTGGATTTTTAAACAGTAGGAGGGTCTGCAGACTTTTGTTAAGTGGGAACCAATGTATTACAGAATAAGAGTTTTGTATTAGCAAAAAATAGTTTTATATTAAAGGATAACAGTGTTTTGTATTAGAATATAAAATTTTTGTATTAAAATACAAGAATTTTGTATTACAAGATAAGAGGCTTGTATCAGAAGATAAGAGTTTTGTCGAGTTTTGATCTATTGTTAACTTTGTATGAAATCATTAAGAGATTCATTAATTTTTTCGCCCGACAATTATAAATCAAGGTTTACGAACAAAACACACCTCGGCTTAAAAACACAGAAGCGACGCTAGATAACAATAAAGCTAGTCCTGTCAGTCATGTACTCATCTAGGGATCTTAAAACACCTGAGCATGAAATGGCGAACATCGTGCCTGAGTGTCTTTTCTATCTAAGCTCCAGTAGAATCTACATCTTCATCTCTACCCCGGGTAACTGGTGCTTCCCGGCCCGAGTCAAACCACCCAAGTCTAAACTGCGACGGTAAATTAATGTGGAATGTTCGTCCACTGGAGGAATTGTTTACAGTTTATTATTTGTATAGTTTCCCTTATTTCGTCAACAATAACGTAGTTATATATGTATTTATAACCATCACTGGCAGTTTCCTAGGAATCTTGTGCCATGATCTGGCTGAGAGAAATTTGTGTTAACTTCCGAACTTCTGCTTATGATATTGAGTTTTCGACCATAGACTGGCGGCCTGATTAGCTGAGTGGTTGAGTGGTTAGTCTGTTTGCTAATTCGGTGGTACGGTTTCACGTCCCGGCAGTGGGGATTTTTTTCCTGATACACACACACACAGGCATGCGCGCGCGCACTCACACGCACAAAAAGCCCGGGGTCCACCCAGCCTCTAAAAGCTGGGTACCAGAGAAACCTGGGAAGCAGGTTATGGCGGCTGTTTTCAGAAGAGATAAAAAGCAGGCGGAGTGCAATACTTCTTAGTAGACTCCACCACCCTGGGGACTATGGCGATCCCTGCCCCGTTAGCAAGATCAGGGTTGTTACTGAGGGTACGAATGGAGAGGTGGGACTATGATACAGTTCGCCAACCCTGGCACTAGCATGTCAGCTATGGGTCGCCAACCCTGGCACTAGCATGTCAGCTATGGGTCGCCAACCCTGGCACTAGCATGTCAGCTATGGGTCGCCAACCCTGGCACTAGCATGTCAGCTATAGTTCGCCAAATCTTGCTCTAGCATGTCAGCTATAGTTCGCCAAACCTGGCGCTAGCATGTCAGCTATAGTTCGCCAAACCTGGTTCTAGCATGTCAGCTATAGTTCGCCAAACCTGGCGCTAGCATGTCAGTTATAGTTCGCCAAACCTGGTTCTAGCATGTCAGCTATAGTTCGCCAAACCTGGCGCTAGCATGTCAGCTATAGTTCGCCAAACCTGGTTCTAGCATGTCAGCTATAGTTCGCCAAACCTGGCGCTAGCATGTCAGTTATAGTTCGCTGATTGCCAGATCGGGCAATATCTTCGGCCCCGCTTTCTTTCCCCAATTCGAGCTCTAGCGTGTCTTGTCAGAGAGTGGCCAATCAAATGTCTTATCTGGGTCACGTGGTTACTCCAGTAATGGGCGTGTAAGTTATATCTGAGATCAAGAGACATCAGAGGCTTTTGATTCCGTCGATTATCTTCAAATTTCCCTTCCCCTATAATATTACACCAGCCTTAACCTATAATGTTACACCAGCTTTCACCTATAATGTTACACCAGCCTTCTCTTGTTACTCTCAGCTTCCAGAAGTATCATTATTATTATTACATGTCACATTTGGGCTGGACGCTTAACATTTCTTGCTGCTGTTGTGTTGGTGACAGTCCTAAGACAGAGACACGGAACCAGATCAAAAGCTAGCGGTCCAGGGTTCAAGGACAACACAAAATCTTTCTTGCATTTCCAAGGACCGTTCCATGGATTCTAGCTTAGGGCAGCGTCACATATACATGTAGCGATAATTTCTAGCTTAGAGCCCGACATCCCACATGGCTTCACAGAATTTCACAATTTTCTATTCTGGTACCTACTTTTGTGAGGCCTACTGATGTACTTTTGTTTTGTTTGTTTGTTTTAACATGGGACCTTCCATCTGTATTTAGGACAGCGCCTTCGAAGCCTAAATCCAGCACTAGAGTTACCTAAAAATTACTAGAGATGCAGCAGCCAAAGTGCGTCATCGACTGCCTCGTACAAATCAAATTGCCATTCCTTTTCCCCATCATTTTTGACTGGGTTACATCTAGCATGGGTTTAATGTTAGATTCTGCCCAACTATTGCTTTCCTCTTTGTCTTATATAATAATGTAAGCAGATGCCCTACTTGTTGATAAGATGATGCTGCTAGGTTTTTTTTTTAATTGCCCAGAAATCTTAGAGTAGGCAAAAGAAACTTATTAGAACGTTTCAGGAAATACAATCTTAGATTGGGCGTTAGTTGGCTAACCAAGCGCTTCTCAGACTGCGTCGTGTAGATGAAGCGTATCTCCTTACCGGTAACTCTCAGAAGGGATACACATTGATGTAAGGGAAAAGTGTAATGGCGATGTGACAGAAGTGGTAAAGAATAACTTAAAGGCGATGAATAAACATTTCAAGGATTTATTTATAGTTCTTCTAGTTAGTTTCTTGTGCTACAGTTCACAGTGGATTACTCGCTTTACGTTTCCAGTTTTGTTGAACTTTCTTTAATCATTTGGCGCAAGAACTGCACTTTGTGGGTTTATATACTGTCATGCAGCGAGTTCTATCGGAAAAGTCGGAGTTATAGGAATACTGAGCTCTCATAGGGCGGTGGCCATCACGCGGAAGAATGAAAACCCCTGACAGAACTTACAAACTCCGCCCACAGCTTTAGATTTCATGTCTATCGATAGGACAGTCGTAGTTCTCGCAAGTGAAACTAAAGGAGAAGAAGGAGGCAAAAAAAAAAGTTGGGAGTGTTTGAACGTTAAGTTTGTCTCATCTGTTATTTAATGTGTTTGTTTACAGCGAATGAAGAGGTGAGAAAGAGGGGGCAAGAGAGGGGAGAGGTGAGAAAGAGGGGGGCAAGAGAGGGGAGAAAAAAGAGGCAGGGGAGGGGAGAGGTGCTGTAGTTTTACGTTTCCAATTATTCCACGCTAGCTCGGAGGGTAAACATCAGCGACCAAAGTGGCTTTTTTTCTTTTTAAACAAATGACAGCGGCAGCTTGTCTCTCTTCATACACTCACAGACTGCCGTCCATCAGACCCGCCTCGTCTGATGTTTCATGCCTGCCTCGTATTCAGTTCTGAAGTAAACACTTCATCCTCTTTGCTTTATTTTCTTTATCTACTCTTCATTAATCGCCTTCACAAGTTGTTTGTTATATTATCTTTACGGGCTGGTCACTAGATATGTATACATATAGTTTTTGTGTGGCTCTGTCGGTTTTGTCTCGTTCTATTCTTTATTTTGCGTCCCCGGTTATGAAAGTTGTATTCAACGCGATCACAGGCGGAAATATTGTTACTGTTGTTATTGCTGCTGTACTGAAATTGTAATAATTTAATAAACTGAAAGCCAGAAGCTAGTGACAGTAAGTAACTTGGCGACAATCTTGTGATCGCCCAGAAGACAACAATCGGCTGTTCTAAATGTTGTCCGTAAACTGAAGAAAAATTTCTGACATTATTATGGGTTCTGTCTCACGCCATCGTTTTACAACCAGGAACAAGGCACGTTCCCATGAACCCAAGCATACGTTGGATAAAGGCCAATGAAGCGCCCAAACGTCCATTGTTTGAAGATAACCAAGAAACAGTCACACACCACCTACTAGAATGTCCAGTACTCAAAGATTTACGCCAGGTTTTCTGAACATCCAGACATTGAAAATACATTATATACAAACTCGGTACAACTAAAGATCTGCAAATTCTTGACCATCACTTCGAGCTGAAGAGCACTAGCTCTAATGTTTGTTGGATCGGAGAAATAAAGTCTCATGGTTTGTACTGCCAGAATTTCTGATGTGACAACATGGCAGGAGATGACATGTCTGCTATGACAACATGGCATGAGATGGCATGTCTGCTGTGACAACATGACATGAGATGGCATGTCTACTGTGACAACATGACATGAGATGGCAAGTCTGTTGTGACAACATGACATGAGATGGCACGTCTGCTGTAACAACATGACATGAGATGACATGTCTGCTGTGACAACATGTGGAGAAAAGAGAAGATCTGAAGTACTAACATCCCAGCATCATCTGCTCTTTCCGGAGCACAATATACAGTCTTCTTCTGCTCTAAGCATAGGCAGATCTAGCTTGCATACAGTAGCAGTTTTCTTCTGCTCTAAGCATAGGCAGATCTAGCTTGCATACAGTCCCAGTTTTCTTCTGCTCTAAGCATAGGCAGATCTAGCTTGCATACAGTCGCAGTTCTCTTCTGCTCTAAGCATAGGCAGATCTAGCTTGCATACAGTCCCAGTTTTCTTCTACTTTAAGCATAGGCAGATCTAGCTTGCATACAGTCGCAGTTTTCTTCTGCTCTAAGCATAGGCAGATCTAGCTCGCAAGTGAAACTAAAGGAGAAGAAGAAGAAGGAGGCAAAAAAAAAAGTTGGGAGTGTTTGAACGTTAAGTTTGTCTCATCTGTTATTTAATGTGTTTGTTTACAGCGAATGAAGAGGTGAGAAAGAGGGGGCAAGAGAGGGGAGAGGTGAGAAAGAGGGGGGCAAGAGAGGGGAGAAAAAAGAGGCAGGGGAGGGGAGAGGTGCTGTAGTTTTACGTTTCCAATTATTCCACGCTAGCTCGGAGGGTAAACATCAGCGACCAAAGTGGCTTTTTTTCTTTTTAAACAAATGACAGCGGCAGCTTGTCTCTCTTCATACACTCACAGACTGCCGTCCATCAGACCCGCCTCGTCTGATGTTTCATGCCTGCCTCGTATTCAGTTCTGAAGTAAACACTTCATCCTCTTTGCTTTATTTTCTTTATCTACTCTTCATTAATCGCCTTCACAAGTTGTTTGTTATATTATCTTTACGGGCTGGTCACTAGATATGTATACATATAGTTTTTGTGTGGCTCTGTCGGTTTTGTCTCGTTCTATTCTTTATTTTGCGTCCCCGGTTATGAAAGTTGTATTCAACGCGATCACAGGCGGAAATATTGTTACTGTTGTTATTGCTGCTGTACTGAAATTGTAATAATTTAATAAACTGAAAGCCAGAAGCTAGTGACAGTAAGTAACTTGGCGACAATCTTGTGATCGCCCAGAAGACAACAATCGGCTGTTCTAAATGTTGTCCGTAAACTGAAGAAAAATTTCTGACATTATTATGGGTTCTGTCTCACGCCATCGTTTTACAACCAGGAACAAGGCACGTTCCCATGAACCCAAGCATACGTTGGATAAAGGCCAATGAAGCGCCCAAACGTCCATTGTTTGAAGATAACCAAGAAACAGTCACACACCACCTACTAGAATGTCCAGTACTCAAAGATTTACGCCAGGTTTTCTGAACATCCAGACATTGAAAATACATTATATACAAACTCGGTACAACTAAAGATCTGCAGATTCTTGACCATCACTTCGAGCTGAAGAGCACTAGCTCTAATGTTTGTTGGATCGGAGAAATAAAGTCTCATGGTTTGTACTGCCAGAATTTCTGATGTGACAACATGGCAGGAGATGACATGTCTGCTATGACAACATGGCATGAAATGGCATGTCTGCTGTGACAACATGACATGAGATGGCATGTCTACTGTGACAACATGAGATGGCAAGTCTGTTGTGACAACATGACATGAGATGGCACGTCTGCTGTAACAACATGACATGAGATGACATGTCTGCTGTGACAACATGTGGAGAAAAGAGAAGATCTGAAGTACTAACATCCCAGCATCCTCTGCTCTTTGCGGAGCACAATATACAGTCTTCTTCTGCTCTAAGCATAGGCAGATCTAGCTTGCATACAGTCACAGTCTTCTTCTGCTCTAAGCATAGGCAGATCTAGCTTGCATACAGTCCCAGTTTTCTTCCGTTCTAAGCATAGGCAGATCTAGCTTGCATACAGTCCCAGTTTTCTTCCGTTCTAAGCATAGGCAGATCTAGCTTGCATACAGTCCCAGTTTTCTTATGCTCTAAGCATAGGCAGATCTAGCTTGCATACAGTCACAGTTTTCTTCTGCTCTAAGCATAGGCAGATCTAGCTTGCATACAGTCGCAGTTTTCTTATGCTCTAAGCATAGGCAGATCTAGATTGCATGCAGTCGCAGTTTTCTTCTGCTCTAAGCATAGGCAGATCTAGCTTGCATACAGTCCCAGTTTTCTTCTGCTCTAAGCATAGGCAGATCTAGCTTGCATACAGTCGCTGTTTTCTTCTGCTCTAAGTATAGGCAGATCTAGCTTGCATACAGTCCCAGTTTTCTTCTGCTCCAAGCATAGGCAGATCTAGCTTGCATACAGTCCCAGTTTTCTTCTGCTCCAAGCATAGGCAGATCTAGCTCGCATACAGTCCCAGTTTTCTTCTGCTCTAAGTATAGGCAGATCTAGCTTGCATACAGTCCCAGTTTTCTTCCGTTCTAAGCATAGGCAGATCTAGCTTGCATACAGTCCCAGTTTTCTTCCGTTCTAAGCATAGGCAGATCTAGCTTGCATACAGTCGCAGTTTTCTTCTGCTCCAAGCATAGGCAGATCTAGCTTGCATACAGTCCCAGTTTTCTTCTGCTCCAAGCATAGGCAGATCTAGCTCGCATACAGTCGCAGTTTTCTTCTGCTCTAAGCATAGGCAGATCTAGCTTGCATACAGTCGCAGTTTTCTTCTGCTCTAAGCATAGGCAGATCTAGCTTGCATAAAGTCCCAATTTTCTTCTGTTCTAAGCATAAGCAGATCTGGCTTGCATACAGTCCCAGTTTTCTTCTAAGCATAGGCAGATCTAACTTGCATACAGTCCCAGTTTTCTTCTAAGCATAGGCAGATCTAACTTGCATACAGTCCCAGTTTTCTTCTAAGCATAGGCAAATTTAGCCTGCATACAGCCCCAGTTTTCGTCTAAGCATAGGCAGATCTAGCTTGTATACAGGCCCAATTTTCTACAGATGGTGGTCACATGGGCATATAACCCCAGTTTTCTGCAGTTAGTTGTAGCCATGTCAAATAAAAATTAACACTGTCTTAATCTTTCAGAACTCTGGCAGAATTTGACATGCGTGCTATAAGGAACAGACAGGTTACATGACACTTTTTATCGTCATCACCAGCGAGCTGAAGGTCTTTTAAACGTATCACACGCTGCACCTTTTTTTAAATGACCTTCTGGAGAAGGAGTTATGCCGAAATATTTATTGTCTGCTGCATTTTGCTGCATTTTATCGAGGTACTTTCCATCCTCCTCTGAATCTCCTCTCTTAACTGGAAGTCACAGCTTTATACAGGTTTATTTCTTTTCATCAGCTTTACTGTGGCCATCAGATAACCCTAAGACTCCCAGTCTTAGTATGGATGCGGTTCCCCAGATGATGATAGACTCCCAGTCTTAGTATGGATGCGGTTCCCCAGATGATGATAGACTCTCAGTCTTAGTATAGATGATGTTCCCCAGATGATGATAGACTCCCAGTCTTAGTATGGATGCGGTTCCCCAGATGATGATAGACTCCCAGTCTTAGTATGGATGTGGGTCTCCAGATGATGATAGACTCCCAGTCTTAGTATAGATGCGGTTCCCCAGATGATGATAGACTCCCAGTCTTAGTATGGATCCGGTTCCCCAGATGATGATAGACTCCCAGTCTTAGTATGGATGCGGTTCCCCAGATGATGATAGACTCCCAGTCTTAGTATGGATGCGGTTCCCCAGATGATGATAGACTCCCAGTCTTAGTATGGATGGGGTTCTCCAGATGATGATAGACCCCCAGTCTTAGTATGGATGTGGTTCTCCAGATGATGATAGACTCCCAGTCTTAGTATAGATGCGGTTCCCCAGATGATGATAGACTCCCAGTCTTAGTATGGATGGGGTTCTCCAGATGATGATAGACTCCCAGTCTTAGTATGGATGCCGTTCCCCAGATGATGATAGACTCCCAGTCTTAGTATGGATGCGGTTCCCCAGATGATGATAGACTCCCAGTCTTAGTATGGATGCGGTTCCCCAGATGATGATAGACTCCCAGTCTTAGTATGGATGCCGTTCCCCAGATGATGATAGACTTCCGCAAATCTGTCTGCTCCAGCTACCTCAGTCAGCCCCTGACTCTGACAGCGTTTTACTCTGACGTGATAGAATGGAAGTTCTCAGACTTTCTCTCAGTGTGCAGAGACTAGTCACACGAAAGTGAAATTTAAAAAGAAAAAAAAAAAAGATAATGATGGAAATGATGAAACTAAAGACAGAAGGACGACAGTAACTTGAAACAAACAAACCTGACACCGAAGTGAGATCTCCAAACACAGGCAGGCAGATCCTTCGTAGCACCCACGGCCTGTGTGAAAACACGCGGTGCTGTATTTCCGTGTTCCGTGCCAGTATCAAAAGACCGCCACCTTTTCACGACTCCGTGTGAATAGACACGTAATTTTAGAAAATTTTGAGCGCCAACTAGCCGGTGTCATGTTTAATAACTTCGGCGAAGAAGCAACCACAGACGAGAAATGTCAACAGATGAAGATGTCTCTCGGGGCATGCGGACAGCGGAAAGAAACACCCGCGCAGTGCGATCAGTGCTTCTACAAACGCTGTAAGACTGAAGAGTCAGCTAGACTCAGACGTCGTTGACAGAGAGAAGAAAAGATAAGACAAGCAGAAATATGACCTTTCTTCTCACACCGCAAGCAAGTTTTTAAATTCGTGTCTCTACACCAAGACCCTAAACATGCCACCGCAGACCGCATGCAGTTTCTCATACCACTGAGCCGGCCCGCGTCATTTTCACTCCTTTATCCGGACTCTTCTCAGATGAATTAACAAATATATACATAATTTGTTACGGTTGTTAATGTTGTTACTGTCACTGTTGTGAACTTGTATCTCTCATAGCTCATGTATGGTCAAGAACTTGCATCCTTCATAGCTCATGTATGGTCAAGAACTTGCATCCTTCATAGCTCATGTATGGTCAAGAACTTGCATCCCTCATGGCTCATGTATGGTCAAGAACTTATATCCCTCGTAGCTCATGCAAGGTCAAGAACCTATATCCCTCATAGCTCATGCAAGGTCAAGAACTTGTATCCCTCATAGCTCATGCAAGGTCAAGAACTTATATCCCTCATAGCTCATGCAAGGTCAAGAACTTGTATCCCTCATAGCTCATGCAAGGTCAAGAACTTATATCCCTCATAGCTCATGCAAGGTCAAGAACTTGTATCCCTCACAGCTCATGTATGGTCAAGAACTTATATCCCTCATAGGTCATGCAAGGTCAAGAACTTGTATCCCTCATAGCTCATGTATGGTCAAGAACTTATATCCCTCATAGGTCATGCAAGGTCAAGAACTTGTATCCCTCATAGGTCATGTGTGGTCTTGGAAGTACTTGTGCTCATCATACATGAAATTACTTGTGCTCATCATACATGAAAGTACTTGTGCTTATCATACGTGAAATTACTTGTGCTTATCATACATGGAAGTACTTGTGCTTATCATACATGAAAGTACTTGTGCTTATCATACATGAAAGTACTTATAGATGAAAGAATATTCCACCAATACACTTTTTTAAAACCAAAAACCTGATGTGAAAATATGAAAAAAAAATATTAGCACATCTTTAGCGCAAAACATCAAACTATTTTCTACTTGGCATCAATTTCTCAGACATCCACTTGAAAAATGTGACAGTTGTATATTTCCTCCCACAGTCATTTTCAATATATTATTAATTTATTATCAATAATTTGTGATTATTTATTTTAAAAACTCATGTAAATAAAAGCAGTTTATTACAATGTCTGCAACAGCCAGTCAATATTTTAAAAAAAAACAAACCAAAAACGTATACCAGTCTAGATTTAAAACGACGAAATCTCTCATTCAATCGTTGATGTTTACAAATGTCGCCATAGAAACACAGAAATAGAAGTTCAGCTTTCAAATGGCAGACAGAGTGACAAGTTAAATAAAAATTAGCATCGTTTCTTTAACGAAACGAAGCATCAACAATGGATCGTTGCTAGGCAATGAACGGAACAACAGCCCCAAGCCATAAATGGGAGTGCGAACGGATCGAGTAATAAAAGCTTAATGTTGGATGGGGATTATGTTGTAATAGCTTTCCTCACTTATAAGAAACTGACCTCTCACAAGGCTCCACTATGACAAAGACAACATCTTTCAACAGCCTAACATATCAGACCGTATTAAGCAGACAGACTGCTGGCATATAAATATGAGGTTTGACTCATATGAAGCAGTGAGAACAATATATTACGTTTGTAATGGCCGTTTTGTTTAGGAGGAAAGGTAAATTCCAGACCTAGTACACAATCACTGCTGACGTCTCGGGCACATTTCCCTGCCCGGCTGACCTTTCTAGGAATATTTCCATGACCTGTCTGCACGACGTTTTCCTTGGGCCTCGCTACAGGTTCGCATTCTTGGCTGTCCCTCTGCGACCAGGTTGTGCTCCATCTCGTCGCCGCTGCTACTCAGTCTTGTCGTTGTGCACATCGCTAGCAGTTCACACTGGCAGACCGTGGAGTTGCTGCCCCTTCTGTCTGTCAGACTCCCTGTTGGTTACATGTCTGCATCTTAACAGTCTTGCTCCACGCCCATGTATGTTCTTAATACAGCTTTTTTAAAAATATATAATCTATGTTTATTGTGTATGTTGATAAATGTGAGCAAGCAAAGATAAAATGTTAAATATTCAAGGTTTAAAAAAGAAAATTCAGTAATATTTATACAGTATTCTCCAATCTGTCTTGACCAGATCTTTACTCTCAGAATAATACTTGAAGAACATATTGAAAAGCAGAAACCATTAATACTGAATTTCATAGATTTTAAGAAGGCATTTGATAGCATACACAGAGATTCATTATGGAGAATTTTATGTCTATATGGAATACCATCTAAAATTGTCAACATCATTAATGACTTATACAATGGATATGGTTGTGCAGTCAAGACAGAAGAAGGGATGAGTGAATGGTTCCAGATTGAAACAGGCGTGAAACAAGGATGTATACTGTCTCCTTTACTTTTTGGGATTACAATAGACTTCATAATGACAAAATGCTGCAAAGGTAACACAGGTATTGACTGGGTACATGGGACCCAACTAGAAGATCTTGATTTTGCTGATGACATAACTCTTATCAGTAATAATGTGAATTCCATGCAAGAAAAAACAGATAGCCTATCTTCACTGGCTAGCAAAATAGGACTTGAAATTAACAAGGACAAAACAAAATAATGAAAATTCCCATCAATCAAAATGGAAAAATACACATAGAAGGGACAGATATTGAAGAAGTCAATCAATTTGCATACCTTGGCAGCTACATAGACCAGGATGGTGACACTAGAAAGGAAGTTAGGATCAGAATTGCAAAAGCAGCATCAATCTTCAAGAATCTTGAGAACATATGGAATTCAAAAGTTATAAGCACAAAAACCAAGTTAAGACTATTCAATTCAAATGTAATATCCACCCTCATTTATGCATGCGAAAGCTGGAAAACAACTAAAGAAATAGAAAAGAAATTAGACTCTTTTGAAAACAAATGCCTAAGGAAAATACTCGACATCAAATGGAATGAATTCAAGACCAATGCAGAGATAAGACAGATGACTGAACAACAACCAGTCTCACGGGTGATCAGGAAAAGGAGATGGACATATGTTGGTCACTTGATGAGAAGAAATGATCAGAGAATCCCAAAACAAGCTATCAAGTGGAACACAACAGGCCGAAGAAAAAGGGGCAGACCGCGTGAAACTCTGAAGAGGACATTATTAAGAGAGGCCAAGTTAACAGGCATAAAATCCTTTGTTGAGGTTGAAAGACTCGCCGAAGACAGGAAAAATTGGCGAACTACTTTGCGAGCCCTATGTGACGTCTAACGGCACGGGAAGGATATAAGATATAAGATAAGATAAGATTCTCCAATCACCCTACACTTAACATATGCTAATCAGCCGGCCAATCAGAAGTTAGTATATATAGGAGTATATTGAAAACCTACTCAACCAGTTTGAATACTCCCCATGCTTTGTCAGGATAAACTTTTAATGAGGTTTTTTGGTAGAACGAAGCTGGAAAAAAAGGAGGGGGGGGAGTTTACAAGTTAAAAATATGGGCTAGGTTAGAACTGTGCTACTTTCTGTTCTATTTAGGACTTGCCAGGTCTGCTAACACTGCCGGTGCTGTTCTGGAGTGGAAGAGTTAATAATAAAATACGGGGTCAGTCAGTCAGTCAGTCAGTCAGTCAGTCAGTCAGTCAGTCAGTCAGTCAGTCAGTCAGTCCGTCAGTCCGTCAGTCAGTCAGTCAGTCAGTCAGTCAGTCCGTCAGTCAGTCAGTCAGTCAGTCCGTCAGTCAGTCAGTCAGTCAGTCAGTCAGTCAGTCCGTCAGTCAGTCAGTCAGTCAGTCAGTCAGTCATTTGCCTGTCCCTTGAGGAACTTTGCCTCCCTAACAGCCCTCCTGTAGGCCTCTCGGCTGTACGCAAGATGCCCTGCTGCTGACGCATCCATTTGCAGATTATCAACGAAGTCTTGCAGCCATCTTCGCCTTCGTCTACCTCTCTCTGGTACAGATAAAGAAATCCGTCTGATAAATATAAAGTATTTCACCAAAGAGTGAAACAACATCTTCACAAGCAGAAACCGATAACCATCTTCAAGTGATGTTTGCACAGAATTATGCATCGTTGTTTTAAGTATTTCAGACAAATGCCTTACAACATTTCTACTAAAAGGATGAAAAAAAAAAAGAATGATGTGCAGATAAAATATCTAAAAACAGATATTTTGTTTTCGCAACGAAAGAGCGCCTACTTGAATGAAATGGATATTTAGACGGCTTCGTCCGTTACTTGCAAACATCCTAATGGCACGCTTAGTGTTTAATACTGATAACGCTAATGGCAAACGAACAAACCTACGGCATTCTGGGCCATTTCTTGGTTACCTAGAAATTGTTTGTGACTGGATCTTCACGAGAATTCTCAACATTCAGAGCCGAGTGTACGAGGATTTGGGGTCGAGTTTTTGTATCAATAAATATACATTCGTATGTTAAGGAGACAGGTGTTTCTGCTTGCGCATGCGTACTTATGCTGTAACTTTGGCCTTTACACAGAACTTTTTCGAAAAGTGAAGATATGTTTTCAAATCCCAAGTTATCTACAACTTCACGTGACTTTGTACTTTGGCCATTAGTATGTTCAAGAAAACTTTTCTGAAGATTTTTCATACGATTTTCGTCTAAAATGTACATAAAATTGTTACAGTAACTGACAACTTATTTGAACTGTTGAAGTTTACCTCACAAATAAGAGGTCTAAATTTAGCAACACATGACATAACTGTGTTTTTTGTGTATACGAAGGAACATTTGACAAGTTATAGAGAATGTTTAAAACAATAATTCTAATTTTTCATGCAATGTTCCAGATTTCTAATGATTCAATCTGCTACAACATCTACAAATTTCTGGGACGGTACAACAATTATAACAGTAATAACTTTTTCAGATTGTAAGAATGTAGTAGAAAACAAAATCTGCCCAAGAAAATTTAAAACAAACAATAAAAATATATGTATTTAATGATGTCACATCATAGATTCTGTCTATTATTATAATGACAATCACGAAGATTCTGTCTATTATTACAATGACAATCACGAAGATTCTGTCTATTATTATAATGAAAATCACGAAGATCACATCCAGGGATTGACTGACACTTCATATATTTCATTAAAAAAATGATGTTCTTCTGATATTTCTGCCAAGTTTGTCTATCATTTTATTGCCCAGGTCAGTTTTCTCTGGTGAAAGTTTCGCAAATTAGTCATTGTTTTCACTGCCATTTGGAATGAGCCATTCTTCATAAGTAGCTAAAGAGTTAACCACTTTTTATTACATCCTCATGTACAAATCTCTAAGATTTTTTATTACATCCTCGTGTAGAAATCTCTAAGATTTTTTATTACATCCTCGTGTAGAAATCTCTAAGACTTTTTATTACATCCTCATGTACAAATCTATAAGACTTTTTATTACATCCTCATGTACAAATCTATAAGACTTTTTATTACATCCTCATGTACAAATCTCTAAGATTTTTTATGACATCCTCGTGTAGAAATCTCTAAGACGAAAACGCCACAAATATTGTGGACTCATCAGTTTAGAGATAGTTTCTCTCTGTCAGTACGAGTTCTCGTCCTTCCACGACTACATTTCTTAAGTTTCCATAGGAAACAATTATTGACCCTCTGGCGTGTCACAGTGACAGAGTTATCTTCTCATTTTGTCAACCTCTGTCCCTCTTTTTTCTCCACCTTCTAGTCTGCCAATAGCGGAGCTATTTCTCGGCTCTCTGATTTCTTGCTGGACGTCTCTGGCCATCTTCTGCTGGTTCATCTCAGCCGCGACAAATCTTTCATCTATTTCTGAACATACCAACACCACCTTTTTGTCGCAAACCTTTCTCTCATTAATTTGTGAAGCATCCAACACCAACGTTTTGTTGCAAACCTTTCTTTTCATGTGTGTATAAATTTCGCACACCTTCGTTTTGTTGCAAACCTTTCTTTTCATTTGTGTATAAATTTCGCACAGCTTCGTCTTGTTGCAAACCTTTCTTTTTATTTGTCTGTGAACTTTTAAAACAATTGTCCGACCCCAGATCTTTCTTTGAGTAATTTGCAAACATTCCAAAACTGTCATACAATCTTTCACGTCATCTCTGTGAACATCTAGCACCGTCGTTTGGTCCAAGACCCTTCCTTTCACTTGCTTGCGAAGCTCCAACATCATCATCTAGTCACAAACTTACTTTTACTTGCCTGCGAAGCTCCAACATCATCATCTAGTCGCAGACTTACTTTTAGTTGCCTGTGAACCGCCAAGTTGTAAACCAGCAGTCAAGTGTTGGAGATAGCAGGCGAGGGCAAGCATTTGGTCGAAGATAAGAACATTATAGTGTTGTGTGACAGCCTGGATAGATTAGAAATCTATATCTGTCAATTTGCGTTACGATCCACGCCGCTGTGTCAATAAAATGTCTGCTCAGAACTTTGAAAGCACACAAAGAAAGTTAAAAGTACTACAGTGGAATTTTCGAGATATATTTTTCAGTTAAATACTTAAAACTGTCTCTCTGCAGATTCACATTGTCATATGTTCAATGTTCTTTCAGTGTCTCCAAACACAGAAAGACTTGTCGCGGATTAGATTAACTGACAAGACAAAATGTGGACACAGAGAACGCCATCTTGAATGTTTTGAGATATCTGTTGCTTGTTTGTTAGGGACGGCATGATCTATCTTGCTGTAGGTCACGTGTATAAATATCACGCGGCAAGTGGTCAAATTGCATGGCTATTTATAGAAACAACCAATCAGTGTTCGCTGTAACCATGAACATTAGTTCAGAGTTCGCTGAGATATACATCCTGCTATTTCCATGTCCATGTGCTATAATATTATATAACGAAGCAAAACTTACAGTTACAATTTTATCGAAGTAATGTTTTCTTTTTAACGTCGGATAGAGAAAAACACATGAAAACTAGGCGGTTCAAGAGGACGGCAGGAAAAAAAAAGGCGGTCGCACTAGGGCACGTGGTTAAGCGTCAGAAGTAGACAACAGACGCACCGAAAATCCTGACTCTTCGGTGAGTGAAGAGCAACACAAGGAAATCTGAAGAAGGTAAGAATAGACAAGTCAAGACACACGTTTTCAACACCATCAAGGCGGTGCTGTTCTCCAGAAATCTATTGATAAAAACAAAAATCAGATTTCTAAAATGCTGTATCTATTATGTATTACTGCATGGAGCAGAAATCTGGATTCTATGTGATGATGATGATGATGATGATGATGATGATGATGATGATGATGATGATGATGAAAGTTAAAGACAATACAGTTAAGAACAATAGAAAAAGAACAATATATGTGGGAATAATGTATTATTTACCATCGACAAAGTCCACGTTACAGTAGCCATCTTCAAACTGTCAGTGGGCTCAGACAAAACATTTCTTCTTTGTGCTCAGATAAAACATTTCTTCTTTGTGCTCAGATAAAACATTTCTTCTGTTTTCTCAGATAAAACATTTCTTCTGTTTTCTCAGACAAAACATTTCTTCTGTTTTCTCAGATAAAACATTTCTTCTGTTTTCTCAGATAAAACATTTCTTCTGTTTTCTCAGATAAAACATTTCTTCTGTTTTCTCAGATAAAACATTTCTTCTGTTTGCTCAGACAAAACATTTCTTCTGTGAGCTCAGACAAAACATTTCTTCTTTGTGCTCAGACAAAACATTTCTTCTGTGAGCTCAGACAAAACATTTCTTCTTTGTGCTCAGACAAAACTTTTCTTCTTTGTGCTCAGACAAAACTTTTCTTCTGTTTGCGCAGACAAAACATTTCTTCTGTGAGCTCAGACAAAACATTTCTTCTTTGTGCTCAGACAAAACATTTCTTCTGTGAGCTCAGACAAAACATTTCTTCTTTGTACTCAGACAAAACTTTTCTTCTTTGTGCTCAGACAAAACTTTTCTTCTGTGTGCTCAGATAAAACATTTCTTCTGTTTTCTCAGATAAAACATTTCTTCTGTTTTCTCAGATAAAACATTTCTTCTGTTTTCTCAGATAAAACATTTCTTCTGTTTGCTCAGACAAAACATTTCTTCTGTGAGCTCTGACAAAACATACATTATATTAAAAACGCTTATTTTAAGAATTTCGCCGGGTAATATTAAAAGTCTGTCTGGTCTGGTCTGGTCTGGTCTGGTCTGGTCTGACCTGGCTGCTAAAGATTAATGTGTCGTTGCTCTGTGTTCCTCCAGGGGTAATGAAATAATTCAGAAACTATTTGTCCAATACAACAAAAATTATTTTTGTGAGAAAATGTCTTCCATAAAATTGATTGTTCTGGCCACGGACGAGGAGGTGTAAGAAGTGAGCAGATAAACTTGTCGTGCTTGCAGATCTGCTCAACTTTATCTCTTTAAACTTTTACTCACGGAACTCTTTGTCAGATCGTGTGCCAGTGTCCAAAAAAGTGACCCATTTCTCACATCATCAGACTTTGCCTCTCTGCAATAAATATCACGTTTGTCCCAGGACCCAAGACTTTACATTTTGTCCAGATACTCAAAATAAAAAGGAAGACATTTTTTCTTTCATTACAACTTTTTGCTGGTAGATGTAGCTTGCACATTTCAGACTGTGTCAGATTCTTACATATAGTCAAGCGGTTCGCCATACTACATTCTTACAATCATTCACACGAATCGCCCCACTACATTCTTACAATCATTCACACGATGTGGCATGCTACAATCTTACATTCAACTGCAGTGGTGGCTGTAGGAGCAGAGAATATTCTACAATTTTATATTCGCCTGCAAGAGAAAAAAGCTCTTGTTTCTCTTGAGCTTACAAATCAGCAAAGACATTTCAGACCTGATGGACAAGTACCTACAACACTCCAGAGTCCGCTGTGCATCAAACATAACTCAACTGGTTTTCATCTTTCCTCCAGCAAGACAGTAATGATTATTTCTCTTTCTCTTGTTAAACCTTGGTCAAACAGTGTCAGTCTGTTTATAAGATCCTGTTAATCCTGCATGTATCCCTGAGGTCTAAGCAGCGCAGTGACCTTTCTGAGCCAGTTCCTTCCCCTGTGTCCGCTGGCTCAAGCCAAGATATACTGCTCAAACTAACGCTGGGCCTTTCTTATTTTGTCGTTTATTTGATCAAGTTTAGATAAATTTCTGACGTCCCTTTTGTCACATAACCTCAAGTTCTTAGTCAATCGCCATGAAAAAACACAATAAAACAAAACAAAAATCACTTTATAAACCGATTTCTACGGATTTTAAAACATATTTATTCTCTCTCCATATCAATCCCCCTCGCACAAAGTAAGAAAATCTACCCCACGCCAGGCTAAGAGTAACTGTTGTCTGTTGTTTAAAGTCGGAAGAGGGAAATATTTCAAGAAGTTATCTGCTACAGGCAGTGGCTTACCCCTGATTGAGGACCCTGCCCATTGCAATTTTCACTTGCAGCAAAATTTATGGAAGTCCGATCGCGCAATTATTGAAACGTGAATGCAGGAAGCGGTGCAAAAAACTGTGGTAAAACTGGTTCTAGTAATGAAAATAGATGGAGATGTATGGTTCAGTTTTACAAAAAAGATAGGAAGAGTGAGTAAAGCGGACAGAAACAAAACTAGAGAAAGCAAGATGAGAAGACACATGTGAGGGGCATACAAAGAATCCAACATTTCAGCAAAAACATTTTTCAAGGATGACATACATTCTATGTGATTCTAATGCAACAGAACAAATAAAAATTGCAAATATTGTGCCGGAATTTCTTACTAAGAGGAGACCAAAAAACAAAGTCTACATTTTTCATCCATTTTTCATGTTTTTATCTGTTGTGTGTGTTTTTTTTTATGTGATCCTTGAAAAAAGGCTTTTGCCGAAATATTGGTTTATTGTATGTCCTTCATTCATAGGTGCCCATCTTGCTTTCTGTCACTATTGTTTCTGCCCACTTACCTCACTCTTTCTATCTTTTTATAAAACTAACCCATACATCTATCTATCCTTAATGTATTTACACCCATCTAGCCTCAATGTATCTACAAACGTCTATCCTCAGTATATCTACACCTATTGATCCTCAGCGTATCTACAAACATCTATCCTCAGCGTATCTACAAACGTCTATCCTCAGTGTATATCTACAAACATCTATCCCCAGCGTATCTACAAATGTCTATCCTCAGTGTATCTACAAACATTTATCCTCAGCGTGTCTACAAACATCTATCCTCAGCGTATCTGCAAACATCTATCTTCAATATATCTACACCCATCGATCCTCAATGTGTCTACAAACATCTATCCTCAATGTGTCTACAAACATCTATCCTCAATGTGTCTACAAACATTGCTGGAGACGACATCTCTCCCTGCTCACCTTCCTATTACTTTTACTGTTGCCCAGTGACCTACTTTCTGACTGCTCACACTGCAACTCCCACTTTGGAAAAACAAAACTTCTACCTTCTTCTCCTGCACTGCTAGTCTAGCCAGCCTTTCAGTGGTGGATCTTCCGGCAGCAGCGAGGAAGTTTATGCCACAGAAAGAAAGATAAACCAACCATTGCAATGACGGCCAAACCACATCAGACACGAATGTCTGTCACTCTTGTCTTGATTATCTGGTACCCTTTTTTAGTTTGTACAGCGTTAATTATCAGCAGTTTTTTGTGTTAGTTATCAATAGTTTTCTTTGATAGTTATCAGCAGTTTTCTGTGTTAGTTATCAGCAGTGTTCTTTGTTAGTTATCACCAGTTTTCTTTGATAGTTATCAGCAGTTTTCTTTGTTAGTTATCAGCTATTTTCTTTGTTAGTTATCAACAGTTTTATTTGTTAGTTATCAGCAGTTTTCTTTGTTAACATTTCCTGGACATTTAACATAAAACTTTCTAAACTGACAGACATTTAACATAAAACTTCCTAAAATAAGAGATATTTAACATAAAACTTCCTACACTGACAGACAATCAACATAAAACTTTCCATAATTACAAATATTAAACGTAACACTTTCTGAGCTGACAGACACTTAACATACAACGAGTCAGATTACTTTAGACACCACGGAAAACAAGATATCAATCAAGGCAATTCTCACATGATGAATGCAACAACATGCTGTTGAAAAACACACACATACATACACACAGAGTTATTTATTTTATCAAAACCAAGATCAAGAAGACATCTTTAGTGCAAAAAGCTCATTGCATCTAAAAGCTCATCAGTTTACACCTTCCATCGGCTTTCATCTCACTTGTAAAGCTGGCACATCCTTATGTTGAAAAAAGAAGCATTTCCTCACATTATCAGTAAGAGAGATTTTTATTTCAACGAAATAAAGGTAACGAAATGAAAAACGCTTATTTGGTTATTTCATTGACTGATTGTGTGAGTTATATCTTGATTGATTATTTGAGTGGCACTCTGATTGGTTGTTTTAATTGCAAGCTGACTGATGGCGTCCGTGTAAATGCGCATGCGAATTCTTGACAATATTAGAAAGAACATTTTGAAAACAAAAAGCAGTTTTAGAAGGAAGATCTTGAATACAGACACATTTAGGAAGGAATACCTATGAAACAGAGTTCTGAGAATCTAACAAGAAAAAAAAGCCGCAGAACGAATGTCTTGAAAACAGCTTTAAAAGAATCTACTGAAAACAGACAGCACTCTAAGAAAAAAAAATATCTAAGAATTTCAGGAGTTTTAGAAAGAATATCTTGGAAATAGGGGCCTATTTTACAAAGACTATCTTGAAAACACGACAGTTGAACTGAAAGTTGGGTATTGTTTTCTTCCCTTCCCAACTTGGACTTAAAAAAAAACAACAATCTGCCAAGGTAGCTCCACCACCGTAGAAGACACATCAACCGTTATCCTGCAAGCATTTATAAAGCAACGTAAGTTTTCCAGAGAAAGAAAAGAGTGTGAGGATGACCAGCAGTAGTTCCCAGCCTGACATAACGATAACGTTTAGTTCCCAGCCTGACATAACGATAACGTTTAGTTCCCAGCCTGACATAACGATAACGTTTAGTTCCCAGCCTGACATAACGATAACGTTTAGTTCCCAGCCTGACATAACGATAACGTTTAGTTCCAAGCCTGACATAACGATAACGTTTAGTTCCCAGCCTGACATAACGATAACGTTTAGTTCCCAGCCTGACATAACGATAACGTTTAGTTCCCAGCCTGACATAACGATAACGTTTAGTTCCCAGCCTGACATAACGATAACGTTTAGTTCCAAGCCTGACATAACGATAACGTTTAGTTCCAAGCCTGACATAACGATAACGTTTAGTTCCCAGCCTGACATAACGATAACGTTTAGTTCCCAGCCTGACATAACGATAACGTTTAGTTCCCAGCCTGACATAACGATAACGTTTAGTTCCCAGCCTGACATAACGATAACGTTTAGTTCCCAGCCTGACATAACGATAACGTTTAGTTCCCAGCCTGACATAACGATAACGTTTAGTTCCCAGCCTGACATAACGATAACGTTTAGTTCCAAGCCTGACATAACGATAACGTTTAGTTCCCAGCCTGACATAACGATAACGTTTAGTTCCCAGCCTGACATAACGATAACGTTTAGTTCCAAGCCTGACATAACGATAACGTTTAGTTCCCAGCCTGACATAACGATAACGTTTACAAAAGTATCATCCTTCCTCTCAAAGACCAAGAAAAAAAATGGAAAAAGGAAAAATAATGAGGCGGAAGAAAAAGAGAGCAATGTTTAGTTTTGAAGAACAGAAGACAAAAAATAAAAAGACGAAACAGCCTAGTCTGTCTGGGAAAAGTTACCATAACTTGCGTAGCCAAGCATTCAACCGGAGAGAAACTGGCGCTGTGCTCAGTTCACATTCACATGCACAGTTGTAAGATATTTGTTAGCGAAAATCACACACTCGGTAACTATCACACCGTACTTGTATGTAAAACCCATACATTCAGTAACTATCACACCGTACTTGTATGTAAAACCCATATACTCAGTAATTATCACACTGTAATTGTATGTAAAAGCCATATACTCAGCAACTATCACACTGTACTTGTATGTAAAACCCATATACTCAGTAACTATCACACAGTTTATGAAAGAGCTCACACCAAAGAAGATGAGAAGATTTATATCTATACATTAATAAAGATATATATATATATATATTGCTTAATCACTTTGTTAGTATGTTGGAATCATCATCATCATGATCCATCTCCGCCTAATTTTTTTAAACTCTTGAAATAGACACACGATTCGTCTTTGTTCTGTTTTATTTAACACCATAACACTTTTCCCACTTTGTAATCTTATTGACTACCTTCTGTCACAAACAACCTTCTGTCACAAACAACCTTGTGTCACAAACAACCTTCTGTCACAAACAACCTTCTGTCACAAACAACCTTCTGTCACAAACAACCTTCTGTCACAAACAACCTTGTGTCACAAACAACCTTCTGTCACAAACAACCTTCTGTCACAAACAACCTTCTGTCACAAACAACCTTCTGTCACAAACAACCTTGTGTCACAAACAACCTTCTGTCACAAACAACCTTCTGTCACAAACAACCTTCTGTCACAAACAACCTTCTGTCACAAACAACCTTGTGGCAAAGACTGATTATAGTGTAATTGTTAACATAATTTGCGTTTAATAAGAATTTCACTTTTGACGTAGTCTACATATTTCTTAGTTTATGTTTTGGATTCACCATTCGTCCTGTTAGCTTTTCTTTTCATCATCTTCTCTTTCTGTTCCTTCCTTTTTGTCAATGAATATTTCTGGTTTATAAAAAAGGGACTAGAGTTTTAAAAAAGTGACTACTGTGTATTTATGAAAAACATAAAATAAAATGAAAGCCAATTTCTTATTACATATTAAATTAGTTATATTCGAGTATATCACATATGTTATCTACAGCATAGCTGCCTAGTCTTGCCAGCCTGTATATATGAATCTTGTCACTCCACGCCGCTATAAACTTTCACAAAAAAGCGATTTAACAATCTCATTAAGGAGATAAATCTGTCTGGACTCCCTTAATCCCGCGACTCCTGTTGAGGTTTGCTCTGTCTAGGCTGCTCTCTGAGGCAAGGTTTCTTTCTGTGGTTATCTTGAAACTGGCCATATCTCGCTGGCACCCAGGAATTCTTACTTTTGTATGAAAGGATCAATTGTTGTGACACAGATGTGGGTTTGCGATATAAATTATAAAAGGGACATTTTGTGCGGGGAAGATGTAAGACATCACGTCCCTTCACCGGTAGTTAATGAGATGATGACAGGAACACAAAATTAGTAAGTCAGGAAGGTAGACCACAGGGGTTAGACAAGACAGTCTGGCAGGATAGACCACGGGGGTTAGACAAGACAGTCTGGCAGGATAGACACAGGGGTTAGACAAGACAGTCTGGCAGGATAGACCACGGGGGTTAGACAAGACAGTCTGGCAGGATAGACACAGGGGTTAGACAAGACAGTCTGGCAGGATAGACCACGGGGGTTAGACAAGACAGTCTGGCAGGATAGACCACGGGGGTTAGACAAGACAGTCTGGCAGGATAGACCACGGGGGTTAGACAAGACAGTCTGGCAGGATAGACCACGGGGGTTAGACAAGACCGTCTGGCAGGGTAGATACAGAGGTTATACAAGACAGTCTGGCAGGATAGATACAGAGGTTAGACAAGACAGTCTGGCAGGATAGACACAGGGGTTAGACAAGACAGTCTGGCAGGGTAGACACAGGGTTTAGACAAGACAGTCTGGCAGGGTAGACACAGGGGTTAGACAAGACAGTCTGGCAGAGTAGACACAGAGTTTAGACAAGACAGTCTGGCAGGATAGACACAGGGGTTAGACAAGACAGTCTGCCAGGGTAGCCACAGGGTTTGTGCAAGACAGTCTGTCAGGGTAGACACATGGGTTAGACAAGACAGTCTGGCAGGGTAGACACAGGGGTTAGACAAGACAGTCTGGCAGGGTAGATACAGAGGTTAGACAAGACAGTCTAGCAGGATAGACACAGGGGTTAGACAAGACAGTCTGACAGGGTAGATACAGAGGTTAGACAAGACAATCTGGCAGGATAGACACAGGGGTTAGACAAGACAATCTGGCAGGGTAGATACAGAGGTTAGACAAGACAGTCTGGCAGGGTAGACACAGGGGTTTGACAAGACAGTCTGGCAGGATAGACACAGGGGTTATACAAGACAGTCTGGTAGGGTAGATACAGATGTTATACAAGACAGTCTGGCAGGATAGATACAGAGATTAGACAAGACAGTCTGACAGGGTAGATACAGAAATTAGACAAGACAGTCTGGCAGGGTAGATACAGAGGTTAAACAAGACAGTCTGGCAGGGTAGACACAGGGGTTAGACAAGACAGTCTGGCAGGGTAGATACAGAGGTTAGACAAGAAAGTCTGGCAGGATAGACACAGGGGTTCTACAAGACAGTCTGGCAGGGTAGATACAAAGGTTAGAAAAGACAGTCTGGCAGGGTAGACACAAGGGTTATACAAGACAGTCTGGCAGGATAGACACAGAGGTTAGACAAGACAGTCTGGCAGGGTAGACACAGGGGTTATACAAGACAGTCTGGCAGGGTAGACACAGGGGTTATACAAGACAGTATGTCAGGGTAGACACATGGGTTATACAAGACAGTCTAGTAGGTAGACAAGCAGGAAATCGAAAAAAGTCAGATAAGTAGATACATGGAAGTAGATAAGACAGTCAGACAGGTAGTCAAGAGGACAGACAGAACGAACTTTATATAGTCAGCAGGAAGAAGAATCTGGTCACGTAGGCTGCTGACATTCGAATATTCATCTAACAAATACATAGGCTGCTGACATTCTAATATTCATCTAACAAACAAATAGGCTGCTGACATTCTAATATTCATCTAACAAACACGTAGGCTGCTGACATTCTAATATTCATCTAACACATACATAGGCTGCTGACATTCTAATATTCATCTAACAAACGCGTAGGCTGCTGACATTCTAATATTCATCTAACAAACACGTAGGCTGCTGACATTCTAATATTCATCTAACAAACACGTAGGCTGCTGACATTCTTATATTCATCTAACAAACTCGTAGGTTGCTGACATTCTAATATTCATCTAACAAACACATAGGCTGCTGACATTCATCTAACAAACACGTAGGTTGCTGACATTCATCTAGCAAACACGTAGGTTGCTGACATTCATCTAGCAAACACGTAGGTTGCTGACATTCATCTAACAAACACATAGGCTGCTGACATTCATCTAACAAACACGTAGGTTTCTGACATTCATCTAAAAAACTCGTAGGTTGCTGACATTCATCTAAAAAACTTGTAGGCTGCTGACATTCATCTAACAAACACTAAGGTTGCTGACATTCATCTAAAAAACTCGTAGGCTGCTGACATTCATCTAACAAACACTAAGGTTGCTGACATTCATCTAAAAAACTCGTAGGCTGCTGACATTCATCTAACAAACACTAAGGTTGCTGACATTCATATAACAAACACTAAGGTCGCTGACATTCATCTAACAAACACGTAGGCTGCTGACATTCATCTAACAAACACGTAGGTTGCTGACATTCATCTAACAAATATATAGGCTGCTGACATTCATCTAACAAATATATAGGCTGCTGACATTCATCTAACAAACACGTAGGCTTCTGACATTCATCTAACAAATATATAGGCTGCTGACATTCATCTAACAAACACGTAGGCTTCTGACATTCATCTAACAAACACGTAGGCTGCTGACATTCATCTAACAAATATATAGGCTGCTGACATTCATCTAACAAACTCCATTAAAACCCAATCATTCAACAGCAGTTTAGTAAACACCGTAAACATTGAAACAGCGTTACTAAATATGAATTAAAAGCTATTACATATAGTCTCTTACCCACACATTCAACAATATATGCATATAAAATATACGCTGAAGTTATATCACATTCCTACATATTAGCTACAGCCAGATCACAAACAAAGCTAGTTAAAGTATTTCAGCTATTTTATAACTATTCATTGATTGCTGTGTAAATAATATATAATCAAAGTCAAACAAGTACTGAAAAAGTTTGAAATTCAAAGAAGGAATACAGCTTATGATGTGGGATGGAAGAGTGTTCTTGAGTTGAGCAGCAAGGTAAGCAAAGCTTTTTCTTTTTAAATTCAGTCCTAGGGTTTTGGGGATATTACAGTTGGTTATACGCTGGATTTTGGGATATTACAGTTGGTTATACGCTGGATTTTGGGATATTACAGTTGGTTATACGCTGGATTTTGGGATATTACAGTTGGTTATACGCTGGATTTTTGGAGATTACAGTTGGTTATACGCTGGATTTTTGGAGATTACAGTTTGTTATACGCTGGATTTTGGAAGATTACAGTTGGTTATACGCTGGATTTTGGGAGATTACAGTTGGTTATACGCTGGATTTTAGGAGATTACAGTTGGTTATACGCTGGATTTTGGGAGATTACAGTTAGTTAGACTTTGGGTTTTGGAATAT
This sequence comes from Achatina immaculata, assembly GCA_009760885.1. NCBI lineage: Eukaryota > Metazoa > Mollusca > Gastropoda > Stylommatophora > Achatinidae > Lissachatina > Lissachatina immaculata. The sequence goes on along the minus strand of CM019691.1, from coordinate 42,413,156 downwards.
TACAGTTGATTAGACGTTGGGTTTTGGAATATTACAGTTGATTAGACGTTGGGTTTTGGAATATTACAGTTGATTAGACGTTGGGTTTTGGGATATTACAGCTGATTAGACGTTGGGTTTTGGGATATTACAGTTGATTAGACGTTGGGTTTTGGAATATTACAGCTGATTAGACGTTGGGTTTTGGAATATTACAGTTGATTAGACGTTGGGTTTTGGAATATTACAGTTGATTAGACGTTGGGTTTTGGGATATTACAGCTGATTAGACGTTGGTTTTGGGATATTACAGCTTGATTAGACGTTGGGTTTTGGGATATTACAGTTGATTAGACGTTGGGTTTTGGAATATTACAGTTGATTAGACGTTGGGTTTTGGAATATTACAGTTGATTAGACGTTGGGTTTTGGGATATTACAGCTGATTAGACGTTGGGTTTTGGGATATTACAGTTGATTAGACGTTGGGTTTTGGAATATTACAGCTGATTAGACGTTGGGTTTTGGAATATTACAGCTGATTAGACGTTGGGTTTTGGGATATTACAGCTGATTAGACGTTGGGTTTTGGGATATTACAGTTGATTAGACGTTGGGTTTTGGAATATTACAGCTGATTAGACGTTGGGTTTTGGGATATTACAGTTGATTAGACGTTGGGTTTTGAGAGATGGACAAGATAATCAGGCACATAGATAAGACATTCAGGCAGATAAAAAAGACAGTCAAGCAGATAAAAAAAAAGTCAGACAGGTAGGTGGACAGACTGGAGAAAATACGAACATAAAGAAGATTACGTTAAACAGATCAGGTTGCTGCAAGATTTTATGTACATTTTGAAAAAGTTTCCTATATTTTGTCAGCCTTCTAATTACAACCCACATGTAAGCGTTCTAACTACAACCCACATGTAAGCGTTCTAACTACAACCCACATGTAAGCGTTCTAACTACAACCCACATGTGAGCGGTCTAAAAGAGTGGAACTCACACATAACTAATATCATTTGCAATCATTTCATAAGCTCACAACCCCCTTCCCCCCTCCCTTTTTCTCTTTTTTTTTTCTTTTTTGCTGGCTTAGCTACAGTGTGCCCTGAAAAGTAAAAATGTTGTTTTGTCTGTTACAAACACTGAAATTTCAGATATAATTAAAGTCTCTACAAGCACAAAAAAAAACCCTTTAATTTATAACAGACCAAGTTTTGAACATCAGTCTTTTGGAAACAGTTAGCAGCATCCTAAGCAAATTAGATTCGTCTCGTAAGTTTAAAAAAAATCATAATGTAAATATGTTTGTTATTTTTGTCACCTGGGAGATTATGATAAGTAGAAAGGTGTTTAGAAACATATATAAAATCGCAGAAAGATAGCATTTGATAAAATGAAAACCACGACAAAAAGTTTTCTTATCTTTCATGAAAAGGGAACAAAACAAGCAAACAAAACAAGGCGAAGCATTCAACATCAAACAATACAGAAAACTTCAAACACTCAAGGAAAATAATGAAATACTGTAGAGTCGAATTACTGCAGGAAAATTTATGTCCAGCTAACGCCTGACTACAGCAAGTTTTTTTTTTCTTTTTTAATCCAAGAGTTATCGTGGTTTTTACAAAATGTAGAAGATAAAATAACCGCCGACAGACTGTTCAGAGCACAGAGGATGACCGACAGACCGTGCAGAGCACAGAGGATGACCGACAGACAATGCAGAGCACAGAGGATGACCGACAGACAATGCAGAGCACAGAGGATGACCGACAGACAGTGCAGAGCACAGAGGATGACCGACAGACGATGCTGAGCACAGATGATGACCGACAGACAATGCTGAGCACAGATGAGGACCGACAGACGGTGGAGAGCACAGAGGATGACCGACAGACAGTGCAGACCACAGAGGATGACCGACAGACAGTGCAGAGCACAGAGGATGACCGACAGACAATGCTGAGCACAGATGAGGACCGACAGACAATGCTGAGCACAGATGAGGACCGACAGACGGTGGAGAGCACAGAGGATGACCGACAGACAGTGCAGACCACAGAGGATGACCGACAGACAGTGCAGAGCACAGATGATGACCGACAGACAAGGCAGAGCACTGAGGATGAACTCACAAAAGGATTCTTCACTACGTCCGGATAAAAAAAAATACATTGCTATCTCGTCCACTCTGTTGGATTAAATCTTGAATCTCAACGTTGAAAATATGACAGGGATTCATTCACGTGGTTTCATATCTACAGCGGGAACTCTGAAAACAACTTCTCTTTACATAACAAAACTTTTCATTCTCATCGTTCATAGGAGAGCAAGAAAATAGAATAGTGTGATTCCACGAGGACTTCATCAAGATTTGACAAAATCACGCATATGTGATTTTTAAATCGTATTTGATTTAGGACTTCATTTTTAAAAAAATCTGAATGGTGGCAGAATTATAAATTCCTGCCAATCAACTCTTAAGCCGGCGCTTTTCAGACCGGGGCTCTACAGATAAGATGTTTGTGAAAGCGTCTGTTTAAAAAGTTTTCAAATACCGAGACCAGTTACGAGTCCTTAGATCTGCTGATTAGCAGCTGGAGAATCTGTCCTTAAATATAAACATAAAACACGAACAGTTACGTTTCTGAAGTAGATCTTAGCTAGCAAGGCTCTGATATTTTTCACTTGTGCATTGTTTAGCTAAACAGTGATATATTGTTAAGGTTGGAGACGTCTGATTTGTCTTTATAGAGATCTACAGAGAGGCCGGGGCGTTTGCTTTGACAGACCTGGTGAGGTATAGACCAAGACCTCAGCTTTCTTCTGTACCTAGCAATGTTTATTGATAACAGGTTGGTTTATTATGGGCTAGTCAAGCATAGGCAGACATGATCCCACGATATGCCGACCTTTAACTGATAAAATGTAACGCTGTGAGTTAGTGATCTGAAGACACCCAAGATCTCGTAATGTTTGCTGGTGTCATTTTGTTACATATGGGCTAGCGAAATAAAGACAGCCAAGGTATCGTCAGGTTTACTGCTAAATGTTGTAACATTATGGGCTAGCGAACTAAAGACAGACAAGATATCGTCAGGTTTACTGCTAAATGTTGTAACATTATGGGTTAGCGAACTAAACACAGACAAGATATCGTCACTTTTACTGTTACATTGAGCTGGAGACGAAAGGAGGGATTGCTGTAAGATTAATAATAAGAGTAAAAAATAAGAATAAATGTTAAGAATAAATAATAAGAATAAATAACAAGAATAAATAATAGGAATAAATAATAAGAAGGAATAACAAGAATAAATAATAAGAATAAATAATGAGAATGAATAGCAAGAATAAATAATAAGAATAAATAATGAGAATGAATAGCAAGAATAAATAATAAGAATAAATAATAGGAATAAATAATAAGAATGAATAACAAGAATAAATAATACGAATAAATAATAAGAATAAATCATAAGAATAAATAACAAGAATAAATAATTAGAATAAATTTTAAGAATAAATAATAAGAACACATAGCAAGAACACATAGCAAGAATAAATAATAAGAATAAATAATAAGAATAAATAATAAGAATAAATAACAAGAATAAATAATAAGAATAAATAATAAGAATAAATAACAAGAATAAATAACAAGAATAAATAACAAGAATAAATAATAAGAATAAATGGTAAGAACGTTTTGAGAAGTCCGGCAGTTCAAATCCATTGGAAAAAAAACTCCTTTTTATTCCCTAAAATATAATTAAGCCATAATTATTAGCCATCATCATCATCATCATCATCAGGCAGAAGAACATCAATATATCAATGATCTCTTTCTTATAAAACGGCATCATAAAACTCTGGTCTGACTATCTCTACTGATTACACGACGATAACACATGCAGGTACTAGTGGAAGGTCAGATCGTTTCTATTTTTAGCAACCTGAAACAGGAGGGAAGACATATATATAGATAGAACTTTTTTTTTTAATGAGAGAGAAAGAATGGGAAATGAGAAAAAAAAGAACTAAAAGAGAAAAGAAAAACAAAAAAAAAAGAACACAAAAGAGAGAGAGGAGAGAAAGAGATCAGACAGATAGATAGATAGACAGACAGACAGAAAGACAGACAGACATAAAGGCAGATAGATAGATAGATAGATAGATAGATAGATAGATAGATAGATAGATAGATAGATAGATAGATAGTCAGAAAAGTGAAAGTGTGTGAAAAAGAGAGTTTTAAAAAAGAAAGATAGAAAGAAAAGGAAGAAAAAATTACTGATAGACTGGAAGGCTTAAGTTTCATCAACGTGTAGATAAACACGTAGAGAAAAGTAAAGAAGACGGGATAGACAGATCTAAGCACAACATACAAGACAGCGTGAAACAAAAAATTTCAACCAGGATTTAAATGTTTGATCTGTGACGGCGACGCAGACAGAGACTGAAGCTGACGCAGACAGAGACTGAAGCTGATGCAGACAAAGACTGACCATCAAACGTTGATATTATTAAACAATACAAACTTGTATTTAGCACAGTAAAGCTCTTTGTTTTCCTGCACCCCACCCCCCCCTCTCTCTCTCTCTCTCCCTCACCGTCAGTCTAATTGTTTTCCCTTCTCCCCACATACAATAACAACCCCCCCCCTTGTTATCTCGTGTTGATCTTAATAGACTTGCTAATATTATGTATATGAGGGTTTTTAGTGAATTTTAAAAAGCCGTCCTAAACGCGAGAGCTGAAAGGAGTCGAAGTCTGAGAGGAGAATTACTAGCCAACATTCTGGCGACTATTGTGTTTGTGTTTGTTAAGATGTGTGTATGTGCATCTGTTATGCCAGTGATTTTCTTTTGTGTGGGTAATTTAAGACGTGATTTACGTCTTTATAACTACAATATAACAAGCAGGGCGTACACACATTCAACAAATAAACAAATATTCCTCTTTTCCCACGGAGCACTTGAACTAATCGTTTAGATAAATAATCGTTTAGATAAATATACATTAACCCTTTTAGACAAATATACATTAACCCTTTGAAAAATATATACTTTTCATGACCAGCGAAACAACAAACTGCAAGAAACGGTACAGTTGCGCCTTCATAAAGAGCGCAGACAGATTGAGAAATGTAGCAGAAGAAGATGGCGCAACATCAACAAAAAATTTAACAAACTTGAAAGCACCAGAAGCAACATGATTTCCTTTCACAGCTAAAGACACAAAAATCTTGCAACTGAAACGAGCAACTTTTCAGAAACTCGTCCCACAAACTGCTGTAGTCAGAATGCCATGATCACAGAAACAGAAAAATGAATAACAAAATAAGAACCGTAACTGAAGTTATAATCCCTTATGATGCAGTACGATCTGTAACTGTAGCATGCAAAGCTAGGTCTAGCACAGCAAGCAACTCAGACCCAGCATGCAAAGCCACATGTAGTACAGCAAGCAACTCAGACCCATCATCAATCTCGACTGCGTTCCGCTTGACTGGGCACAAAAATGACGTTCTTTGATGTACTAATAACACTTTGCCCCCTCAAAAATGTCACAGTCAATTTCCGTTGTTTCTGTTCATCGCTTATAACTGAACATAAACCAGATATTTCTGGAGACTGAACATAAACCAGAGATTGCCGGAAACTAACATAAACGAGAGATTACCATGGACTCTGATAAATGAAGGGGTTCTTAGAGAATATTAAAATTCGAATGTTTTTTTTTCTTTTTATGAGCGAAAGATTATGGTAAGCTCCACGATAGTAGCAGCTGTTTGAGGAACAGTACAATAATGTAGTGATGTTTGTGTTAGGACAAGGGTACAATAATGTGGTGATGTTTGTGTTAGGACAAAGTTATAATAATGTAGTGATGTTTGTGTTAGGACAAAGTTACAATAATGTAGTGATGTTTGTACTAGGACAAGGGTACAATAATTTGGGGATGTTTTTAACAGTTCATGTGGCACAGTAATCATAAGATTAACTGTACCAGAGTGACATATCAATAATCAGTGTTTGCAAGGTTTTTCATTTTCTTCCCGTTTTCTACAAACTAACCGACCCATGAAACCCACAGTGTCTAGTACTAGAAAATATAACAACATCTAAAAACCATTAACTGACCCATGAAAGACACAGTGTCTAGTACTAGAAAATATAACAACATCTAAAAACCATTAACTGACCCATGAAAGACACAGTGTCTAGTACTAGAAAATATAGCAACATCTAAAAACCATTAACTGACCCATGAAACCCACAGTGTCTAGTACTATAAAATATAACAATATCTAAAAACCATTAACTGACCCATGAAACCCACAGTGTCTAGTACTAGAAAATATAACAACATCTAAAAACCATTAACTGACCCATGAAACCCACAGTGTCTAGTACTATAAAATATAACAACATCTAAAAACCATTAACTGACCCATGAAACCCACAGTGTCTAGTACTATAAAATATAACAACATCTAAAAATCATTAACTGACCCATGAAACCCACAGTGTCTAGTACTATAAAATATAACAACATCTAAAAACCATTAACTGACCCATGAAACCCACAGTGTCTAGTACTATAAAATATAACAACATCTAAAAACCATTAACTGACCCATGAAACCCAGTGTCAGTAAGGCGTATCTACAAACCATTAATCGACCTATGAAATCCAGTGTCTAGTACCAGGAGATATAATATGTATATCTACAAATCATTAACAGAAAATGAAAACTAGTATCCAGTACTTGAAAATGAAATACTATCCACAAATCATCAACTGACCAATGAATACCACAGAGTCCAGTACTTCAAAATGAAATACTATCCACAAATCATCAACTGACCAATGAATACCACAGAGTCCAGTACTTCAAAATGAAATACTATCCACAAATCATCAAGTGACCAATGAATACCACAGAGTCCAGTACTGGAAAATGAAATACTATTCACAAATCATCGACTGACCAATGAAAACCACAGAGTCTAGTTACTGGAAAATGAACCACACTGATCTGAGATAAAAAGCGGGACCTGACACAGTCTGAAGGAGCTTTCTAGGCCTCAGCTTTCACTGTGTGAAACAACAAGAAGAACTCATCAAACAACCGAATACAACCGTATCATATAATAACATAACCTCACTAAAAAATAAACGAAAACCGCATCTAACAACCGAATAAAACCATAAATATAATCACATCTTATATCTTATATCTTATATCCTTCCCGTGCCGTTAGACGTCACATAGGGCTCGCAAAGTAGTTCGCCAATTTTTCCTGTCTTCGGCGAGTCTTTCAACCTCATCAAAGGATTTTATGCCTGTTAACTTGGCCTCTCTTAATAATGTTCTCTTCAGAGTTTCACGCGGTCTGCCCCTTTTTCTTCGGCCTGTTGTGTTCCACTTGATAGCTTGTTTTGGGATTATCTGCTCATTTCTTCTCATCAAGTGGCCAACATATGTCCATCTCCTTTTCCTGATCACCCGTGAGACTGGTTGTTGTTCAGTCATCTGTCTTATCTCTGCATTGTTCTTGAATTCATTCCACTTGATGCCGAGTATTTTCCTTAGGCATTTGTTTTCAAAAGAGTCTAATTTCTTTTCTATTTCTTTAGTTGTTTTCCAGCTTTCGCATGCATAAATGAGGGTGGATATTACATTTGAATTGAATAGTCTTAACTTGGTTTTTGTGCTTATAACTTTTGAATTCCATATGTTCTCAAGATTCTTGAAGATTGATGCTGCTTTTGCAATTCTGATCCTAACTTCCTTTCTAGTGTCACCATCCTGGTCTATGTAGCTGCCAAGGTATGCAAATTGATTGACTTCTTCAATATCTGTCCCTTCTATGTATATTTTTCCATTTTGATTGATGGGAATTTTCATTATTTTTGTTTTGTCCTTGTTAATTTCAAGTCCTATTTTGCTAGCCAGTGAAGATAGGCTATCTGTTTTTTCTTGCATGGAATTCACATTATTACTGATAAGAGTTATGTCATCAGCAAAATCAAGATCTTCTAGTTGGGTCCCATGTACCCAGTCAATACCTGTGTTAACTGTGCAGCATTTTTTCATTATGAAGTCTATTGTAATCCCAAAAAGTAAAGGAGACAGTATACATCCTTGTTTCACGCCTGTTTCAATCTGGAACCATTCACTCATCCCTTCTTCTGTCTTGACTGCACAACCATATCCATTGTATAAGTCCTTAATGATGTTGACAATTTTAGATGGTATTCCATATAGACATAAAATTCTCCATAATGAATCTCTGTGTATGCTATCAAATGCCTTCTTAAAATCTATGAAATTCAGTATTAATGGTTTCTGCTTTTCAATATGTTCTTCAAGTATTATTCTGAGAGTAAAGATCTGGTCGAGACAGCTTCTCCCTTTTCGAAATCCTGCTTGTTCTTCTCTCATTGCAGTATCCACTATATCTTTGAGTCTATTCAAAATGACCTTGCAAAATACTTTTGACACAACTGATATTAAGGTTACTCCTCTCCAGTTGTTACAGTCACTAAAGTTGCCCTTTTTTGGTATTTTCACAATGATTCCCTTCTTCCAATTAGAAGGGACCTTTTCTTCTTTCCAAATCTTGTTAAACATTCTCTGTAGTTGTCTCATGTTGTCACTATTGATAGCTTTTAGCATCTCTGCTGTTATTTCATCTTCACCTGCAGCTTTGTTGTTAGCCATTAAATTCACTGCTGTTTCAATTTCATGCAATTCAATTTCATCTAGATTGACATTTAGTTGTGGGGCTGGTAAGTCAGTTTCGAGGTTTAACAATTCTTTTGGGTGTGGTCGATTGAGTATTTCTTGGAAGTGTTCAGCCCATCTTTGCTTTTGGTCTTTATTTGATGTTAATAGTGTTCCAGTTTTGCTAAGGATTGGTCTTTCTTTAGATGTAATAGTACCTGTTAGCCTCTTTTGTATGTTATATAAAGTTTTGCTGTCTCCTGTTTTTGCTGCTTTTTCTGCCTCTTTCGCCATATTGTCTATGTATTCTCTTTTATCCCTTCTAGCTGAACTTTTTACTTTCTTGTCTATGTCTTTGTATTTTGCTTTTGCCGAATCTCTTTCATGATCTGCTTTTGCATTCAACATGTTTAATTTGACTGCTCGTCTTTCATGTATATACTTCCATGTTTTATCTGATATCCATGCTTTTCTATTTGGTTTTTCCAATCCAGCGCTTACTTTTGCTGCTGTGATTATGGCTGTGCTGTAAGAATTCCATAATTCATCTATACCTATCTCCTCAACTTCACTGGGTGTTTTGGAATGATTGGCAAGTTCCTGATTGAAATTAATGTTAGTATTTTCTTCTTGTAGGCTGTGGATGTTTATCTTTCTGTGTACTGATTTCTTGTGTTGACTTTTCAATTTTAGTTTTATTTTCCCTATGCACAGGTTGTGATCACTGTTGACATCTGCACCCCTATAAGCCCTTACATCCATGAGAGATGTTCTGTAATCACATATAACCTCATAAAAACCGATTATAACCGCATCACATAAATGAAGGTAGTTAAAAAAAAACCACGATAACTGCATCAAACGGCCGAAAATAACAGGGACAACCCCCCCCCCCCCGAAAAAAAACTATATCAGTTACCGAAGATAGTTCAAAGAAGCAAATATAGATACACGCATCAAATAACCGATATCATTTACTAGAGAATAGGAAAATACGGGTATCCAACACTGAGAGAGAGAGACCAACAGATACATAAACAATGATGGAGAGATAAATTAACACCGAGAAATAAATGGTGACGGACAGATAAACAGGGCGAGAATGATAAACAATGACTGAGGATAAACAGTGACTAAGAGATAAATAGTGGCTAAGAGATAAACAGTGGCTAAGAGATAAACAGTGGCTAAGAGATAAACAGACAGGCAGACATTCAAAGATTATCTAAGCAAATAGACAGACAGACAGACAGATAGATAGATAGATAGATAGATAGATAGATAGATAGATAGATAGATAGATAGATAGATGGATAGATGGATAGATAGATAGACAGATGGATGGATGGATGGATGGATGAATAGATAGATAGATAGATAGATAGATAGATAGATAGATAGATGGATGGATGGATGGATGGATGGATGGATGGATAGATGGATGGATGGATGGATAGATAGATAGATAGATAGATAGATAGATAGATAGATAGATAGATAGATGATGGATGATGGATGGATGGATGGATAGATAGATAGATAGATAGATAGATAGATAGATAGATAGATAGATAGATAGATAGATAGATAGATAGATAGATAGAATCTAAAATAACACGCACGGGCTCTGATGCCTGACACCGGAAACTGGTGAACTTCCCTGCCTGCATGTTCCTTTCAGGAGCACAAAAAAAGTTGAAACCCGGAAAATTTGTTGCGAAATCCGAAACCGACAGGGTGTAGCCATGGTTTCAGTTTTATCAGCAAGAGAGACTTGAAATTTGAGTTTTAGTTCCATTTCTTTTCTTTCAAATCATAGTTTTTAGAGGTTTTTTTTTTAAACAAACAAAGAGAGGGCACGGAACAGAGAGAGAGAGAGAGAGAGAGACAGAGAGACAGAGAGACAGAGAGACAGAGACAGAGAGACAGAGACAGAGACAGAGAGGGACAGAGACAGAAAGAGACAGAGAGACAGATAGACAGAGACAAAGAGACAGACAGACAGACAGATAGACAGAATGAATGAATGAATGAATGAATAATCTTTATTTTTAAAGGGTAAAGAATTGGGCACGCAGGCCCGTCTTACATTCTGCCCTTCATCAGACAGACAGGGAGAGACAGACAGACAAACAGACAAGAGAGAGAAGGAGAGAAATACTTTCCTACCAGTTTAGACAGTTCTCCGAGTATCTGAAATTAATAATATATCAGTACTAACTGCAGAAATATAACAAGAAGAAAGGAGAAACAAGAACAAGAAGAGTGTTTGAACATTTGTTCTTTCCAAGTTCATTTTGGTCTACTCTTGTAGCGTTTTTGTGTACTGAAACCTCAGGCAAGCCTCGCGTGTTTTGTTTTCTGGCTTGTCTTTCGCATTTTCAAATTACTTTGTTTCCTGGCAACCCTGCCTAAAGAACTCAACAAATGTTTGTATTTTTCAAGAAATAATTACCCGAGCTATTTTGGAAAGTTTAAAACAGGAGATGATTTTTCAGCCGGAAAGAAAGATTTTTTCCCATTCAAAACAAACAGACATCAATCACCAAGAGCTGGGAGATTTTACTGGCAAGCGCGGAGAAACGAGACAAATTGGTGATATATTTGTTGTTACAACACGCGAATAATGCAACCCTGGCAGCCTTGCTCGGGCTAGAGGCAGACGCCCAGCATTGTCTCGCAACGTGAGAGAGTTTTATCTCTCCGTCCAGGGAAAGAAAGCAGGCAACCCGCGCAGCAACAGAGTGAGGGGAACGCCAGCAACAGAGTGAGGGACGCCAGCAACAGAGTGAGGAACACCAGCAACAGAGTGAGGAACACCAGCAACAGAGTGAGGGGAACGCCAGCAACAGAGTGAGGAACACCAGCAACAGAGTGAGGAACACCAGCAACAGAGTGAGGGGAACGCCAGCAACAGAGTGAGAGGAACGCCAACAACAGAGTGAGAGGAACACCAGCAACAGAGTGAGGAACACCAGCAACAGAGTGAGGAAAGCCAGCAACAGAGTGAGGAAGGCCAGCAACAGAGTGAGGAACACCAGCAACAGAGTGAGAGGAACGCCAACAACAGAGTGAGAGGAACGCCAACAACAGAGTGAGAGGAACACCAGCAACAGAGTGAGGAACACCAGCAACAGAGTGAGGGACGCCAACAACAGAGTGAGGGACGCCAGCAATAGAATGAGGAGCGCCAGCAACAGAGTGAGGAAGGCCAGCAACAGAGTGAGGGATGCCAACAACAGAGTGAGGGACGCCAGCAACAGAATGAGGAGCGCCAGCAACAGAGTGAGGAACGCCAGCAACAGAGAGAGAGGAACGCCAGCAACAGAGTGAGAGGAACGCACTTGATGGCGTAAAGTCAGGAGGATACATCGAAGGGAAGAGCGAATAGATTTTTTTTTCGAAAGAGTGAAGAAATGAGGGCTCGGGCCAGTCCAACATTCTACCAACCATCATCCAACTTCCATTCAACATCAGTTTAATATTAGTATTATACATGTTTATGTATATAATATACAGAACTAGACACTAAAGTAAAACGTTCTGCTAGAAGAGACAAGAGAGAATACATGGACAACATGGTGAAAGAAGCAGAGAAGGCAACACAAACAGGAGATAGCAAAACTCTGTATAACATACAGAAGAAGCTAACAGGTGCTATTACCTACAGAGGAAGACCGGTTAATAGGCAACGTATTAACATCAAGTAAAGACGCTGCACAGGTAACACAGGTATTGACTGGGTACATGGGACCCAACTAGAAGATCTTGATTTTGCTGATAACATAACTCTTATCAGTAAGAATGTGAATTCCACGCAAGAAAAAAACAGATAGCCTGTCTTCACTGACTAGCAAAATAGGACTTGAAATTAACAAGGACAAAACAAAAATAATGAAACCTCCCATTAATCAAAATGGAAAAAGTACATGTAGAAGGGACAGATATTGAAGAAGTTAATCAATTTGCATACCTTGGCAGCTACATAGACTAGGATGGTGACACCAGAAAGGAAGTTAGAATTAGAATTGCAAAAGCAGCATCAGTCTTCAAGAATCTTGAGAACATATGGAATTCAAAAGTTATAAGCACAAAAACATAGTTAAAACTATTCAATTCAAATGTAATATCCATCCTCATTTATGCATGGGAAAGCTGGAAAATAACTAAAGAAATAGTCAAGAAATTAGACTCTTTTGAAAACAAATGCCTAAGGAAAATACTCTGCATCAAGTGGAACGAATTCAAGAACAATGCAGAGATAAGATAGATGACTGGACAACAACCAGTCTCATGGGTGATCAGGAAAAGGAGATGGACATATGTTGGTCATGTGATGAGAAGAAGCGATCAGAGAATCCCAAAACAAGCTATTAAATGGAATACAACAGGCCAAAGAAAAAGAAGCAGACCACATGAAGCTCTCAAGAGGACATTGTTAAGAGAGGCCAAATTAACAGGCATAAAAAATCCCTTGATGAGGTTGAAAGGCTCGCCGAAGACAGGAAAAATTGGCGAACTGCTTTGTGAGCCCAATGTGACGTTTAACGGCACAGGAAGGATATAAGATATAAGATAAGAAATACCAAAAGCAAAGATGTACCGAACACTTCCAAGAAATACTTAATCGACCACATCCAAATGAATTAATAAATCTTGAAACCGATTTACCAGTCCCGCAACTAAATGTCAACTTAGATGAAGTTACACTGAATGAAATTAAAACAGCAGTGAATCTAATGGCTAACAACAAAGCTGCAGGTGAAGATGAAATAGCCGTCGAAATGTTAAAAGATATTAACAGTGACAACATGAACCAACTACAGAGAATGTTTAATAAAGTTTGGAAAGAAGAAAAGGTCCTTTCTAAATGGAAGAAAGGAATCATTGTTAAAATACCCAAGAAAGGCAATCTAAGTGACTGCAATAACTGGAAGGGTGTAACCTTACTATCAGTTGTGTCAAAGGTGTTTTGTCAAGTGATTCTGAATAGAATTAAGGATGTAGTGGATACAGCAATGAGAGAAGAAGGAGGATTTCAAAAATCGAGAAGCTGTCTCGACCAGATTTTTACTCTAAGAATAATACTTGAAGAACATAAAGAAAAGCAGAAACCATTAATCCCGAACTTCATAGACTTTAAAAAGGCATTTGATAGTATACACAAAGATTCATTGCGGATAATTTTAAGAATATATGGATTAATATCTAAAATTGTCAACATCATTAAAGATCTCTACAACGGATATGTTTGTCCAGTCAAAAAGGAATGAGCGAATGGTTTCAGTCTGAAACAGGTGTGAAACAAAGATGCATATTATCTCCCTTGCTTTTTGGAATTGCCACAGACTTTATAAAGAAAAGATGCTGTACAACTAAAACTGGCATTGATTGGGTACATGGGGCCCAAATAGAAGATCTTGATTTTGCAGATGACATAACTCTTATCAGTGAAAATGTGAAATCGATGCAGGAGAGAACAGATTCCATGTCTTCCTTGGATAGCAAAATAGGTCTTGAAATTAAAAAGACAAAAGAAAAAAGAAATTTCTCATTAATCAAGAAGGAAACATAAGTAGAAGGAGCAGCTGTTGATGAAATAAACCAATTTGCATACCTCGTCAGCTACATAGACCAGGATGGTGACACAAGAAAGGAAGTTAGAATTAGAACTGCAAAAGCAGCATTGACCTTCAAGAATTGAGACTATATGGCATTCAAAAGCTATAAGCACAAAAACCAAGCAAAGATTATTCAATTCAAAGGCAATATCCACCCTCATTTATGCATGCGAAAGCTGGAAAACAACTAAAGAAATAGACAAGAAATTAGACTCTTTTGAGAACAAATGCCAAAGGAAGATACTCGGCATCAAGTGGAACGAATTCAAGAAACAACGCAGAGATAAGACAGAAGAGCAAACAACAACCTGTCTCATGGGTGATCAGAAAAAGAAGATGGACATATGTTGGCCATGTGATGAGAAGAAAGAACCAGAGAATATCAAAACAAACTATCAAGTGGAGCACAACAGGCCGAAGAAAAAGAGGTCGACCATGTGAAACTCTAAAGAGGACATTGTTAAGAGAAGCCAGTTTAGTGGGCATAACATCCCTTGATGAGGTTGAAAGACTCGCCGAGAACAGGAAAACCTGGCAAACAACTATACGGGCCCTTTGTGACGTTTAACGGCACGGGAAGGATGTCAGATGTAAGATATGTTTATAAACAAAACACGTATACAATAATAAATGTATAACAGTAAACGTATACAAAATAATAAATATATAACAATATATTATACAACAATAACAAATATGTAACAATACACGTGCACAACAGTAATGAAAATATAACAATGTACATATACAACAACAATGGATTTATAACAATACACATGTATAACAATAATAAATACGTAACAATACCCGTATATAAAAACAACAAATATATAGTGAGTGGCCAATACGTTATATATTTACAGACAGCTAAGGATGAAGATAACATAAAATATATACCGATATACAGACTGACAGACAGACAGGTGTAGCCAGGCATAGAGATAGGCGTATCCAGGTATACAGACAGGTGTATCCAAGCATACAGACAGGTATAGCCAGATATACAGACAGACAGACATGTGCAGTCAGGCATACCGAAAGACAAACAGACAAGTGCGGCCACGCAGTGCAGACAAGCAGACAAACTGACAGGTGCAGAAAAGCGTTCAGACGGACAGACAGAGGACCCATGCAGACAGACAAGAGATCAGAGGGACAGACAGAGGACCCATGCAGTCAGACAAACGATCAGACGGACAGACAGAGGACCCATGCAGTCAGACAAGCGATCAGACGGACAGACAGAGGACCCATGCAGACAGACAAGCGATCAGACGGACAGACAGAGGACCCATGCAGTCAGACAAGCGATCAGACGGACAGACAGAGGACCCATGCAGTCAGATAAGAGATCAGAGGGACAGACAGAGGACCCATGCAGTCAGATAAGAGATCAGAGGGACAGACAGAGGACCCATGCAGTCAGATAAGAGATCAGAGGGACAGACAGAAGACCCATGCAGTCAGATAAGAGATCAGAGGGACAGACAGAGGACCCATGCAGTCAGATAAGAGATCAGAGGGACAGACAGAGGACCCATGCAGTCAGACAAGCGATCAGACGGACAGACAGAGGACCCATACAGTCAGATAAGAGATCAGACGGACAGAGGACCCATGCAGTCAGACATATCGACAGATGATCAGGGAAACAGAAAAATCCTTTATCAGTTTTAGTAACCTACCCGGGGTGGCCTAATTTAGTTGATTTGTTGTAAGGAGGATCTGTGCCTTCCCAGATGTTGCTGGCAACTTCCTGGTTTATTTAGATGCAGTTTTTAGGAATTTTTCCTGTCCAAAAGATCATTGTCTTCTCCTTGACTAAATGTTCGCTCATCCTGCAAGATCTGAGATACTATTGTCTGTATAGCAGCGGCATGCCTTGGCCTGATTATATAACAGCAGCTGTATTCCTTGGCCTGGTTATATAACAGCAGCGACATGCCTTGGCCTGGTTATATAACAGTAGCGGCATGCCTTGGCCTGGTTATATAACAGCAGCGGTATGCCTTGGTCTGGTTATATAACAGCAGCGGTATGCCTTGGTCTGGTTATATAACAGCAGCGGTATGCCTTCGTATAGTTATATAACAGTAGCGGTATGCCTTGGCCTGGTTATATAACAGCAGCGGTATTCCTTGGCCTGGTTATATAACAGCAGCGACATGCCTTGGCCTGGTTATATAACAGCAGCGGTATGCCTTCGTCTGGTTATATAACAGCAGCGGTATTCTTTGGTCTCGTTATATAACAACAGCGACATGCATTGGCCTGGTTATATAACAGTAGCTGCATGCCTTGGCCTGGTTATATAACAGTAGCTGCATGCCTTGGCCTGGTTATATAACAGTAGCTGCATGCCTTGGCCTGGTTATATAACAGTAGCTGCATGCCTTGGCCTGGTTATATAACAGTAGCTGCATGCCTTGGCCTGGTTATATAACAGTAGCTGCATGCCTTGGCCTGGTTATATAACAGTAGCTGCATGCCTTGGCCTGGTTATACATTCAAGAACATGGACGGATTCTTTAGCCTCTCGCAGACAAACGTAATAAAATCTCATTGTAAAGTCGTTTTCACTGGAGTCGTTTGTCTGATTGTTGTAAAAATCGTTTTCATTAGAGTTGTTTGTCTGATTCTTGTAAAATCATTTTCACTGGAGTCGTTTGATTGTTGTAAAGTCGTTTTCACAGGAGTCGTTTGATTGTTGTAAAGTCGTTTTCACTGGAGTCGTTTGTCTGGCTGTTGTAAAATCTTTTTCACTGAAGTCGTTTGTCCGATTGTTATAAAGCCGTTTTCACTGGAGAATTGTGTCTGACTGTTGTAAAGTCGTTTCCACTAAGTCGGGGCTAGCTGTATGCCAAGTGGTATGCATGATTGTTACTCTGAATCTAAGTGCTCTCATTCTGTGATCTAATTATTCCACAACATGATGTGTTATCCTGTGATATCCTAATTATTCCACAACATGATGTTATCATGTGATATCCTAATTATTACACAACATGATATGTTATCATGTGATCTCCTAATTATTCCACAACATGATATGTTATCATGTAATATCCTAATTATTCCACAACATGATATGTTATCATGTAATATCCTAATTATTCCACAACATGATATGTTATCATGTGATATTCTAATTATTCCACAACATGATATGTTATCCAGTGATCTCCTAATTATTCCACAACATGATATGTTATCCATTCAAGCAGTTATCACCGTACATACAATATATGTGGATGCGAGGTGGCCGAGTTGATAAATGTGATATCTTCTCGCAAATTGAGCGGTTGCCTGTCCTAAAGGAAGCAAAGATTATCGACACATTTTCTAATGTAAAAAAAAATCTAACATCTAAAGTGCTATGTCTACTATTATTCGAGGCTAACAACAAACATTGTATTCTATGGAATACATAAGTTTCTCTCTATTTGTTAAAAAGTTAGAAAACAGTCTTTCTCAATATTCCTTGAAAATAGACATATACAGCAAGTTCTATTTTCTATTGTTTTATTTTCTCCAGCAAATACTGTGATTTCTTTTCCGGCAAATACACTTCAATGTAAAAAAATGTGATTTCTTCTTCACCAAATAAACCTCAGTGTAAAAACTGATTTATTCTTCAGCAAATATATAAATAAGACAAGAAAAATAAGACAAGAAATTAGAGTCTTTTGAAAACAAATGCCTAAGGAAAATACTCAGCATCAAGTGGAACGAATTCAAGAACAATGCAGAGATAAGACAGATGACTGAACATCAAACAGTATCATGGGTGATCAGGAAAAGGAGATGGACATATGTTAGTCACGTGATGAGAAGAAACAGAGAGTCCCAAAACAAGCTGTCAAGAGGAACACAACAGGCCTAAGAAAAAGAGGCAGACCACGTGAGACTCTGAAGAGGTCATTGTTAAGAGAGGTCAAATTAACAGGCACTAAAATCCCTTGATGAAGTTCAAAGACTCGCCGAAGACAGGAAAAATTGGCGAACTACTTGCGAGCCCTATGTGACGTTTAACGGCACAGGAAGGATATAAGATATATATATATATATATATATATATATATATATATATATTGGGATTTCTTTTCCAGCAAATACACTTCAATGTAAAAACTGTGATTCGTTCTCAGCCAAATACACTTCAACGTAAAAAACTGTGATTTTTTTCTCAGCCAAACAGACTTCAAAGTAAAAAACTGTGATTTCTTCTCAGCCAAATATCTTATATCTTATATCCTTCCCGTGCCGTTAAAAGTCACATAGGGCTCGCAAAAACTGTGATTTCTTCTCCACTAAATACACTTCAATATAAAACTGTGATTTCTTCTCCACCAAATACACCTCCATGTAAAAACTGTGATTTCTTCTCTACTAAATACACTTCAATATAAAACTGTGATTTCTTTTACACCAAATACTTCAATGTAAAAATTGATTTCTTCTCAACCAAATACACTTCAATATAAAACTGTGATTTATTTTCCACCAAATACACTTCAATATAAAACCGTGATTTCTTCTCCAGCAAGTACATTTCAGTCCAAAAACTGATTTCTTCTCCACCAAGTACGCTTCACTATAAAAACTGTGATTTCTTAAAAACGAAACTTTATTTTTAAGATTATAATTATAAATCATCCCAGGAGACCCCTTCGGCGTTTTTTTCGAACTGCAGTGAAACCTAGACGAGACAAAAATGCTCTGTCTTCACAGCTGAAACCAAGCAAAACAGAGAAATGCAGACATGAGGGCGCCACAGGTAATGTTAAATATAGCAGCGGAACGATGGGGGCTTGGCTACGCTGTTATTGTTCTACACTTAGCTAGACTCGATTGGGACTCGCTGTTGTAAAACAGTGGAACTTCCAAGATACTGTTGTTGTTTTTTGTTGTTTTTTTCCCCCTTTCTCCGAGACAGGAAAAAAATGGTATAAATCAGACAATTCACTTTGGAATATGTGAATATCTTAGTTGCCATGTAGCTAGGGGTTAGAGGCGTAGTCTGGAGGGAAGATGGGGAGTGGAGGTGGGGAGGGAGGAGTGAAAGTATAAAACGTTTGCTCATTGAAATTAAATGTATACACGGATCCCGGCTCCTGCAGTAAATCTAATTTTTTTTTTTTTTCCTTTCAAGAAATTTCTCATAAATGTTGCACAAATCTTCGTTTCGTTTCTTTTTTTTTTTTGTTTGCGTTTGTTAAAAATTTTATTTATCACATGTTTGCATCGTCTGTTTAAATAATTATATGTTCTTAGAAAAAAAAAGAAAATGAACAAATTTTTTTCCATTGACGCATATTTCGTCACATCATCTGCCCTTCTTTTTATTTTTTTTTCTCTGTAATTTCTTCCATCACAAAAAATTTCTATCCTTGCCTCGGGTTTTTTTCTTTCTTTCTCTTTCTCTTCAGCAATAGTTATCTACAAAATTCATCGAGGTGTTCATATTTGTCATCAACATTCTTCTTCTTCTTCTTCTTCTTCCTCCTCCTCCTCCTCCTTCTCACATTAGTACTTCACCACAGATCTATCAAATTAGCATTATTAGCTATCCTATACACTATCAACAGTCAATCCATCAATAATATATCAATCAATCATACACCTATCCATCAATAATGTATTCATAAATCCATCAATCAATCATATGTCAGTCATTCATATATCCATAAATCAATCATATATCCATCCATCAATCATATATCCATCCATCAATCATCCATTCGTTCTCACTGTGTTTTTGATGCAAATCATCAAACACTGTATCTCTATGGTGTTTTGTTCTCTATGGTGTTTTGTTCTCTATAGGGTTTTGTTCTCTATAGTGTTTTGTTCTCTATGGTGTTTTGTTCTCTATGGTGTATTGATCTCTATGGTGCTTTGTTCTCTATAGGGTTTTGTTCTCTATAGTGTTTTGTTCTCTATGGTGTAGTGATCTCTATAGTGTTTTGTTCTCTATAGTGTTTTGTTCTCTATGGTGTTTTGCTCTTGTACAGCATCCATCAAAATTGCTGGTGTTTTCAGTCTTCTGTATCATACAAAGAAAGGAACATAAAATATTTTATAAATGTGGACAAAGTTTCTTATGGTCTGCAACTGGAAACATTAGAATAATGAAGACAAACCATCGAACAAAGAAACAAACCCTCGAACAATGAAATGTTCCGAACATTGAAAAGAAATAATTATGCGATGCGTTCATCCACTGTACGAAGTTATTTATATTGTTATTGTAATTTCAACTTTACCCATTCTAAATCTTCGGTACTCTCTGCTTCTGTTTGTTTGACTGTCTGTCTGTATAGTATTTCTGACTTACACCAACTTTATGTATAGTTTCTGAAATTTACATTAGTTTATGTAACTTTCATGGTCTGTTTTGTGTAGCTTCTGTAAAATAGACATACTCTGTGACATTTCCTAATCAATGACGCACCAACTTTTCAATATGCCGTGCATGTATCACAGATTCTTTACTCATTTGTCATGTTCTACTTATTGTTGCTTTTATCCGCTGCTCTACTTATTGTTGCTTTTATCCGCTGCTCTACTTATTGTTGCTTTTATCCGCTGCTCTACTTATTGTTGTGTTCACTTTTCCTCCAAGATTAAAAAAAAGACTCTTTGATCCCTGGAATTGCCTGTACTTCTCCAGTAAATCTCAGGGTGTGGCTGTTGAAGGAACTTTTCCTGTTCATTTTTTTTTATATGTTATATTTTTATATTTTGTATCGCTTGTTTTGCTTAATTTTCGTTTTTATCGATACATTTCTCATCGTCTTTGTTTGATGATAGCGTTTTTGTTTCCCCTCAGTTATCGTTCTTGTTCTTGCACACGGCGATGTGGTCAGTGATAGCTCTCAAGATGTCGCAGACAGAAAGTAGTGTATAGAGAACAAATACATGAAATAATCAGAGTTTACATGTTCCAGATTGTATATCTGCTTTTCCCTAAAATGTGTTTTCATTTCAAAGCAAAAAAAGTCTAAATGCTAATCTGTGAGTTTTTCATTGACAAAACTGCCTTGTGTTTTGCATAGTTAACAAACATTTGATCAGAGCGTACTTGTGACAGGAATTTTGAAAATTTGTACATGAAATAAATCTATCAGAAATTTCCATATCCGAAATGCCCAGAAATCAGCAATTTGTGTTCTTCATGAAAACAAATACACCCTAGGTATGCAAGACAAGGCAAGACAAGACCAAAAAAGACAAGACAAGACAAGACAAGACTGAAATATGTGAGAGGCGAATGAATGCATCATTCCTTCTGTGCAGCGATGTTCTAAAAAACACGGAAGGCGAATGAATGCATCATTCCTTGCAGCGATGTTCTAAAAACATGGAAGGCGAATGAATGCATCATTCCTTGCAGCGATGTTCTAAAAAACATGGAATGCATCATTCCTTCTGTGCATCGATGTTCTAAAAAACACGGAAGGCGAATGAATGCATCCTTCCTTCTGTACATTGATGTTCTAAAAAAACGTGGCTTCTCACTTCATCGCCAGGTGCCGTAATTCTTTCACAAGAAGATCTGTCAGAATGTCACGATCTATCGTAAAAACTGAAAGTCCTAACTAAAGATTCATTGTTTAATCTAATCACCATCTGCATGTCTCAACAGATTCCTTACTCATTTTCTTATGAGTCTCTCTCTTGTTATCTGATGCAGACATGATGGTGCATAGACAGCTGTCTATGTGTTGCACATGGCGTTGCATAGACAGCCATGCGTTGCACATGTCTATGTTTTCCACATGGAGTTACATAGACAGCTGTCTATGTTTTGCACACAATATTTCACAGTAAGCTGTTAAAATTTGTACCTGATATCTTTTTTTTTTCTAAGTTCCATACGTGTAGTTTTTCTCATCTGTCTTAAGATGTTCGGGAAAAGAGGATACCGAATCTTGTTTTCACTACGAACATTTTCCATAAAGTATAGTTTCTTGATTTGTTTTGGCCCTCTTTGTACATGCCAGCGTAGTAAATCTTAACACATGTAACTCGAAGCGTCTGTTTCTGCAGCTTTCTGATGTACAATGGGTAACTTGTTGGGTCTACGCCAAACTGGCTACATTGTCCCACCCGCTCTTTCCAAAATTATTCTTTAACTGTCTATTTTTGTTGAATTAGATCCTAGTTTTATGAGCATCTGGTACCATGCTGTGTGTCGCAGGGTCCGCAGATCTGCCGCGGATGTTTGAAGCAGAATTTTAAAAAAAGCTTTTGCACTCAGTTTTAAATGATTGCATTTTGCATAGTAAAATCTAATGGTCCAGCGACGCAGTTATCTCTCTTTGCTGAATGTTTTTTTGTGAGGGAAAACGATGTAGAGGGTTTCAGTGTTAGAAAATATCAGAGAACGTTAAGATCCTTGCATCCCTTACAGGGATACAGAAGCTTTCTCTATGAGTTTTTCATTTCACACAGGGTAACCCGTTCAATATAAAACGGGTACCGAGTGACAAACTACAGCAGTGATGGGAGTGAAGTAAGTAAAATGGGAGTCAAGTAACAAATTATTTACTGTAAGTATAATGAGAGTCAAGTAACAAATTATTTACTGTAAGTAAAATGGGAGTCAAGTAATAAATTATCTACTGTAAGTAAAATGGGAGTCAAATAACAAATTATTTACCGTAAGTAAAATGGGAGTCAAGTAACACATTATCTACTGTAAGTAAAATGGGAGTCAAGTAACACATTATCTACTGTAAGTAAAATGGGAGTCAAGTAACACATTATCTACTGTAAGTAAACTGGGATAGAGGGATAAACTACTCACAGTGGGTGAAATTGGATGGAGTGACGCACTATCTACAGCGAATAAAAAAAGGGATAGTAACAACAAGTGAGTAGAAGAGGAACAGAGTGACAGGCTATGGCACAAGAGAGCAAGAACTCTGTGTCTGTACTCACCGAGGTAATTACTTATCTCTTCCGCTTCTGTCTCTGTGAAAATGGCGGCCGCACCAAACAGGTCATCATATTGAGCGGAGAGCTGACCTTCAAACAAGGTCAAGAACAAGATGTATCTACTTCCGGCATCTACGTCAGCGTAGCACTTGACCTTGCTGCCAAAGTTGCTGATGTTATACACGTTGTCAGGGGCAATAGCTTTTGTCACGTTGCTGAGTAGTTCATGACCCTTATACAAGGCCAGAAGCCGAAATGCTGAAACAGAGAAATAGAGGCCTCAAAACATCATCATGTTACATTCATACATGTTCTTTTTCTCCTGTCACCTACTATCTAAACATCCAATTTAATCATCCATTCAAGCCACCATCCATATATCCATTAATTCATATATTCATATACCTGTCTGTTTATCTATTTATCTGTTTGTCCACCTGTTCATCTGTCTAACTCTCATAGATTGCTTTCAGAATCTGGATTGCCACACTTTGTAATTAGCCGATCCACTACTACGGTGGAAGGTGTGGAATCCACCACCCTAGTTACCCAAGTCTGCAAACCCGGAAACCTAAAGATCAGATACTTAGATCCACCACCCTAGTTACCCAAGTCGACAAACCCGGAAACCTAAAGATCAGATACTTAGATCTTTCTCTTTGTGTTCAGTTCTTGTATTTTTGTTGTTGTTGTTGTTGTGAAGTTTAATTTATAAAAGTCTGTGTTTTTTAAAAATGAAATATAGAAAATTGACAGTGTTAAGTTAAGGAGGTCTCCACGTTAAGGAGAAGGTGTCTAAGTTAAGGAGAAAGTGTCTAAGTTAAGGAGAAAGTGTCTAAGTTAAGGAGAAAGTGTCTAAGTTAAGGAGAAGGTGTCTAAGTTAAGGAGAAAGTGTCTAAGTTAAGGAGAAGGTGTCTAAGTTAAGGAGAAGGTGTCTAAGTTAAGGAGAAAGTGTCTAAGTTAAGGAGAAGGTGTCTAAGTTAAGGAGAAGGTGTCTAAGTTAAGGAGAAAGTGTCTAAGTTAAGGAGAAAGTGTCTAAGTTAAGGAGAAGGTGTCTAAGTTAAGGAGAAGGTGTCTAAGTTAAGGAGAAGGTGTCTAAGTTAAAGAGAAAGTGTCTAAGTTAAGGAGAAGGTGGGTAAATAGTCGAGTGGTTAAAGCGTTTGTTTACTCGGTCAAGAGGTGGGTTTCATTTTTATAAGCCATAGTTTTGTTTGTGGTGTCGTGCCACACTCTCTTTTTGTGTCTTGCCACACTCTCTTTTTATGTCTTGCCACACTCTCCTTTTGTGTCTTGCCACACTCTCTTTTTGTGTCTTGCCACTCTCTTTTTGTGTCTTGTCACACTCTCTTTTTGTGTCTTGTCACACTCTCTTTTTGTGTCTTGCCACACTCTCTTTTTGTGTCTTGCCACACTCTCTTTTTGTGTCTTGCCACACTCTCTTTTTGTGTCTTGCCACACTCTCTTTTTGTGTCTTGCCACATCCTCTTTTTTGTGTCATACCACACTCTCTTTTTATGTCTTGCCATAATCTCTTGTGATGTCTAGCTACACTCTCTTGTGATGT